>OZ018332.1:124599254-125179889 GCA_963969495.1 Ceratothoa steindachneri | reverse complement strand
GAGAGAGAGAGAGAGAGAGAGAGAGAGAGAGAGAGAGAGAGAGAGAGTGAGAGAGAGAGAGAGAGAGAGAGAGAGAGAGAGAGAGAGAGAGAGAGAAGAGAGAGAGAGAGAGAGAGAGTAACAAGGAGTAACAAGGAAAGTAAGTACCCTAGGAGACCTTACGGTCCATTCAAAGAGGGTACCTTTGGACTAGCAATTGAGCGGGCACATGGCTGCTCAATTGTTTTGCGTCCATAAACGGCCACTTTACAAGACTTTGTCTAGTCTTGACTTGAACTGGTCAACAGATTCACTGTTGACAACTTCCACTGGAAGTGCGTTCCACTTACCGCAGATACTGTAGGTGAAAAAGTTTCCACACAGATTGCGGTTGTAACGCTTCAGTTCAAGTTTGAAGCCGTGATTGCGCGTTCTGTTCTCACTCAGTGTGAAAATATCCCGGTAGTCAACATTGTCGAACCCTCGAAGTATTTTGAAGACTTCGATGAGTTGACCACGCAGTCTACGGGTTTCCAGTGAGAACAGATCTAACTCCCTTAGTCTATCCTCATAACTTTTATGTCGGATAGAGGGAATCAGCTTGGTTGCCCTGGCTTGTACGCGTTCCAATCTCGCGATGTCCTTTCGCAATGAAGGACTCCAAAATTGTACGGCATACTCCAGGTGCGGTCGGACAAGTGAGTTGTACAGGCACAGTACAATCTCCTGGTTCCGATAACCAAACTGGCGCTTAATATAGCCTAGCATCCTTTGGGCCTTTTTCTTCGCCTCAATGCACTGTTTCGAGAACTTGAGGTCACTAGTGATTGTTACACCCAAGTCCTTCTCAGTGTCGGTGGATTCCATAGCAGTGCCCTTAAGGATATACTGAGATTGGGGGTTTTTGTGGCCGATATGCATCACTTTGCATTTGCCCACGTTAAAAGGCATTTGCCACGTGTCCGACCACTCCCCAATCTTCCCAAGATCTTCCTGCAGGCGGGCAGTATTTCCATCCTTTGCAACGTTCATACCAAGCTTGGTATCGTCGGCAAATTTGGAAATCTTCGCAACCATGTCACCGTCCATGTCGTTGACGTAGATGATAAATAGTAGTGGTCCCAGGACAGAACCTTGAGGCACCCCGCTAGTAACGGGCACCCACTCAGAAGACTGTCCATTTACCACCACCCGTTGCCGTCTGCCACTTAGCCAGTTCTCGATCCAGCCGGCTACCTTTCCGTCTATGCCAAGCGCTCGCACTTTCCGGAGAAGGCGGCGGTGTGGTACCTTATCAAAGGCTTTCTGAAAGTCTAGGTAGACCACATCCACCGCCTTGTCCCGATCGTGCTCACTGAAAACGAAGTGGAAGAATTCCACAAGGTTCGTCAGGCATGACCGTTGCCTTCGGAAGCCGTGCTGGGAACTCCTCAGTAGCAGGTTTGACTCTAAATACGACGTCACTTTGTCCACCATGATGCTTTCCATGAGTTTACCGACTATCGAAGTGAGACTGATAGGTCGGTAGTTCGATGGTTGGTTACGGTCTCCTTTCTTGAAGATAGGAGTCACCTCCGCCTCACGCCAGTCTCTAGGAACGCATCCGGTCCGGATTGACATGTTAAAGATAGCGCACAGATGTCGTGATACTTCATCGCACACTTCCTTCAACACTTTAGGTAGAAACCCGTCCGGTCCAGGGGACTTATTCGTCTTTAGGTCAGCGATCTTTTTCTTTATTTCTCCTTCGGTGAAGTCCATTGCCTCCAGCTTTTCCCCCGAGTAGGAATCCGTGGGCTGGGGAATGGGACCACACTCTTCAGTAAACACTGAAGAGAAGTAGTCGTTGAGGAGGTTAGCATTTTCTGCATCTGAATGCTTTAATGTCCCCTCCTCATTCCTCAAAGAGCCGATCGTTCGACGGATTGGTTTACGGCTGTTCACATATCCAAAAAACTCCTTGGGATTCTCTTTACAGAGTCTCGCCACTCGGAGTTCCTCAGACCGCTTAGCCGCCCTTATGCTGGACTTCACTCTCCTGGCTAGCCTCCGGTATTCGTCAAAGTCACCCGAGATCTTCGATTGCCGGTACACATTTCTCTTCTCCCTAAGCAGTTGGCCGATTTCTCGATTAAACCACTTAGGTTGAACAGAAGACAGACGGGGGCATTTCAGAGGGATGAAACGCGATTGAAGACTCATGAATGTGGTTTTGAAACTATTCCACGAGTCTTCAACGGCATCGCACACTTCTAGCCTCACGTCAGTCAGTCCAGCTCGAAGGCTTGCAAAGTCTGCTCTTCTCAAGTCAAGTTTCTTTGATTGACTGGCAACAGACCTTACCTTCGGGATCTTGACGCTAAATCTAACTAGCTGGTGATCACTGCCACCGAGCTCTTCGCCTACAGAGATATCCTCAACGATATCATCCTCAGAGGTGAAGACCAAGTCGAGGATATTGTCTCCTCTCGTCGGTTCTCTGACCCATTGAGTGAGGAACTCGTTGTTGGCGAACTCCAGGAGTAGTGCGCTCTCGCCACAGGCTGCTCTGGTTTCCCAGTCAACTTGGCTGTTGAAATCGCCCATAACGATGCACACTCTGCCTTGAACCAGCTCACCCAGCAGCTGGTACAGTTCCCTGTCCTTCTCAACAGGTTGGGAAGGGGGTCTGTAAAGCAGCAGGGTCCTGTATTTGGCAGGACCGATCTCTAGGTCAACGCCTAGGAGCTCGTGGTCGGATATAACGTTGGAGTTCGTAGATTTGATTGTATCCTTGACATACAACATTACACCGCCACCCTCTCTGTCTGGCCTATCTTTGTGGAAGAGTTGGTAGCCAGGGACCGTGAATTCGCCTTCAAAGTCTCGGTTTGAGGTTTTTATCCACGATTCTGTTATGGCTACTATTTCGGGTTCTTCCGTCGCTACGAGGCCACGGAGCTCAGGAAACTTGTTCCTGATTGACCTCGCATTGAACAGAAGAACCTTCAGGGAGTCCCCTAATGTAGGACCCCCTATACTCTTCCGTTTCCCGGCTTCTTGTTTGTCGTGGTGGCACCATTTTTAACAACCTCCGAGAAGGTTGTTTGGGGAGTGACTCGGGCGTACTGGCGTACGTCCGCCTTCCCAATGGGCCGGACACTCCTTTGGGTGCGCTCCACGACATCCTGGATGAGGTTGGCTAGGAACGCCTTGCCCTTAAAGGAGAGGTGCACCCCGTCCCTTTGGTAGAGGTCTTTTCTACCATAGAACACGGCGTACGGGTCCACAAAAAAGACACCCTCAGCTGTACAGAGGTCTGCAAGGCGCCTGTTTAGCGACATGTTCCTCAAGTGGGCAGTCCTGCCTGGACCCCACCTCGGGAGCATCCCCACCACGACGCGTCTGCGGGTTTTCAGTCCACAGTCGTCGACAGCGCCCATAACTGTCCTCATAATTTCACCTGTAGGGCCTACCCTACCTCCTCTGAGGTAGAGGTCGTTGCCACTTACCATAAGGGCAACGACTGAAGTCTCTGAAATCTGAGACGTCTCGGCCTCAGCTCTTACCTGCTTATTCCCACAACCTGGGATGCAGCTCACCTTAACGCTTGTGCGAAGGCGGGCCGCTAGCAGGGGCTTCAGACCCCGCGCTTGAGAATCACCAATAAGGGTGACTCTTGCACATTTGACGGCGGACTTAGAGAGAGAGAGAGAGAGAGAGAGAGAGAGAGAGAGAGAGAGAGAGAGAGAGAGAGAGAGAGAGAGACAGACAGAGAGAGAGAGAGAGAGAGAGAGAGAGAGAGAGAGAGTGTGTAACAAGGAGTAACAAGGAAAGTAAGTACCCTAGGAGACCTTACGGTCCATTCAAAGAGGGTACCTTTGGACTAGCAATTGAGCGGGCACATGGCTGCTCAATTGTTTTGCGTCCATAAACGGCCACTTTTCAAGACTTTGTCTAGTCTTGACTTGAACTAGTCAACAGATTCACTGTTGACAACTTCCACTGGAAGTGCGTTCCACTTACCGCAGATACTGTAGGTGAAAAAGTTTCCACACATATTGCGGTTGTAACGCTTCAGTTCAAGTTTGAAGCCGTGATTGCGCGTTCTGTTCTCACTCAGTGTGAAAATATCCCGGTAGTCAACATTGTCGAACCCTCGAAGTATTTTGAAGACTTCGATGAGCTGACCACGCAGTCTACGGGTTTCCAGTGAGAACAGATCTAACTCCCTTAGTCTATCCCCATAACTTTTATGTCGGATAGAGGGAATCAGCTTGGTTGCCCTGGCTTGTACGCGTTCCAATCTCGCGATGTCCTTTCGCAATGAAGGACTCCAAAATTGTACGGCATACTCCAGGTGCGGTCGGACAAGTGAGTTGTACAGGCACAGTACAATCTCCTGGTTCCGATAACCAAACTGGCGCTTAATTTAGCCTAGCATCCTTTGGGCCTTTTTCTCCGCCTCAATGCAGTGTTTCGAGAACTTGAGGTCACTAGTGATTGTTACACCCAAGTCCTTCTCAGTGTCGGTGGATTCAATAGCAGTGCCCTTAAAAATATACTGAGATTGGGGGTTTCTGTGGCCGATATGCATCACTTTGCATTTGCCCACGTTAAAAGGCATTTGCCACGTGTCCGACCACTCCCCAATCTTCCCAAGATCTTCCTGCAGGCGGGCAGTATTTCCATCCTTTGCAACGTTCATACCAAGCTTGGTATCATCGGCAAATTTGGAAATCTTCGCAACCATGTCACCGTCCATGTCGTTGACTTAGATGATAAATAGTAGTGGTCCCAGGACAGAACCTTGAGGCACCCCGCTAGTAACGGGCACCCACTCAGAAGACTGTCCATTTACCACCACCCGTTGCCGTCTGCCACTTAGCCAGTTCTCGATCCAGCCGGCTACCTTTCCGTCTATGCCAAGCGCTCGCACTTTCCGGAGAAGGCGGCGGTGTGGTACCTTATCAAAGGCTTTCTGAAAGTCTAGGTAGACCACATCCACCGCCTTGTCCCGATCGTGCTCACTGAAAACGAAGTGGAAGAATTCTACAAGGTTCGTCAGGCATGACCGTTGCCTTCGGAAGCCGTGCTGGGAACTCCTCAGTAGCAGGTTTGACTCTAAATACGACGTCACTTTGTCCACCATGATGCTTTCCATGAGTTTACCGACTATCGAAGTCAGACTGATAGGTCGGTAGTTCGACGGTTGGTTACGGTCTCCTTTCTTGAAGATAGGAGTCACCTCCGCCTCACGCCAGTCTCTAGGAACGCATCCGGTCCGGATTGACATGTTAAAGATAGCGCACAGATGTCGTGATACTTCATCGCACACTTCCTTCAACACTTTAGGTAGAAACCCGTCCGGTCCAGGGGACTTATTCGTCTTTAGGTCAGCGATCTTTTTCTTTATTTCTCCTTCGGTGAAGTCCATTGCCTCCAGCTTTTCCCCCGAGTAGGAATCCGTGGGCTGGGGAATGGGACCACACTCTTCAGTAAACACTGAAGAGAAGTAGTCGTTGAGGAGGTTAGCATTTTCTGCATCTGAATGCTTTAATGTCCCCTCCTCATTCCTCAAAGGGCCAATCGTTCGACGGATTGGTTTACGGCTGTTCACATATCCAAAAAACTCCTTGGGATTCTCTTTACAGAGTCTCGCCACTCGGAGTTCCTCAGACCGCTTAGCCGCCCTTATGCTGGACTTCACTCTCCTGGCTAGCCTCCGGTATTCGTAAAAGTCACCCGAGATCTTCGATTGCCGGTACACATTTCTCTTCTCCCTAAGCAGTTGCCTGATTTCTCGATTAAACCACTTAGGTTGAACAGAAGACAGACGGGGGCATTTCAGAGGGATAAAACGCGATTGAAGACTCATGAATGTGGTTTTGAAACTATTCCACGAGTCTTCAACGGCATCGCACACTTCTAGCCTCACGTCAGTCAGTCCAGCTCGAAGGCTTGCAAAGTCTGCTCTTCTCAAGTCAAATTTCTTTAATTGACTGGCAACAGACCTTACCTTCGGGATCTTGACGCTAAATCTAACTAGCTGGTGATCACTGCCACCGAGCTCTTCGCCTACAGAGATATCCTCAACGATATCATCCTCAGAGGTGAAGACCAAGTCGAGGATATTGTCTCCTCTCGTTGGCTCTCTCACCCATTGAGTGAGGAACTCGTTGTTGGCGAACTCCAGGAGTAGTGCGCTCTCGCCACAGGCTGCTCTGGTTTCCCAGTCAACTTGGCTGTTGAAATCGCCCATAACGATGCACACTCTGCCTTGAACCAGCTCACCCAGCAGCTGGTACAGTTCCCTGTCCTTCTCAACAGGTTGGGAAGGGGGTCTGTAAAGCAGCAGGGTCCTGTATTTGGCAGGACCGATCTCTAGGTCAACGCCTAGGAGCTCGTGGTCGGATATAACGTTGGAGTTCGTAGATTTGATTGTATCCTTGACATACAACATTACACCGCCACCCTCTCTGTCTGGCCTATCTTTGTGGAAGAGTTGGTAGCCAGGGACCGTGAATTCGCCTTCAAAGTCTCGGTTTGAGGTTTTTATCCACGATTCTGTTATGGCTACCATTTCGGGTTCTTCCGTCGCTACGAGGCCACGGAGCTCAGGAAACTTGTTCCTGATTGACCTCGCATTGAACAGAAGAACCTTCAGGGAGTCCCCTAATGTAGGACCCCCTATACTCTTCCGTTTCCCGGCTTCTTGTTTGTCGTGGTGGCACCATTTTTAACAACCTCCGAGAAGGTCGTTTGGGGAGTGACTCGAGCGTACTGGCGTACGTCCGCCTTCCCAATGGGCCGGACACTCCTTTGGGTGCGCTCCACGACATCCTGGATGAGGTTGGCTAGGAACGCCTTGCCCTTAAAGGAGAGGTGCACCCCGTCCCTTTGGTAGAGGTCTTTTCTACCATAGAACACGGCGTACGGGTCCACAAAAAAGACACCCTCAGCCGTACAGAGGTCTGCAAGGCGCCTGTTTAGCAACATGTTCCTCAAGCAGGCAGTCCGGCTTGGACCCCACCTCGGGAGCATCCCCACCACGACGCGTCTGCGGGTTTTCAGTCCACAGTCGTCGACAGCGCCCATAACTGTCCTCATAATTTCACCTGTAGGGCCTACCCTACCTCCTCTGAGGTAGAGGTCGTTGCCACTTACCATAAGGGCAACGACTGAAGTCTCTGAAATGTGAGACTTCTCGGCCTCAGCTCTTACCTGCATATTCCCACAACCTGGGATGCAGCTCACCTTAACGCTTGTGCGAAGGCGGGCCGCTAGCAGGGGCTTCAGACCCCGTGCTTGAGAATCACCAATAAGGGTGACTCTTGCACATTTGACTGCGGACGACTTAGTCTTTCCTTTCGGAGGCGACTTGCCGCTTTCCTCTTGTATCTCTAATTTTTTTTTCTTCTTCTTCTTATTCTTCTTCTTGACTTCCTTTGCTATCTCTTCGTTTGTTTCCCGTTTCTCTTCTTCTGCTTCTACTTTCTCTTCTTCTTTTTCCAGTTTCTTTTCTTCTCTTTCTACTTTCTCTTCTTCTCCTTTTACTTTCTCTTCTTCTCTTTCTACTTTCTCTTCTTCTATTTCTACTTTCTCTTCTTTCTTTTCTTCTTTTTGGCTCGTTGAGGAAGCCCTTCAGCAGAAGAAATCGGCTGTTGGACGTCCGGAGCCTTCTCGCCTGAGCATCTGCATCTCTCTTTTTTTAAGAGTTGAACTTCCCTTTTAAGGAGGGAGTTCTCCTCTCTCAGTTGAGCGATGCTCTCGCCCAGGCGCTTCTCGAGTTCGCAGAAGTCACAGACACTGACGCCATCTGTGAGTTCCTTGCAACTCCTTCCCCCGAAGTCTTCACTCCATCTATAGACTTTGCATATTTTGCAGGTTAGCTTTCGAAACGGAGGACCATTCTTCTTCGCCATGTTACAAAAATCTCGGACCATACGCATTAAAAAATGGGTTTTTGGTTGTGATTTTCTCTCGCACTAATCTCATCCGCCTATTTCCAGGAGGTTTTCGGTCGTTCGGCGAACAGAAACCCTTTGATCAAGCACACCAACCCTAAGGTCTCCCCTGGGCCGGACGTCCCCAATCGTGCCGCAGCTCCCAACTGAGCAGCACGAGAGCCCCAGTGAACTGGTTCTCTGATTTTTCGACAGGGGTGCTTGAGGTGTAACTGTCTTCCTACTAAGCCCTACTAATCAACTAAAAACGGCCAGACTTGAGGCAAATAGTAAAGCTAAGTGCCCACGACTTCATCCGAGATCTTTAGCTGATCTGGCAACCAGCAAGGCACAAAAGCTCTCTCTCCAAAGATCAGTTGAGCCTTTATTCACCAAGTAGCGGTCACAGGGAGCTGGTCAGGCAATTACACGTTAGGAGAAAGCTTTTAAGGGGTACCTAGCACTTCTCCATTAATCGTACCCCAAACGCCTAAGATCCCTTCAATCTCAGTCTCTTGTAACCTATGAGTGCTCCAAGGCGTTATTTAAAGAGGTTCCAAAGCCTCTCTTCTCACGCGGCATAAGGGAGCTGGTGAGGCCCTTATTAATTAACAACTTATGTGTAATAGAGATGAAGGTTTTTTTTTTGTTATTGGGTTTTTGTTTTGATTTTTTGACAGTTGAAGAGAGTTGGTGAAACTTAGTACTAACAGAATCGAATGGGTTGGTAGGGGGATGCAAGGAGACGCATCAAAGAAGTGGTAGAGAAGTTTGACAACCCTTAGTCTGGATCCTACTACAACTACCTTACTGGCATGGGTGACCCTACCGGACTAAAAGTCCCCCAGCTTAGCTAGCTTAACTCAGGCAGATCACGCAAGCTCTCTCACCGACGACAAGGTGGCTGTGTTGAGAGAGAGAGAGAGAGAGAGAGAGAGAGAGAGAGAGAGAGAGAGAGAGAGAGAGAGAGAGAGAGAGAGAGAGAGTGTGTAATAACAAGGAGTAACAAGGAGTAACAAGGAAAGTAAGTACCCTAGGAGACCTTATGGTCCATTCAAAGAGGGTACCTTTAGGCTAGCAATCGAGCGGGCACATGGCTGCTCAATTGTTTTGCGTCCCTAAACGGCCACTTTTCAAGACTTTGTCTAGTCTTGACTTGAACTGGTCAACAGATTCACTGTTGACAACTTCCACTGGAAGTGCGTTCCACATACCGCAGATACTGTAGGTGAAAAAGTTTCCACACAGATTGCGGTTGTAACGCTTCAGTTCAAGTTTGAAGCCGTGATTGCGCGTTCTGTTCTCACTCAGTGTGAAAATATCCCGGTAGTCAACATTGTCGAACCCTCGAATTATTTTGAAAACTTCGATGAGCTGACCACGCTGTCTACGGGTTTCCAGCGAGAACAGATCTAATTCCCTTAGTCTATCCTCATAACTTTTATATCGGATAGAGGGAATCAGCTTGGTTGCCCTGGCTTGTACGCGTTCCAATCTCGCGATGTCCTTTCGCAATGAAGGACTCCAAAATTGTACGGCATACTCCAGGTGCGGTCGGACAAGTGAGTTGTACAGGCACAGTACAATCTCCTGGTTCCGATAACCAAACTGGCGCTTAATATAGCCTAGCATCCTTTGGGCCTTTTTCTCCGCCTCAATGCACTGTTTCGAGAACTTGAGGTCACTAGTGATTGTTACACCCAAGTCCTTCTCAGTGTCGTTGGATTCCATAGCAGTGCCCTTAAGGATATACTGAGATTGGGGGTTTCTGTGGCCGACATGCATCACTTTGCATTTGCCCACGTTAAAAGGCATTTGCCACGTGTCCGACCACTCCCCAATCTTCCCAAGATCTTCCTGCAGGCGGGCAGTATTTCCATCCTTTGCAACGTTCATACCAAGCTTGGTATCGTCGGCAAATTTGGAAATCTTCGCAACCATGTCACCGTCCATGTCGTTGACGTAGATGATGAATAGTAGTGGTCCCAGGACAGAACCTTGAGGCACCCCGCTAGTAACGGGCACCCACTCAGAAGACTGTCCATTTACCACCACCCGTTGCCGTCTGCCACTTAGCCAGTTCTCGATCCAGCCGGCTACCTTTCCGTCTATGCCAAGCGCTCGCACTTTCCGGAGAAGGCGGCGGTGTGGTACCTTATCAAAGGCTTTCTGAAAGTCTAGGTAGACCACATCCACCGCCTTGTCCCGATCGTGCTCACTAAAAACGAAGTGGAAGAATTCTACAAGGTTCGTCAGGCATGACCGTTGCCTTCGGAAGCCGTGCTGGGAACTCCTCAGTAGCAGGTTTGACTCTAAATACGACGTCACTTTGTCCACCATGATGCTTTCCATGAGTTTACCGACTATCGAAGTCAGACTGATAGGTCGGTAGTTCGACGGTTGGTTACGGTCTCCTTTCTTGAAGATAGGAGTCACCTCCGCCTCACGCCAGTCTCTAGGAACGCATCCGGTCCGGATTGACATGTTAAAGATAGCGCACAGATGTCGTGATACTTCATCGCACACTTCCTTCAACACTTTAGGTAGAAACCCGTCCGGTCCAGGGGACTTATTCGTCTTTAGGTCAGCGATCTTTTTCTTTATTTCTCCTTCGGTGAAGTCCATTGCCTCCAGCTTTTCCCCCGAGTAGGAATCCGTGGGCTGGGGAATGGGACCACACTCTTCAGTAAACACTGAAGAGAAGTAGTCGTTGAGGAGGTTGGCATTTTCTGCATCTGAATGCTTTAATGTCCCCTCCTCATTCCTCAAAGGGCCAATCGTTCGACGGATTGGTTTACGGCTGTTCACATATCCAAAAAACTCCTTGGGATTCTCTTTACAGAGTCTCGCCACTCGGAGTTCCTCAGACCGCTTAGCCGCCCTTATGCTGGACTTCACTCTCCTGGCTAGCCTCCGGCATTCGTCAAAGTCACCCGAGATCTTCGATTGCCGGTACACATTTCTCTTCTCCCTAAGCAGTTGGCCGATTTCTCGATTAAACCACTTTGGTTGAACAGAAGACCGACGGGGGCATTTCAGAGGGATAAAACGCGATTGAAGACTCATGAATGTGGTTTTGAAACTGTTCCAAGAGTCTTCAACAGCATCGCACTCCTCTAGCCTCGCGTCAGTCAGTCCCGCGCGTAGACCTGCAAAGTCTGCTCTTCTCAAATCCAGTTTCCTTGATTTACTAGTTGCAGGCTCTGCCTTGGGGACTTTGACTACAAATCTAATTAATCGGTGGTCACTGCCACCGAGCTCTTCGCCAACAGAGAGGTCCTCAACGATCTCATCCTCAGAGGTGAAAACCAAGTCGAGGATATTGTCTCCTCTCGTTGGCTCTCTCACCCATTGAGTGAGGAACTTGTTGTTCGTGAACTCCAGGAGTAGTGCGTTCTCGCCACAGGGTTCTCTGGTTTTCCAGTCAACTTGTGTGTTGAAATCACCCATGACGATACACACTCTGTCTTTAACAAGTTCTCCTAGTAGCTGGTACAGATCTCTGTCCTTTTCAACGAGTTGGGCAGGAGGTCTGTAAAGCACCAGGGTCCTGTATTTGGCAGGACCTATCTCTAGGTCAACGCCTAGGAGCTCGTGATCGGATATAATGTTGGAGTTCGTAGATTTGATTGTATCCTTGACATACAACATTACACCGCCACCCTCTCTGTCTGGCCTATCTTTGTGGAAGAGTTGGTAGCCAGGAACCATGAATTCGCCTTCAAAGTCTCGGTTTGACGTTTTTATCCACGATTCTGTTATGGCTACCATTTCGGGTTCTTCCGTCGCTACGAGGCCACGGAGCTCAGGAAACTTGTTCCTGATTGACCTCGCATTGAACAGAAGAACTTTCAGGGAGTCCCCGACTGTAGGACTCCCTATGCTCTTCCGTTTCCCGGCTTCTTTGTTGGCGAGGCACCCCTTTTTGCGACCTCTGAGAAGGTCGTTCCTGGAGTGACACGGGCGTACTGGCGTACGTCCGCCCTCACTCTGGGCCGGATACTCCTTTCGGTCCTCTCTACGACATTCTTGATCATGTTCGACAGAAAGGCCTTTCCTTTAAAGGAAAGATGTACCCCATCCCTTTGGTAGAGATCATTTCTACCATAAAAGGTGCGGTACGGGTCCACAAAAAAGACCCCCTCTGCCGTTCACAAATCTGCCAGGCGCCGGTTTAGAGACACATTCATCGAGTGAGCGGTCCGTGTTGGACCTCTCCTCGGGAGCATCCCGACTACCACACGCTTGCGGGTTTTCAGCCCACAGTCGTCCACGGCACCCATGACCGTGTGGAGGATTTTATCTGTAGGGCCTACCCTACCTCCTCTCAGGTACAGGTCGTTTCCACTGACCATCAGAGCAACGACTGAGCTCTCAGAAATCTGTGATTTCTCAGCCTCTACTCTGATGTGGTGGTTACCACATCCTGGCAGGCAGCTTACCTTCACACTAGTGCGAAGGCGGGCCGCTAGCAGGGACTGCAAGCCCCGTGCTTGAGAATCACCAATAAGGGTGACTCTTGCACATTCGTCAGCAGGCGACTTATTCTTTCCTCTCGGAAGCGACTTGCCGCTTTCCTCTTGTATCTCTGCATTTTTCTTTTTTTCTTCCTCATCTTATTTTTCTTCTCTTCATTTGTTTTCTCTTCTTCCGTTTCTCTTTTCTCTTCTTCCGTTTCTCTTTTCTCTTCTTCTCTTTCCACTTTCCCATGCGCACCAGTAGCGCTCGAATCCTCTACACTGGGGTGAGCTGCATTATGGTCCTTTTTCTTCTTTTTCTTTTTCTTCTTCTCATTGGCTCCGCATGGCAGAAGTGGGACTGCCAATGCAGTTTCACCTCCTTGGGCTGGAGTCACATCGGCAGAACCACCCAAGTCAGTGGGACTTTCGTCTCGAGCTTGAGCCGACTGGGCCTCTAGTTTAGAAGCTAGCTCTAGGATCTTTTCCTCGAGACGCCGAATCTGAAGCGCGTGCTGCGTTTCTAGGGTCTGCAGTTTATTTTCCAGCGCCCTAGATTTTTCTTCAGAGGCTGTGAAGAGATCCTTGAGTTCATTGCAGCATGCCACTGCCTCTCGGATCTCTCCTTTAAGGATGCAATCAGTGCATATACTTCCCGGTTGGCATTTCGAAAAACATCCTTCCGGGAAGTCCACGCACCACTTATCCTTCTGGCATATCGCACATGTATATTTAAGTGCAGCTGGACCTTTTTTCCCTGTCATTTTAAACACTTTCTCTCTTTCAAAACTTTGTGACCAATCAATAGAAAAAGGGGGTTGGTGAGTTCTCCCCGCGTGAGTCGCTCCCGCCTATCGATCGGAGACGTTTCGGATCTTTCAGAAGGCACGCTCCATGTGCTGCTGTTCGTCCGACCGAGTCGTCAAGCCTCGGCGTGCCGTGGCTCCCAACCAAGCAGCACAGACGGTCCCCGAAGGGGCCATCGATTTGTCACCAGGTGAACAACAACGAAGCACGCCCCTTACTAAACTCCTACTAGTTCCCTTCACAACGGCCAGGATCTCGGAGCAGCGTTCAATGGATATCCCGCCCCACCAAGAGACTCGACCCAAGGCTTTTTATTGGCCTGGCAACCAACCTGGGAACAAAGGGCCGTCACCTCGGACCGATGCTACCAGAGGCACCCGTCAACGGGCACTGGGAACGGTCAATAATTACGCGCCAGGGAAAGGGGTTAACGGGGCACTACCCTCATCCCATTCATCGTGCCCCAACGCCTAGGACACCTCTAGTCCTAGTCTCTCGCAACCAGTGAGCGTCGATTGGCGTTGTTTATAGAGGTTCCAAAGCCTCTCTTCTGACGCATGAGGTAGCTGCCAGGTCCTTATATGTAGATAGAGGAAGAAAAGAGAAACAGGGACATGATAGGAGTAGGCTTTTTTTTGTTTTTTTTTCTTTTTGTATAAGTGGGAGAGATAGAATAAAAGTAAAAAAAGAGAAGGATAGAGTAAAAAAAAAGGAAGGAATGACGCACTTAGTCTGGAATCTCGTTTTCGACCAAATCGACAAGGGAAGCCCTACCAGGGGTACCCAGAAGAGGTACCCCCGCCGACATAGCTCGAAAAGTCAAAGGTACACACAAGCTCTCTTCCCGCGACAAGGGGGCGTCACCTCTCCCTCTACATTCTTTGAAGAGAGAGAGAGAGAGAGAGAGAGAGTTACATAGAGTTACATAGAGTTACATAGAGTTACATACATAGAGTTACATACATAGAGTTACATACATAGAGTTACATACATAGAGTTACATACATAGAGTTACATACATAGAGTTACATACATAGAGTTACATACATAGAGTTACATACATAGAGTCACATACATAGAGTTACATACATAGAGTTACATAGAGTTACATAGAGTTACATAGAGTTACATAGATACACAGATCACACGGGCCTTACGGCCCAGACTAAGGTGATCTGGCCTTAAATCTACTGCCACTTACACATAGAATAGTAGAAGTAAAGGATAGAAAAGTTTTAGGCTCTCCCCACCCTCCACTCCCTCCGGCAAAAGCCGTACATGAAATAATTTGGGAAAAGTACCTTGCAGGTGTAAGAAGACAGTACCTGAAGGAAATTTGCATTGAATAGTAATTAAATGAAATGAATATGAAAACCACTTACATAAACCTGAAAGAGTTATATTTTTGTAATATTATTTTATTTTGTAGCTTATGCTAAACAATTCCAATATTTGTTAAGTGTTTGTCTAATCTCATTTTAAATAAATCTATAGTTCTGCTGTCCACTACCTCGTTTGGCAAATTATTCCAATCATTAATAATCGAGTAAGTGAAGAAGTTTTTTATTACATCCATAGTGGCTCTTTTACCCTGAAGTTTTGAATCATGTCCACGGGTGGGACACTCCCCTGTCAGTGTGAACAAGTTATTGGCATTAACGTTGTTAAATCCTTTAAGTATTTTGAAGCACTCTATAAGCTGCCCCCTTAGTCTTCGTTTTCTGACGGAAAATAGATTGAGTTTTTTTAGCCTCTCGTGGTAAGGTTTGTTACGTACTGACGGGATAAGTTTTGTCGCTCTGTGTTGTACAGCTTCTAATTTATCTATGTCTTTTATTAAGTAAGGGGCCCAGAACTGTACAGCGTATTCGAGATGGGGCCTGACAATACTTTTATATAGTGGCATAATTATCTCCTCGCTTTTATAAGTAAAGTTTCTTTTTATAAATCCTAGTGCTGTGTTAGCTTTGTTTGCAGCAGCTGCGCATTGGTTTGATGTTTTTAAGTTTTCTGTAATTATTACTCCTAAATCTTTAACCTGCGGGGTTGTGTTTATTAAGCCGCCTTGCATTGTATAGGTGTATTTTTTGTTTTTTGTTCCGCACTGAAGGATTTGGAATTTGTCGATATTAAATGGCATTTGCCATTTCTCAGACCATTCGGTAATTTTATTTATATCAGCCTGCAGGCTAGCCCTGTCATCTTCGCATAGTACTGAGTTACCTATTTTCGTGTCATCTGCAAATTTAGATATGATATTATTTATTCCAACGTCTATGTCATTGATGTATATAGTAAATAAAATAGGCCCCAGGACTGATCCCTGGGGAACACCGCTGGTAACAGATACCCAGTCCGATTCCACGCCATTTATTATCACTCTCTGCTTCCTGTTTTTTAACCAGCTACTAATCCATCCGTATATATTACCGTTAATTCCTAGCGTACGCACTTTGTTCATGAGTTTCTGATGTGGAATTTTGTCAAATGCCTTTTTGAAATCCAGGTAAATTATATCTAATGATTTAGTATCGCTATATAGGTTGAAAAGGTTATGGTAAAAGTCAATTAGGTTTGTTAAGCACGATCTCTTAGACCTAAAACCATGCTGGCTATCACGTATAAGGTTATTGTTTTCGAGGAACTCTACTAGCTTGTCTCTAATGATCGTTTCGAGCAACTTTTCAACTATTGAGGTTAAGCTAATGGGTCTGTAATTACTGGCCTGGTTTTTACATCCCTTCTTAAAGATAGGTGTGACGTTAGCTTTCCTCCAATCATCAGGGACGACCCCATGCTCGAGAGATTTGTTAAAAATGAGAGCAAGTGACTCTGCTAACTCATTACGGACATGTTTTAAGATTCTAGGGTAAAATTTATCAGGACCAGGAGTCTTGTACGAGTTCATTTTCTTTAATTTATCAATTACTAGTTGCGGATTTACTTCCAGGCTCCTTAGTGATGGGTGTCTGACCTGTATAGACTCGTTGTTATCGTTATTAGTATATCCTAAGGTGAAGACTGAACTAAAAAACTCGTTTAAGATATTAGCCATACCCATAAATATTAGCCATACCCATGAGAGAGAGAGAGAGAGAGAGAGAGAGAGAGAGAGAGAGAGAGAGAGAGAGAGAGAGAGAGAGAGAGAGAGAGAGAGAGAGAGAGAGAGAGAGAGAGAGAGAGAAACAAGGGAGTAACAAGGAAAGTAAGTACCCTAGGAGACCTTACGGTCCGTTCAAAGAGGGTACCTTTAGGCTAGCAATTGAGCGGGCACATGGCTGCTCAATTGTTTTGCGTCCCTAAACGGCCACTTTTCAAGACTTTGTCTAGTCTTGACTTGAACTGGTCAACAGATTCACTGTTGACAACTTCCACTGGAAGTGCGTTCCACATACCGCAGATACTATAAGTGAAAAAATTTCCACACAGATTGCGGTTGTAACGCTTCAGTTCAAGTTTGAAGCCGTGATTGCGCGTTCTGTTCTCACTCAGTGTGAAAATATCCCGGTAGTCAACATTGTCGAACCATCGAATTATTTTGAAAACTTCGATGAGCTGACCACGCTGTCTACGGGTTTCCAGCGATACACAGATCTAATTCCCTTAGTCTATCCTCATAACTTTTATGTCGGATAGAGGGAATCAGCTTGGTTGCCCTGGCTTGTACGCGTTCCAATCTCGCGATGTCCTTTCGCAATGAAGGACTTCAAAATTGTACGGCATACTCCAGGTGCGGTCGGACAAGTGAGTTGTACAGGCACAGTACAATCTCCTGGTTCCGATAACCAAACTGGCGCTTAATATAGCCTAGCATCCTTTGGGCCTTTTTCTCCGCCTCATTGCACTGTTTCGAGAACTTGAGAGAGAGAGAGAGAGAGAGAGAGAGAGAGAGAGAGAGAGAGAGAGAGAGAGAGAGAGAGAGAGAGAGAGAGAGAGAGAGTCACAAGGAGTCACAAGGAAAAGAAGTACCCTAGAAGACCTTACGGTCCATACGAGAGGGTACTTGTTACGAGTCGGGGACTCGTGAGCCTGTCAGCGAACCAGGACTTTATCCAGGCGCCTTTTGAACTGCTCCACAGAGTCGCTGTTCACGACTTCTGGCGGAAGCGCGTTCCACTCGTTGCAGATACTGTAACTGAAGAAGTTCCCGCATCTGTCCCGGTGATAACGCGGCAGCTCAATTTTGTAGCCGTGGTTTCTCGTTACGCCCTCGCTTAGTTGGAACATGTCCCCGTTGCCTACGTGGTCAATACCTCGGAGGATTTTGAAGACCTCGATTAATTGACCGCGCCGTCTTCGGGTTTCCAGTGAGAAGAGGTTTAGTTCTTCTAGGCGGGCTTCGTAACTTTTGTGCCTGATCGAGGGGATCAGTTTGGTCGCCTTGGCTTGTACTCGCTCCAGTCGGGCGATGTCCTTCCGAAGGGATGGACTCCAAAACTGGACTGCGTACTCCAGGTGAGGTCGGACCAGGGAATTAAAGAGAGTGAGAACGATTTCCCTGTTCCGATACCCAAACTGTCGCTTGATATACCCCAAGATTTTCTGGGCTTTCTTCTCCGCCTCGATGCACTGCTTGGAAAACTTGAGGTCGCTGGTGATCACGACTCCCAAGTCTTTTTCCATGTCTGTGCTCTCGAGCGCCGAGTTTTTGAGGCTGTAGACGGCTTGGGGATTTCTGTGGCCGATGTGCATCACCTTGCACTTTTCGACATTGAACGGCATTTGCCATTTGTCTGACCACTCCCCGAGTTTCCTCAAGTCGGCTTGGAGTCTCTCGACGTTTTCCGCGTCTGCCACGTTCATACCTAGTTTGGTATCGTCGGCAAATTTGGAAATCCTCGCAGTTATGCCATCATCTATGTCGTTTACATAGATGATAAAGAGTAGGGGGCCCAGCACGGAGCCTTGGGGAACGCCGCTTGTTACCGGTAGCCAACCGGACTTTTGCCCGTTCACCACTACTCGCTGCCTTCGACTATGCAGCCAGTTTTCGATCCAGTCACCTACAGCTCCGGCGATGCCTAGCGCTCGAACCTTTTTCAGCAATCGGCGGTGGGGCACCTTGTCGAAGGCCTTCTTCAAGTCGAGGTAGATGACATCCACCGCCTTCTCCCGGTCGTGCTCGCTGAACACGAAGTGGAAGAATTCCAAAAGGTTCGTTAGGCATGACCTGTGCCGCCGGAACCCGTGTTGGGAATTCCTCAATAGGTGGTTGGACTCGACGTGCTGCGTTATTTCGTCAACCAGGATACTTTCCATCAATTTTCCTACTACCGACGTCAGGCTGATCGGCCAGTAGTTAGATGGCTCGCTCGCGTTACCCTTTTTGAATATGGGGGTGACTTCCGCGTCTCGCCAGTCCTTTGGCACGCATCCAGTCTCGAGCGATTTCCTGAAGATCGAGCAGAGATGTGGGGAGACCTCATCTCGCACTTCCTTCAGCACCCGTGGTAAGAAGCCATCGGGCCCTGGCGAATTGTAGCGGTTCAAAGCGTCGATCTTTGAACGCACTGTCGTCTCTTCGAAGTGAAATCTCTCCAATTGCTCTGAGCCTTCGTACTTGTCGCGAGGCTCAGGGGTAGTGTCCTTCTCCTCAGTGAAAACTGACGAGAAGTACTTGTTGAGGATGGTCGCATTCGCTTCGTCACTGAGCTCTAGCTCAGAGAGAGAGAGAGAGAGAGAGAGAGAGAGAGTAACAAGGAGTAACAAGGAAAGTAAGTACCCTAGGAGACCTTACGGTCCATTCAAAGATGGTACCTTTAGGCTAGCAATCGAGCGGGCACATGGCTGCTCAATTGTTTTGCGTCCCTAAACGGCCACTTTTCAAGACTTTGTCTAGTCTTGACTTGAACTGGTCAACAGATTCACTGTTGACAACTTCCACTGGAAGTGCGTTCCACATACCGCAGATACTATAAGTGAAAAAATTTCCACACAGATTGCGGTTGTAACGCTTTAGTTCAAGTTTGAAGCCGTGATTGCGCGTTCTGTTCTCACTCAGTGTGAAAATATCCCGGTAGTCAACATTGTCGAACCCTCGAATTATTTTGAAAACTTCGATGAGCTGACCACGCTGTCTACGGGTTTCCAGCGAGAACAGATCTAATTCCCTTAGTCTATCCTCATAACTTTTATGTCGGATAGAGGGAATCAGCTTGGTTGCCCTGGCTTGTACGCGTTCCAATCTCGCGATGTCCTTTCGCAATGAAGGACTCCAAAATTGTACGGCATACTCCAGGTGCGGTCGGACAAGTGAGTTGTACAGGCACAGTACAATCTCCTGGTTCCGATAACCAAACTGGCGCTTAATATAGCCTAGCATCCTTTGGGCCTTTTTCTCCGCCTCAATGCACTGTTTCGAGAACTTGAGGTCACTAGTGATTGTTACACCCAAGTCCTTCTCAGTGTCACTCGATTCAAGAGCAGTGCCCTTAAGGATATACTGAGATTGGGGGTTTCTGTGGCCGATATGCATCACTTTGCATTTGCCCACGTTAAAAGGCATTTGCCACGTGTCCGACCACTCCCCAATCTTCCCAAGATCTTCCTGCAGGCGGGCAGTATTTCCATCCTTTGCAACGTTCATACCAAGCTTGGTATCGTCGGCAAATTTGGAAATCTTCGCAACCATGTCACCGTCCATGTCGTTGACGTAGATGATGAATAGTAGTGGTCCCAGGACAGAACCTTGAGGCACCCCGCTAGTAACGGGCACCCACTCAGAAGACTGTCCATTTACCACCACCCGTTGCCGTCTGCCACTTAGCCAGTTCTCGATCCAGCCGGCTACCTTTCCGTCTATGCCAAGCGCTCGCACTTTCCGGAGAAGGCGGCGGTGTGGTACCTTATCAAAGGCTTTCTGAAAGTCTAGGTAGACCACATCCACCGCCTTGTCCCGATCGTGCTCACTGAAAACAAAGTGGAAGAATTCTACAAGGTTCGTCAGACATGACCGTTGCCTTCGGAAGCCGTGCTGGGAACTCCTCAGTAGCAGGTTTGAGAGAGAGAGAGAGAGAGAGAGAGAGAGAGAGAGAGAGAGAGAGAGAGTGTGTGTGTGTGTGTGAGCGTGAGATATGTCTATGCCTGACGTGTATATGTGTGTGCGTATAAATATGCAAGTATACATCTGAGTATATGTGCGTGATGGTGCATGTATATGTATAATATATATGCGTATTTATGTGTGTCTGCGTATACACGTGGGTCACTACTTTGGTAACATCATGCTGTGACGTCGCTCCGCTCTGAGTTGGTCACTGTATTACTTAGGTCTGAGGGCCTACCACCCTTGCCGGATGGTGTCATGTGACACCAATTATATATATATATATATATATATATATATATATATATATATATATATATATGAAACAAATATAATTATATGACTATATGCGTATTAGTCTCTCGTGTACTTTAATCTAAAGAAAGGAAATTAAAGTTAGAGGAAAAAGAAAGGACTTGGAAATGACCCAACCACCAATTTGTCGCAATACAATCCGAGGAATGGACCAAAATAAATGGTTATAAGAAAACGGCGCTGAGATTGCGGATAAAATTGGGAAAAAAATTCAAACCGTCTATTAACAACGTGGCAGAGATTGCAGGGGCGGGGGAAGGGTTGTGGAATGGTAAATTGAGATGAGATAAAGTGACTTTTATGGGAGAAGTCCCAATGACTGCATAAAGTCTTGTCATGTCAAAGTGTGAGGTCACAAATGTCAGAAAAACGTGTTTGACCGACGCCTAATAAGATGTTAAAGCAAGAAGAAATACGCCATAGCGAGAGAAAAGGGGAGGGGCGGAGGGCTTGTTATCTCGAATGGAAAGCGCAAGAGCAACGAGGGCATCGCTTACAAAAAATTGTAAGGAGAGATTTGTAAAAAAAATCAAGAGGGAGGGAGTGAAAATATGTGAAAGATATATGGAAGGCCACAAAGACACACAATCTTCCAGATGTCATCTGTCACCCACTTTCGGGTGCCTTACAGGATTAATATGGAAATGAAAGATGGGGAGAATAGAAGGAGAATAGGGTTGGAAGAATACAGAAATGTTAGAACCATCCCCCCACACCGGGGCCAAGAGAGAGGGACGCCGCTCACCCTCGCATCTTCTTGGCTCCAACCACTGATGAGTGGACGAAAGCTGGTCGGCGACGAGCCTGTGAAATAAGCAGCCGATCAAGATAATAGGCGAGAAGAGGCTCGTAAGTCACGAAAAAAAGGGGAAAATGAAAATGTTTAGAAGGAATAAAGTCCAAGTAGCCTCATTCTCATTTTAGACTACCGTGAGTATTGAGGCCAGTAATGTTGGAGGAGGGAGGGGGGATAGGGGATAGCGAGATAATAACAGATAATAAGATTTAAGTTCATAAAATAATAACTATTTCTCAAATAAGATAATTTGCAATAAATTCCATTTCATTGGTAATTTAAACTAATTTCACGGTTTCTTTTTATCTTATTTACATTTCGTTTATATCAGGTCGCCGCAGCTCTTTCCTTGGTTTAGAATTCTGTATAACGTCAAGATAATAAAATTAGCTAAAAAGACTTTAAAATTGCTTCAAAATTAGCTTGATTAGTTTTGGATATGAGAAAAGACTTTAGAATTGCTTCAGAAAAGGCTTGATTAGTTTTGATTATGATAAAAGAATTTAAAATTGCTTCAAAATTAGTTTGATTAGTTTTGGATATGAGAAAAGGCTTTAAAATTGCTTCAACTTAGCTTGATTAGTTTTGGATATCAGAAAATACAAAAATTACTTTAAAAATAGCCTGATTAGTTTTGGATATCAGAAAAGACTTTAAAATTACTTCAAAATTAGCTTGATTAGTTTTGCAAATGAGAAAAGGCTTTAAAAATACCTCTAATAACCTTGATTAATTTTGGATATAAGAAAAAAATTTAAAATTGCATCAAATTAGCTTGATTAGTGTTGGATATCAGAAAATACAAAAATTGCTTAAAAATAGCTTGATTAGTTTTGGATATGAATATTAATATAATTTGCACATGTATTCATCGAAACTTTTATTGACAATCATTTACACCGAAACGATGCAGCAAAAGAAACATATCAATGAACAATGTAATCACCGCTTTTTTCGACCACCTGCTTTGTATGATGAGATAGATCATGGATGCCTTTATCGTAAAATTTAACTGGTTTACCATTAAAGAAGTGTCCAACTACAGTTTTCAGTTTGTCATCATTTGCGAACGTTTTGCCATTGAAGATGTTCTTCAGTGCTCCGAACAGATGCTAGTCTGTTGGCGACAGGTCTGTCGAGTACGGTCGGTGAGGGAGCCCTTCCCACCCTGTCTCCCCAAGTTTTTTATGCGTATGATTTGCAACGTGTGGTCGGGTGTTAACATGATGAAACATGACTTCAGTCGATTCTGGTCGTTTCTGCGCAATTGCATCTGCCACCTGCTGCAGTTGTTGACTGTATAATTGAGCGTAGATAGATTGATTGCATTTCTACATTTCCTAGTAAATCAGTCCCTTCCCATCCCACTAAACACAAACAATAAGCTTTTGTCGTGGAATGGCCAGACTCTTTCTTTCTCTCTCTCTCTCTCTCTCTCTCTCTCTCTCTCTCTCTCTCTCTCTCTATATATATATATATATATATATATATATATATATATATATATATATATATATATATATATATATACGTAGGTACTTTTGCGGCTTTGAGCCGAAGTTGGTTGAAGACCGTTAGTGAATGGGAAAATTGTTATGAGTACAATGGGGATGGTTTATTATTAATTTTGCGAGGGCCTTTTTAAAACTAATATTTCAGGATGCAAATTGGCCAAAGATTAACAGGTAAATGGTACACGTAAGAGGTTGCAAAAGAAAGAAAATGACAAAATATATCTTTACTAGCAAAAAAATAATATATAAATATACACATATTGGGTTTAAAGGGAATGGTCGCACAGGTGGAGTTAAATGTTTGCGCGAGATATAGATCGGTTAATTAGGGGATTAAGATGGTCGGATTCAGGTAGGTAATTTAAAGGGGGGTTTTAAACCGGGGCGGACACACAAAGAATGGATAGATTGGATAAGCCAGATTGTAGATCAATCTGCGGGCGGCAACGGTTACAATTTCTTACGTGCTCCTTGCAGAAAAGGAACCAGTCGGGATACGATGACTGCGATGGGGGAAGTCGGGTTATCTCTCGATTCAGATGAAAGAGCACATGTAGATGGCCTTCGGAAATGGCAATTCTCGTCAGATACTCGCCGAATGACTATGTCAGAGTTCACGGATGTCGATTTAGCCTTCGTTCTGGAATCGAAATCGTCGTTGTCTCCGATCTTTAGTCCTTCAGCCCGTTCACGATGGTAGGCGGGAAGTCTATTAGTGCTTCTTACTAAACCGAGTCGAAGGATTATATAAACGCTCGGTGAGGTGGCTTTAGGTGGCTTGCCGGCCGCCTCCACACACACATGCGATTTTTGGGAAATTAGGTAGCTCCTTCGGGGAGGATTTGTGATAATGTTGGCGTAGAATGTTCAAGAAACTTTGATCTATAACGGAAAGGCAGGAATGTTGGCTGGAAGGCGGCCATGGGCGACGACGAAATCGGTCTTTGAGCAAATACAGCTGGGGTGTGATAACGGCGTAGGTTGCACCCTCGCCTTGGTTCAGCCGTGCTTTCAAAGCTGCATGCGGTGATCTCGGGACCACGTGGGTACAGAAGAGAACGTGGCCGCCCTTCGACTTTATTCTGCTACTGAAGTTGTGCAGGTGTACATTTCTTTGCCCAGCTTCTTTTGTGTGCCATGTTCGAGTGGAGGATTCCTTTTCCGTATTTCAAAAGAATTCTGACTTTTTTTCTTGCCTTGTTTAGGCCTAGAAAATAAAGATCAAGAATAAATTATTAGGAGACAAGATGCTTTTTCGTATATTAAATGCTTTTATACAAGTTCTTTCTGCAGGATTATTTCTAGATCAAAGTTTTTTATTCAAGTTATTTTTAAGAGTTGATTTAGAGTTTGAAAAATAAACCCCCAGCCTTTAGGGTTGTTTTTTTGTATATTTGAAGCTTTTATTTAAGTAATTTCTAAGAGTAACCGTTTTTTATCACCTAATACTCTGTACTCACTAATCAAAAAATTAAAAACAATTATAAATCGTGAAGTACATAAAATGAGTTGAAATTAAGGCATAGCGTTTTTCAGGGGGTGGCATTTAGATGATAAAAACAAAACAGAGGTGGCGATTGTTTTTACGGTATATGGAAAGAATTCAGCTAACATATTTTTTTTCTTGAATTTAGGCCTAGAAAAATAGATCAAGAGTAAATTATTAGAGAATATATAATGGAAGAATGGGAATTTTCTAGCCCAAAACATCATTGCTAGAGCGAGATATGTCGTAGGCCACAGACCGCAGGTCTGTTGTGAACGTAAGTTCCTTTCGTAAGGAGGAATGGCGAAGCCGCTCCTCTATTATACCAGGTGTGCCAAAATTGAGTGCGTATTTTGATGAAATTGAAAACTTTTCTGAAAAGTTCTTGTTCATTTATGTTCATCATGTTCAAATTGTGCTATGCACAAAATTGTAGTGTTCCATGTTCAGGGTGTCCCCAAATTTTAATTTGTTTCTAAATCCTTTTCATAACTCTTTAATAATGAATACAGAAGAGCGGATTTTTGTTGTGATAGCTCGTATCAGAGGAGCGAATTTTAATGAAGTACGAGAAAAGTTCCCAAGAAAGTTTAGAAAACGATGACCTACAGACTATGCGATCCGTTCAAATCTGAACAAATTTATAGAACCGGATCCGTACATGATGAAAGAGGAAGAAGTCGGAAAACGATTAACCACCGTAACAAATCTGAACAAATTAGGCAATTGATGGAAAATGAACCAAGTACTTGATTGAGAAAGGCCAGTCAGAGACTCGATATGGCCAGGACAACAGTGCACAGTGCACAGAGCTATCACAACAAAAGTCTGCTCTTCTGTATTCATTATTGAAGGGTTCTGAAAATGATTTAAAGACAAATAAAAATTTCGGGGCACCCTGTACCTGGAACACTACAATTTTGTGCAGTGCACAATTTGAACATGATAAACATAATTCTTCAAGAATTTTTCCTAAAAGTTTTTCATTTCGTCAAAATACGCAATCAATTTTGTGACACCCGGTACCCCTTATTATATATATATATATATATATATATATATATATATATATATATATATATATATACACCAGGCAATGGCTTCGCCACTCTCCCCCCTCCTACGAGGGGAGCTTGCGCTTCGCTACGAAGATTAAAATTTAAAACCTAAAAAAAAGCAGCCATGGTTAAATTTTTATAAATTTTCTGAACTTCACAATTTCGATACTTATATTTATTTCTGAACTTCACAATTTTGTTTTTTGATATTATAAAAGAATTATTAGAAATATCTTTGATAAAAAAACATAAGTCATAGCCAAACTAAGCTGAAATTATTATTCAAATACTAAAAAAAATCCCCTTCTTAAATTATAGAGTTAGTGATGATGATGATAAAATGTATCAGGATAAATATTCTAACTCGGTATCGAGCTTTCAAATGAGTAGGAAGTCAATATATAATTCCTTACTTAGAAGACAAGTTTTTGGACTAGTGATGGAAGCCAGTCACATCCAAAATACGTCTCCTAAGTAAGGAATTATATAATTATACATGGTTTTATATAAAAAAAACCTCCGTAAACTGCCTCTTCTTACTAAAAAATGTATGACCTTAATAGCAATCATCGCAAATGGTAAAAATTGTTTAATTTCCAGCGAGATTCGATACAGCGACCTCTCACCGCCAAATCAATGGCCACATGTTTTCGACATGTCTCTTCTTTGATTTCGCTCTAATTCCTCGTTGTTCTTAAAGAGCTAAGGCGGCGTTCTCCTTCGCCTCTCGTGGCTCTACGGCTACTCCTGGTATCTTAAGCGGAAGGTTGATGGGTCGAGTTCCTGTAGAGGCGAGTGATTTTCTATTTATGATTTTAAAACTTGTATAGAAAGAACTCATCCTGTACCAGTGAAGATCAGCCTAAGGTGTAATGCAAGTTTGTTACAAGGCGAAAGTATTATGCAGAAACTGCACTTGAAAAGTGTGTGTTTGTCGGAAATTCCCGATAACCAATTTAATAATCTTGTCTCGGAAAAAATCCCTCAAATGATTGATTTTTCGGATCTCTGCTAAAGGCTACTGAGAGAGAAAGAGAGAGATTTTCTACATATGTACTTTTTGAAATTTAATCATTATTATTATTAATGCATTATTCATAATTATTATTTATTTATTATTATAAATTACCATTATTAATTTGTTATTATTATTAATTATTATTAATTATTTATCATTATATAATATTATTATTATTTGTTTAATAGGAGGATCCGAACTGTCAGTTGCTACAGCTGATGGCAGCTCCGGTGGGTCGACCCGAGTCGGAATTCCAGCCTTATGGTGTATTTCATTTTTCCTGAAGATTGATATTCTTATGCGGCGTTTCCTGGGACGTTTAACGTCTTTTGATGACCGCAAGGGCGTGGTTGGATGGTGTATGAGTGGTAAAGCTGGAACATGGAGTGATAACACACTCTCCCATCCCCAATGTATACCCTGAAAGGGAAGGGAAGTGGTAGCATGGACCAAAAGGCCGCGGCTGACACCTGGATGATATCGTGCTCTACTTGCCCCAACGCCCGCAGCTGGATCGGCGAAATATCTTTCACATATTTTACTTTATCTTCATCAATATTTTCTCTCCCGATTTCTCTTTAGAATATTTCGGAGGCAGATGCCCTCAATGTTTCTTGAATTAAATTGAATTAAAAAATAATTAAATAACTTTTGATATCTAGTTTTTCATTTTTCTTAATATTGATAATTATGCCTTAATCATTTTCTAATTACTGTATAAATCTTGCCCTGTAATTTAGCCTCGAATAAAGGATAAATCATTTATTATCTGTGATGCGAATTTGCTCCAATATTTTCTAGGCCATAAATAAATTTCGAAAATTATCTTTCAGAAATAAAACCGAAATATATTTCTGGACCAACCTGTAAAATATATAGGAATAGTTTTATAGATGTTAATTACAATAAAACGGTAAAAAACCTTTTTAAAAGTAAGTTATTATTCTTTACGATTTCGTATGAAATTGTGAGTAACATAATATTAGAGGAGAAAATATAGTTTGGAACAGAAGTTTAAATATACTATGCGTATTTTTCGTTTTAGTAGCGTTTATCCTCATGATAAAAATAGTTGCAGAATGATTTATATCTTATATATATATATATATATATATATATATATATATATATATATATATATATATATATATATATATATATATATATATAAAATCATAAGAGTTGCTGCTGACCAGTCTAATCTTCAATTTCACGGTGAAGTTAAGGACACATAGGAGGCTGAGATACATGTAGTTTATTTATGGAACAACGTTTCGGGCATATCACCCACTATCAGGTTATAAAATCATAAATTAATCTAATACAGTTAAAGAATATTGAAAATATTAAAAATAATCAGGTTAAAACTATGTAGGTAAATCAAAAATTTAAAATAACTCATAAATTTAAAAGGCAAGAGAATCAAATTATCAATCTATTGTAACCACTATTGACACGAAAAAAAAACGAAGCAAAAACATAAAAGTAAATAATTACAGTACAATATTGCTTACCGATCAAGTTCAGGAGAAATCACAAAGTGAAGAAATTACAAAGGATGTGGCTTAAAGAAGGATAGGAATTTGATTGGTTGGTTGTTGAATGAGGTAATTAAAACTAAGAAATAAGAAGGGGAACAGTGGTATTATATATGTTTAGTGTAGGAGATTTTGTACGTATTAGTAGGGATTCCTAAATTCTTAGACTATATTCATTGTTATTGTGACCAATTATTTTGAAGTTACGAGGGGCGGTCAATAAGTTTTGCGAATCGGTAGGGCAAATCAGAGGAAGGGGGCTGGCTGTTTGTGGGGGTGTTAGGACAAGTTAAGACGAGTCAAGACCTGCAGCCGCACGCTCCTGTCTCGTCTATTTAAGAAGCAGTAGCTGATCGCAGATCGTCAGTCACAAATTTTTCAACAATGGAGAAGGTTGAGCACGGCGCAGTGATCAAATTTTTGACCAAGGAAGGCAAGAATGCAAAAGAGATCCATGAAGGCATGGTTGCAGTGTACACCGACACCGCCCATTCCTATGCAACTATTGCCCCCTGAAATAGGGAGTTTCGCCATGGTCATGAGTCCCTTGAAGATGACCCCGGTCCAGGACGCCCGTCAGACGTGACCAACGAGGACAATGTGGCCCGTGTGGAGAGGATGATCCTCGAAAATCGACGGGTGAAGGTCAAAGAAATCGAGCGAGAGCTTGGAATATCACATGGAAGTGTTATCAACATTATCTACGACAATTTGGCCATGCCCAAGGTCTCTGCCCGTTGTGTCCCTAGAAACCTCACGCCCCATGATCGACTTCAACGTCGTTAAAGTCTACAAGGCCAGAGTTGCACAAGCTGCCTTTCGTGAGTGCGGACTCGAGGAGTTCCACCATCCCCCCGTTACAGTCCAGATCTGGGCCCTAGCGACTACTTTTTATTCCGCCAGCTCAAGGCTGCAGTCGTCGATGCCGGTTTGGCGACGATGAAGATGTCCAGCTCGCCGTCCAGTAGTGGATTGACCAACAGCAGCCGGGAGATTTCTGGTTGTCGGGAATTTGAAGCCTCAGGGACAAGTGGCGCAAGTGCATTGAAGTCAAGGGTAGTTATATTGAAAAACTTATTGCAAAACTTATTGACCGCCCCTCGTATATATAGAACATTCTGTCTTGCATTCTATAATATGGTTTCTAATTACAGAAGCTTCCTTCTTAGACAAATTTTTCCAGTGCGATGGCTTATTCCCATGTGAGAACAAAACCTCTCTTTCAATGAGCGAATCGTACTACCAATATATGTTCCTTGCAAACAACAAGGACAAGTAAAACCGTAAACAACACGGCTGCTCATTTCTAGAGGAAATTTGTCTTTTGACGAGAAGAAACCTCCTATGGAAAGTGGGTTGACAAAAGTGATTTTGAAGTTGGGATGAAAGAAATATTTTTGAGTAATTTGTTGCATTTTCTAGTGAATAATTTATTCTAAGGTCCCATTTCAGGTACTACAAAACTTTTTCATTTTGGGGAACATTATATGAGAGAGAGGATCGAGAGTAAATTTTGGTTAGAAAATTATTGATTAGCTTGTCAACCAAAGGTGGAGGGTAGCAATTAGTTTTAAAATAAGACTCTAGAGTCTGGAATTCATTGTGCATTAGGGAATAATTGGAGGAGAGATGGTAACCTCAATATATTAGAGATTTTATTGCATGAGTTTATGTGACAAGTCACAATGGCTGAAAAAATTGATTCCTAGGCCACTAAAGGTAGGCTTTCTGTATATTGAGGTAGTTAGTTTGTCGGTTTTTTCTATACCATTGAATTAGAGAGTAACTATCAACTTCCTTTTCTAGACGTCATTATAGAAATTTAAACCGACAAACTAACTACCTCAATATACGGATCGCCTTCTTTGTGCCGCCTTCCGCTCTCTTTGATTCTGGGTTCTTCTAATGTCCCTTTCTCTTGCCTATAAAAAAATCCGGTTTCTTGTCTTATTGCTCATTTGCGTCCAATTTTCTCTTTCTCTTGTACTATATATATATATATATATATATATATATATATATATATATATATATATATATATATGAAAAGAAACTTACAACTTGTTAGTTACCATATATATATTTTGTTGTGGTACACCACTCTATACCATACACTAATCCTATACGATGTGGAGGTGACACTTAATCCCCTACTGCAACACAAACCGTTGAAGGACTGTTCTCAGGGATTAAAGACCGACTAGGAGATCAAACTTGAGGCGTTGGGTTTCAAATCCTTAAAAATCAGACAGAGTGCTCAAATGGTCAGCGGGATTTACTTGAATAGTCCGAGAGTATCGTTCAAGGTTAGTTAAAGATGAATTAACAAGTATATTACTTTACTTACAAAGATCAAAATAAGAATTTAAAAAATGGCAAAAGGGGATTATTTAATTTTAAATAGTCTCTTGATAATTATTATGAGGATGGATTCTCAAATAGAATTAATTGATTAGCGTTACTAGTCTCAGATCAAAAGGTAAACTTGACAATACTAATAATGGAGGGGGTTTCAGTCTTACGGGTCAGGGACTTCGAGGAAGGTCCTTCTTGCGATGAGGCGACTGGGGAACGATCCGATGAGGCAAATGGGGCACGGTTCGAGTGAAGCACGATCCTAACCAACCTTCCGATGAAGATAGCCAATCTTCAAAGATGATGTTCGACGGGAAATGTGGGATTACTCGTAGTTCCACTGGAAGAGGAAACTTCTTTTCCTCAAAGGTAATCGATGGAGATTTTCTTCGGATCGATTAAACGAAGGGAGACTGTCACGCAACTTCAAAGGATTGCCGTTTACAGAAGCTACCAATTTACCTAGGTAGAATCACGGCGGAGAAACTCTTGCTGTCTGATGAACATTCACGGGACTTCTACTCGAGACAACTAGGGCGACCTTGAGTTGCGGGCGGCACTTCTTGATCTCCAGTCAAAACCGAGTAGTATTTATATGGGCGATACTTAGGGGGAATTTGGAGAACGGAGTCACAAGCTCCAGACATCTTAATCCGGAGGCGGAGTCGATTCATCCTTTAACAGCAATGCGCGAAACCCAGCCGCTCTTTCTCGCCTCGTGGCCGAGGAATCTCTGGACAATTTCGCAGAATTAGGGGATATTTCCCCAATGCGCTCAGGAGCCGAAACTTCTCGAATGTAACCAAACAGAAAGTGACGTTTTCGATGGCGGGATACAATCGCACGTGGTCTCCAAATAACGTGAGCAGGTCAAAGGTTGTTCTTAAATATATATATATATATATATATATATATATATATATATATATATATATATATATATATATATATATATATATATATATATATAAGAATTGTTAAATTCCACAGCCAAAGAGACATTGTTAAGCTTCTTCAGAACTTTTTAAAATTTCCGGCAAGTGACTATATCTTGATGGGAAAGGGATCGTAAAAGGTCATTGTAATTATTTATTAACTTTCCGAAGCACTTTTTGAACATACTGGTCATCTTCCGGGGCTATACTGATAAAAATAATGAAAACAACTTAGTAAATACAATATTCACGTACACATTATGCATTTTTAAAGGAGTAACATTAAAACGAAAAATCAAAAGGTTTTATTTATTTTTTTACCACAAAGTAGGAAAATACTAAAATCACGGGCAAAGATAGATAATTTAGGTTTAGATTTTGGTATCTACTTGTGGAATTGATAGAATTGTGCCTTCGTTGTGAGGGTAGAGAGATATATGGAAGGAGTTGAACGTTGACCACAGGTTTTTCTTGGTAAATTAATACTACTTTAACCATTCACAGACGGGGATGGTAGGGATCGCGTAAAATGATAACAAATATACGTTAAATGAATGGGGTTCAGTAATTATGATTTATTGTGTAATAGTTCTTTCTAAAAATAATTGTTGAATCTTTTTCAATTCAAGAGATGGTTTTTTCTAATCATTGTTACTCGACACCAAAGTATCCTGAAATGCAATAAGATAGTTGCTAGGGGTATTGCAACAAGGAGTACCATCTTTAAGATTATGAATGACTTTAGAAAGACTGGTTACACTTCTGTGAAGAACTCTTCCGGACGCCCAAGTGTTGTAAATGAACGCCAAGGTCACCCCCCTTGTTATGTTTCAGCTCAAGGATTACATTACATACTTAAGTGCCAGTATCTTACAATGTGTGGAATTAGATCGGAATCGCCAGTGACGCTAAATGGCCAGCATCGCGGATGATCCTCGCTGCGCTGTAACTTCCTTCTTCTGGCGGCGCGTGAAAAGAATGTTAGGCACAGATCTACCAAAACCAATTATTCTCCAACAAAAGAACCGCCCACTAAATATTTTGAGGTACAGATTCATTTTAAGTTAAAGAGAAACGTTAAATAACTCAGTAACATAATAATAGCTATCAAAATCCTAAAATATTTTACGTAAATAATTGACTCTGGAAAATTTTAAACTTCGAAATTTGTCGAACAGGCATGGAGTCCTCCTTAGAATCCGCGCCGGAAAGACAAACAAAGAGATTTCAGACTTCCTTCACGTCAGCAGAAGGATGGTGTAAAAGGTTACAGAGGAGTAGAAGATTTCGGATTCAACTACAAGGTGACAGCCTATAGGAAAATCCATGATTGACGATTTGACGCCATCAGAACGCAGGAATTCTTCGCTGAAATCTATGATCTTATCAACAATTATCCCAGAAAGTCGATGCATGTCATTGACAGGGACAACGGTGTGGATGAAAAACTCATCAGGCTGGTGGTGCATAAGGATATTCGCTACTTTTCAAACAAGATGAAGAAGGGAAAATTTCTGCACACTGCGATGCATAAGTGACTCAAGCAAATTAAAAAGCTGATCAACACGCTGAAACACTCGTTGGAACCAGACATGTGGTTCTTTTTCGACGAGAAGAATTTCTGTCAAGAGTAGAAGATCAACTCCCAGAACAACAGGTGGCTCAGTGTCGCACTTAAGGACGTACCCAGAATCAATCAGAGGAAATTTCAGAGCGACACTCATGATCTTCGGTGGCGTCGGCAATAAAGGTGAAGTCATTCCACCCCACTTATTTTCCGAGGTTCTGCAGGCTGAACACCAATTTCTACGTCCGTGAGCAAGGTAATGAAGCCCTGCATCGACTAGGTAGCTGCAGGTAGGTCTTACGTGTGGCAGACAGACTCTTTGCCCGGCCATACTACCAAGAAGAGTTAGGAATGGCTGTCTGAGAATTTCTTCTATCACACAACACCTGATCTTTGGCCTCTTAACTCGCCTGAGTGCAACCCTCTCAACTTTCATTAGAGCGTGGTGGACTGAGAAAGAAACAAAACCAGTTGCAACGTGAAGGGCGAGCTGGAGCAAAGATTACTAGGGCCTTCAGGTGCCTAAAACGGGGGATAGTGACAAAGACCTGTGGCCGGTTCAGAGGTCAACTAGAGGCTGTTATCAAAGCCACGGGTGGGTTCATTGAGTGAAGTCGATAGAACAAGTCATGAAAACAATCTGTCCAAAATTTGACATATACAGTATATCTCAAAATATCACAAGACTTTATTTTTTCTGAGACAGTCATCATGCGAAGGAATACCGTCTACACTCTGTAAAACCACTATTATTCAACTCTTTGAATATTCTTGAATGAGAGAATTGTCGAGGCATCTTAAACTTTGTCTAGCGTGACTTCTCTACTCCAAGTGCTGATCGACTTTACCCTGAAAAGTTCTAGTATTCTTTCAAACAAACGATGCTCTTCAAGCTGCATATCTGAATCAAGAAACAACTTTTAAGCGTCTCATTAAGGGAACTGGTTCATTGAATTTGAATAGACATAATTTTATTGCCATTGATAAAAAAATCTTAAGTACAGAAAGTGCCTTCGGTCTATATTTATCTCTATAAGCAGTAAAAAGCTTGTTGATATGGCGGGCGATCAGTTTCAAAGGGAAACCATTATCACTGGAAAACTGGTTCAACTCTTGAAAACAAATTCATCGGGCAAGGCAATATAAGATGAATAAACCTAAAGGGCTCTATGTAGAAGTGGACTGAATCATGAACCTGCAGAATGGAGACTATTCATAGCAGGCTCAACGCAATGCGTCTTAGGAATTGTATTTCACAATGGAAAATACCGTATTTTGCAAAAAATCTGTTACACTTGGTTTTTATCTTTGTAGATGTTTACCTGTGTGATAAAAAAGTTTCGTCGAGCAAACTTAAAGTTCTAATTTTCAAGCAAGTGTCATTAAAACATATTTCCCATTGTGTGCAGGTGTATCAAAATGGAAGTGAAAAGAATCGAGATCTCTGCTCTCCTGCTTCTGGGCCAGAACAAGTATGACATCGCCAAGCGGCTCAACGTTAGCGGGATGACCTCCTAAAGAGTTTCAGATAGGCTCAGAAAACGGGAAAGACCTCAAAGTTTGACATAGTTTAGGCAGACCTCAAGTTGTCAACCGTTTGGCTGTAAGACATGCCTTCGAAAGGGTTCCGAAGCTCAGAATGACCATGACCGTGCAAAAGTAGTTGGGGTCGAAAATAAACCTATGGTCGAAGGAGTTTTGGCCGTTGCAGTTGCCCGATCTCAATTCCATTGACTACAGTGTGTAGGCGTATGTCGAGGACAAGGTCTGCTAGGCCCACCGCAGCAACATCGACGAGGTGAAGTCCTTCGTCAACGGCGTGTATTCCAGCATGAGAAAGGACTTCGTCCCTAACGTGTACGCGGCCTTTAGGTCTCTCCTGCAGTGCATACTGCTGCCCAGGGCGCCCATATTAATTAATATTACAATATAAACACATATTTTTATGTTTAAATAATAAAACGTGCCTAACAAAAAATGTTAATCAGCTACTTGCCAAAATAAATTATACAAAATTTAATTCCTAGGTCTGTCTTTTTTCGATCTGGAGCAGATCCATTTGAACCGAGCGCGAAGCCTCCAAAGAACGTTTGCTGCATCGCTATTAGCCTATTACATATCGGTTGTTTTCATAATACGCTTGAACAACCAAGCCTCGATGTTCACCGGTCCAATTAATGATGAGTGCTGAAAATGATAGAGAAATTGTTAGGATCAGTGATATAAAACATGAAAAAGCGAAATTGTTGTAATAATCAATAAAGAAAAGGAAAATGATATAGCCTAACTTAGCGAATGAGGCCTGCCCAGCCTCTCTAATTCCACTATCTACAACCCGCACAGTGTCCATTCCAGATGTAGGAGCTCTTGATGCCCCACCCGTATTATGGAGAGACGAAACGCAAATAGAACTATTTGGCAAAGATTGCAGAAGATATGTTTAGCGGAAAAGTGGCTAAACACTTCTCTCAAAAAGCACACTAATCGTAAAGAATGGCGGAATGATATTGTAAAAAGTGAAAGTAAAAGCAGATTTCTCATTAGATACAAATCAAGAATAAAAAGTTTATTTCTATATACTTGTTATATTACACCTTCTCTACATCGTGTTTTAATTATCTAATTAGCCCATTAAAATACATTAAATCAACAATCTGTTTTGACTTCTTTCTATAATAATGCTTTTTATTATATATATGTGTGTTAATGGGCGTTTAAACAATCTTTGAGCTTTTATACATAGAATCACAAATAACAAAATCCTTACAGAAATATTGCCATTCTTTAATATTGACATAAAGGTCAGAGCAGGAAAACGTATCTCTACTGTTGCTATTTAGAAAACAAATTTATAAGCCATTTTTCAGGAAGCTCCTCAAAACTCGTTCGTAAAAATTGCGCAGTTGCAGACTTGTTTTGAGCAGTGTGTAGTGTAATGATGAAGAGAAATTAAAGGATATCTTGATCACAAAGGAAATTGATAAAATCAAAAGTAGTAAAGCACCCGGTCCTGATGAGGTCTTTCCTAGAATTTTGAAAGAATGTAAGGATGTGTTAAGTGAGCCCCTAGCATGCATCTTTAGAAAATCATTGGAGAGTGGCATTGTGCCAGTGGCATGGAAGAAAGCCAATGTGATACCTATATTTAAGAAAGGGGATAAAACAAATATGTCTAATTATAGACCAGTAAGTTTGACATCAGTGGTAGGGAAAATAATGGAATCTATTATAGCAAGGAATATTAGAGATCAATTGGATAAACATAAGTTGATAAAAGAATCACAGCATGGCTTTAGTAAGGGTAAATCCTGTCTGACTAATTTGCTGTATTTTTATAGTAAGGTGTATGAAGCAGCAGATAATGATGAAAACTATGATATTTTATATTTGGACTTTAGTAGGGCTTTTGATCGAGTGCCACACTTACGGCTTCTGAGCAAAGTTAAAGCACACGGGATCGATGGCAGTATATTTAGGTGGATTCAGTCATGGCTTGGTGACAGACAGCAAAGAGTTAGTATAGATGGAGTTAAATCTGAGTGTGGGGGTGTTAGCAGTGGAGTTCCGCAAGGATCTGTTTTGGGTCCCTTGCTATTCTTAATTTATATTAATGATCTTGACATAGGTATAAGTAGTGACCTGAGTAAATTTGCTGATGATACTAAGCTAGATAGGGCCATTAGGGCTGATTCTGATGCTGTTGTAATGCAGGAGGAATTGACCATTCTGTCCAATTGGGCCGAAAAATATTAATCTTTCACTCTATTATTTCAATGGAAGCAAACAATAATAAAAATAACGCTAAAAGTGCTGGAAGCGACCGAATAATCTAGATGTTATGGTATAGAATTTATTCATAGTATTATTTTAGGTTAGATCAGTTAGGTCCAATGACGTCTTTGTTTTGTAGCCATGCCAGCTTCAATATGGAGTAATACAATGAGGAAATGAGAGAATTGAGGCGGTCTGGATTTGTTTATAGTTTTTCTATTTCTATCAAGTAATTAAAATTTCCATTTGCTCATTTCACCATTCGTGGATTCTATCCAGGCGTGGCAAAGAATAATGGAAAATAGAGAACAAGAATGGAATGAAGAGAAAATTATATATATTAAGGGCGAAAAAAAGAAAGCTACCATAGCAAAACACATGAATCATAAATTCTGGGGCAGGTAAAATACATTGGAATCTCACCAGGAAGAAATTCAGATAAAGATTAATGACATTTTAGGCAAGAATTTTCTTACCCTTCTAAGGAAGTTAAAAAATGAACTCCTGCCATTAAACAGGGTGTCTGTAAAGTCTGGAAAAATATGAAAAATGCATATTTTCAATAAAAAATGACTATATTTTTTATTTAATTGAAATATTAGTAAATAACATCTCCAATGTAATTTCCACCATTTGTGATGCAACGTTGGATGCGCTTTAGAGATTCATCCGACGAACCCGATGCGTTAAATCCAAATTTCTGTCAACTTAGGCATATTCATTTATGATGTGTTTATTCAGGTGTCTCGTATCTTCAATTTTAATTGGTTTACAGTGATTTAAATAAGTATTCGTAACGCTCTAGAATAGGTATATTCGAAGAAATATTCTACAAATAGGAATATCAGAAAGCCACAAAACTTTGAACAATAAAGTCTGCACTAATTTTCAACGGAAAATACCATAAAATCAATGAACTAACACTAGACTTTCAAATATGAACAATAACTTTGCAAAGTCGTGTAAATAATTACTCGTAACATATATGTAACATCGATCTATTTGTATTTAATAAGAGATGTCTCGCAAATTCTGTAATTCGAAATGCTTCTAGATTATATTCTAGAACAAGTAAGAGAGCTTACGATCTGCTGCCCGTGCTGCAAGCGATCATTCCGCCACAAGCAAGTGACCTATAGCCATCTCTCCAGGCCATCAGTATGCCGAAGGTAAGAGAACACACTCTTCAACTCCAAAACAAGTTTGTGAAGGAGTATGAGGCAGGTAAAGGGTACAAAAAGATTTTGAAGCAGTCAAGTATCCCTGGTTCCTTCGGTGCAGTCAATAATCAAGAAGTGGAAGGAACAAGGTGCAATCGCCAACAAACCAAGGATGGGTGCTCCGAGAAAAATAATCCCTCGGGCGATCACTCATATGAAAAGAACTGTGAAAAAGATCCCAGAATATCTAAGAAAGAGTTATTAAAAGAAAGGGCGTCCGTTGGGGTCAACGTCACACAGCACAATGACGAATACACTGCGAAGGGAAGGAGTACGCAGGCGCCGTGCGATGAAGACCCTCTTCTAAAGAAGAAGCACCTTTGTGCTCGTAAGCTGTTTGCTACAGTAATGATAAACAAAGAAGATAATTATTTCGGCAACATTTTGTGGTCGGATGAGACAAAAAAATTGAATTATTTGGCAACAATTACAATCGTATGGTTTGGCGAGAATCGAACGCCGCCTACTAGCGAAGAACCCCATACCAACGGTGAAGTTTTGTGGAGGCAGCATCATGATGTGGGGTTGCTTTTCCTATGATGGCCCAGGAGATCTTTACATAATAAAAGAAACTATAAATTCCCAGAAATACTGTGAAATTTTACAAAACCATCTTTGTAACTCGGCCAGAAAACTCAGCATGGGAAGACGTTGGGTCTTCCAACACGACAACGACCCTAAACACACATCACGGCAAACTTCTGAGTACCTCAACAGGCACGGTGCTACCATCTTCGAGTGGCCTAGCCAGTCTTCCGACTCGAATCCAATAGAAAGTCTTTGGAAAGAGTTGAAGAATAAAGTTAGGGAGAGGCAGCCTTCAAATTTTAGAGATCTAGAGGATATCTTTATCGAAGAATGGGAGAAAATCCCGAATAAGTTATGCAAAAATATAGTTTCGACAAACAGGAGGCCTTTAGAAGGTCTTCTGGCCAGCGAAGGACAGGCTACTAAATACTAAGGATAGGTTCCATGTGTCGTTATGAATATTTATTTACGCCACTTTTGCAAAGTTATTGTTCCTATTTGAAAGTTTAGTGTTAGTTCTTTGAGTTTATAGTATTTTCCGTTGCAAATTAGTGTAAACTTTGTGTTCAAAGTTTTGTGGCTTGCTGATATGCCTATTTGTAATATATTTCTTCAAATATACCTATTCTAGAGCGTAAAGAATACTTATTTGACTCACTGTACCTTTACCTTTAGCATACCCCAGAAATTGAAGTCCAGGGGGTAAGGTCTGGTGAAGAGGAGACCACTGTGATATTTCCTATATTGCTTAGGCTTTAGGGGTACCCTGTACACCATAAAACTTCTGGCATCAAAATGCCACTCAAAGGAATCACCCCCACGTATTCAAGACATTCCTGGCAACCGATCAACCATAAAAGGAGTCAGATTTATGGTTTCGAACCAGCTATGGCCGTAAAAACAGTCCAGACATATCCTCCATCGAATATAACTACAACTGGTTATACCAGGTTTTGGATTCGAATTAATAGGGAATCGAGTTAGGGAGTATAAGTGACATACGAACCATGGTACAGGGTGGAGCAGAGAGGAAGGACGTTTTTGAAAAATTCACAAAATCAACTAACAAGGTAGTGGACCATTAAAAAAATTAAATAAATACCTACTAGTATGTAGTATCTATTCAAAGACTCATTAGACAAAATTGAAATATTAAAATTAAGTAATGTGCCGCTGGTGTTGTCAGCCCCCCTGGGGCGGAGTAATAGACATTTCCAAAACATCCGTCCTCTCTGCCCCACCCTGTATTTGTATTTTCAAAAACTTTTCTTGTATTTATTGACAAAGTCAAGGCAAAATAATAAAATAGAGTGGATTAACTAGGTTTATTCAATTATATGTAGTGATCCATATGCAAGTGGCAAAGTTCGATGGTCCAAGTATTCTGGATTATATTATAAATTAATAACTCACTGTTCAGGTGAAGATGAATTAAAAGTAAATAAAATGTTTTTAAAGGCTGTAAAACATAATATAACTATCGACTTTATACGTTGAATGAGAAATGTTTTAAAGGGGAAAATATAATAGGCATAGTTGTATTTCTTTTTTACAAAAAGGAAGACAGGTTAGAATAAAGGAATTATAAGCTAATGGTTTATATAAGCAACATTCATAATACTTTTAAAAGTCATAACAAACTTAATAACGTAAACGCACATTTGCAATAAACTATCAGATCAGACACGTTTCTGAAGTAATTATTACAACGAAAAGATTGAAAAAAAAAATCTCTATAGAAATTTTATTTAGTATTCTCTAAAAGAATGATTCATTAAACATATATTAAGTACTAAGATAGTCATTTATCCCCCACCTCCAAGAAGCTCCATTCAGCATATTCATATATCAGTCTGGTTTTGTAAATTTAAAATTATTTTGAACCATAAATTCAGTATTGGGCGGATAAACAGGTCACGAGTTCATAGTTTCAATATATTTAATGGCAAAGACTAGACAGCTTTATTCTCTCCCTCCCAAAATTCGGATAAAAAAGAAAGTCCCTGTTTTTAAAAGTTTTCTCGCCTTTTGGGGCAGAAGAAATCACACCGTTACTAATGAACGTAGAAACGGAACAGGTTCATAAATGCGTAATTATATTATATAGAATTCTCTGCTTTGTTTTCTCCTCTTGTTTTCACTTTGTTTTCCCAATTATTCTTTTGTTCATTGACACCTGACTTCCCTTGTCTTTCTTCAGCACCCATTTTAACCTTTTTAGGCCCTATTGAAAAGGCATTTTTTTGAGTAAAAGAGAATTTTCGTTAAAAAATGTAGATATAATCAGCTCGTACGTGCACTAATATCCATAACAAACTGGGTAATTTTTTTCAGTATATGAGATTGATTAAAATCCACTCTGCAAATGACACACTCTCTTTTCTCAGAATGGTTTTAGAACGAGTTTCTTTGTCAGAACGGTTCTAGAACTAGCTTCCTTCTCATAAGGGCCCCAGAAAGAGTTTCTTTGTCAGAACGGTTCTAGAACTAGCTTCCTTCTCATAAGGGCCCCAGAAAGAGTTTCTTTGTCAGAACGGTTCTAGAACTAGCTTCCTTCTCATAAGGGCCCCAGAAAGAGTTTCTTTGTCAGAACGGTTCTAGAACTAGCTTCCTTCTCATAAGGGCCCCAGAAAGAGTTTCTTTGTCAGAACGGTTCTAGAACTAGCTTCCTTCTCATAAGGGCCCCAGAAAGAGTTTCTTTGTCAGAACGGTTCTAGAACTAGCTTCCTTCTCATAAGGGCCCCAGAAAGAGTTTCTTTGTCAGAACGGTTCTAGAACTAGCTTCCTTCTCATAAGGGCCCCAGAAAGAGTTTCTTTGTCAGAACGGTTCTAGAACTAGCTTCCTTCTCATAAGGGCCCCAGAAAGAGTTTATTTGTCAGAACGGTTCTAGAACTAGCTTCCTTCTCATAAGGGCCCCAGAAAGAGTTTCTTTGTCAGAACGGTTCTAGAACTAGCTTCCTTCTCATAAGGGCCCCAGAAAGAGTTTCTTTGTCAGAACGGTTCTAGAACTAGCTTCCTTCTCATAAGGGCCCCAGAAAGAGTTTCTTTGTCACAACTATTTTAGGAGTAGCTTCCTTCTCATAAGGGCCCCAGAAAGAGTTTCTTTGTCAGAACGGTTCTAGAACTAGCTTCCTTCTCATAAGGGCCCCAGAAAGAGTTTCTTTGTCAGAACGGTTCTAGAACTAGCTTCCTTCTCATAAGGGCCCCAGAAAGAGTTTCTTTGTCAGAACGGTTCTAGAACTAGCTTCCTTCTCATAAGGGCCCCAGAAAGAGTTTCTTTGTCAGAACGGTTCTAGAACTAGCTTCCTTCTCATAAGGGCCCCAGAAAGAGTTTCTTTGTCAGAACGGTTCTAGAACTAGCTTCCTTCTCATAAGGGCCCCAGAAAGAGTTTCTTTGTCACAACGGTTCTAGAACTAGCTTCCTTCTCATAAGGGCCCCAGAAAGAGTTTCTTTGTCAGAACGGTTCTAGAACTAGCTTCCTTCTCATAAGGGCCCCAGAAAGAGTTTCTTTGTCAGAACGGTTCTAGAACTAGCTTCCTTCTCATAAGGGCCCCAGAAAGAGTTTCTTTGTCAGAACGGTTCTAGAACTAGCTTCCTTCTCATAAGGGCCCCAGAAAGAGTTTATTTGTCAGAACGGTTCTAGAACTAGCTTCCTTCTCATAAGGGCCCCAGAAAGAGTTTCTTTGTCAGAACGGTTCGAGAATTAGCTTCTTTTAAAATACGAGTACGAGCCCATTAGTTCGAACCTTTCCGTACAATCCTTTTCTAAAAAAGGAGATCTGCTATCGCTGTCGAACCTGGAGCTGATTCACGAGTATTGAATTGCTTACTTGATCATGCGCATCACACCCATTCTCATTTCTCCTAACTTCACCACTTTCTTCAGGACTCTCTTCAGAAACATTATGGTGTTTATATCCTGTTTAGTGTTCTTTTCCTCGAGTTTCATAATACTAGTAATATGGGAATGAGTGTTATTAAGACTTCACCTGTGTATTTGGCGGGTTGATTACCAGTTTATAGGTGAGAGTTAAATGAATTATATGACTCCCAAGATGATTCTTCATGGGTATTCTTATAGTTGGTTGGGCTTACCGAAGATTTATGGGTAATCAAGATAAAGAAGGAATTTGAGAAAGGACATAGCAAAAATATACTTTTATTCTAATAAGGGCCTATTAAAGAGACAAGTGACAGGTCAAAAGATACTTAGCGGTCGATATAGAAGGTTTTCTTATTCAACGCGAAGTATTGAATTCTAGAGCGACAAGACTTAGGCCAACTAAAGGGGGTTCCGTAAAGCTAAGATGAGTATGACAATGACTTAATAACAACTATAATCTTTAATTCTTACTCCTTAAATGGTCTTAATAATCACAATTATTATCATTGCTCGCCTATATATACGGTTTCATTTCCAGGGAGGTGGGGCCTAGACTCGTCTGCGGGACAAGCCTCCGTCGTTGAGCTCATTAGTTCCACTTCCTGGGCGGAGTTACAGATAATTTTAACTCTATTCTATGACCCCATTTTACAGATCTGTGATATAATTTCCTTTGGCTGGAATTTGTTTTTATCTAGCTACTTCGTAGACTCCCGTCTTCTGATAACTCTATCCCAAGACGCGAATTGTTTATTTATGCGTTCCTCTTATTGACACATGTGGCCAATTTGATAGCTTTCGTTTTCGTATATTTGTGCCTACCCGCGGAACTCCGGCGACCACTTGTCAAATTTTATTCATACAAATTTATATATATATATATATATATATATATATATATATATATATATATATATATATATATATATATATATATATATATATATATATATGTATATATATATGAATTCATTAAACCACATTGAAAGAGAAAACGGAATAATTTTTCCTTGCAGTAATATTTTTATTACCTTTTTTCGAAAATATCCGTGCAGGGAAGCGATTCAAACCTGGCACACTGAGGCAGCGAGCACCGCTTTGATCTCAGTTAAAAGTATGCCGTTAGTACACTACGCTACGCAGAGAACCAAAAAATTCTCTGAATAGAATAGCTTTTAAGGAACACTTTCGCAAGCTCGAACGGAGACTATGAAAGAAATAGAAAATTAATTGAGAATTCAAAGAATAAATGAAGAATAGGTAAACGCGCGGCAGATATACAAATTTATATATCTCTCAAATTTGCACGAGAGAATGATGAAAATGAATCCATTAAACCACATGGAAAGAGAAAACGGAATAATTTTTCCTTGCAGTAATATTTTTTGAAAAAAGGTAATAAAAATATTACTGCAAGGAAAAGGAAAAATGATTCCGTTTTCTCTTTCAATGTGGTTTAATGGATTCATTTTCATCATTCTCTCGTGCTACTTTGAGAGATATATACATTTATATATATATATATATATATATATATATATATATATATATATATATATATATATATATATATATATATATATATATAAAAATGAATATACATAAATTGACATATGAGTTTTTCATCTACTTATTTTCATATTATACACAGTATTCCTGTTATTCACATGAAAGGCAATTTGTCCGGATTACCTAAGGCCACAGAGGTTCCATTTTGTGGAGTTTCTCGTTGAGTCTATCAATCCTGGAGCCTACTTATTCTATATTACGCTCCTTGCAGTAATTCATAATAATACGTTTTAAAAAAACAAAACAAAATAGCAACGAAGGCATCTCTGCCAAAACGTTCATAAGAGATAATCTCTTAAGATAATAGTGAAGTTGGGGGAAGTGGAAATGTGGGAATATACATAGCCACCGTTCCACTTATATTTATTGAGGGCGGAAAGGCAAGCAACTGTAGGCGTTGGAGCAGTAAATGCGCCCAATCCTTCAGATGTTAGCTACATTATATGGATGTCCATGCTATACCCGACACCCCCTTTTGCACTACCAATTCACATACACCCTTAAAAAACCCCGACGTAATCCAACAAAGACAATTTTTAAGGACCCCATCTAGCCACTGGCTACTAGGGCATTAGTCTGTAATCACGCTACAGCTAGATTAACAAAACAACATGCGAATAGCAAATAACAAACATACAAAAAAAGCAAATAAACAAGCAAAATACAAATATAGAAAAGTAAGAAGAACTAGGTAACATAGAGATTCAATTAAAAGGAAGAGGCCAGCGTCCTCCAAAAAGTCAGATACTCCACAAGTCTGTGTACACGAACCCGCCCTGAGTACACAAGACCAACAGTAGTGACCCTGCTCGTCCCGACACGGAGAAAAGTAACATACGCGAAGATCGCCCAGACTGGGTGATTCAACAAGAATGTGCCGAACAGTCCTGGGAACAATGCAATCGTCGCAATAACCTGCGAGTGAGTCCTTCATCAAATGGCGGTGCGTCCTATGAGTGTGCCCAATTCGAATATGACATAAAACAACCTAAAGCCGTCCAACGATTGGTGAGTAGTTCCATGGAAACAGTCGCGGCACAATGTCACGAAACTTTAAGTTCTCCTCCGCTGTTTCCCATCTTCTTTGTCAAGCAGCCCAAAAGGCTGCCCTGATTCTTGCCATGTAGCCTGTGTGAGGAATAGCTAAGCGCTGGTCTAATCGCCTAGTCCTCGTGGACTCTTTAGCTACCTCATCGTCACGCTCATTCTCAGCAATTCCTACATGTCCAGGAACCCAGCAGCAAATAACCTTAATATTCACCCGGGTTGTGGCTACCGTAGCGTCACGGATACCGGAAACCATGGTGCGCAGAGATTACAAAGCCCCGAGAGCACTCAAGGTGTTTTGTAAGTCGCAGTCGCCACAGATCACAATCAGGTCTCCAAACCGTGCACCAACCGCCACCTAGGGCCTGGAGTCATCCGTATTTACTGGCATGGATCCAGCCTTGCACGAGGTTTGACCCAAAAATGCCGAACGCAATACTCCCGGTACTGTAGAAACTTTGGACGTAGAGGCGTGGCGACAAATAGTCAAAGCTGGTACCCTCCAGGGTGGCGTCCTGGGCAGAACCAGAGACGCCACCGCACTGGAGCTACACGGAGCTCTGGAACGAGTTTCCTAGCACTAAATCAAAAGGGCTTTGGGTACTACTGGTGTCTCTCGGGGGCATAAGCACCGTCGAAATCGACTGCGGATGCCGTGAAAGCCGTTAGAGACTGAGGAAGCAAACGAAGGCAAACATACGCAACCATACGCAACCGGGATAAGTGAATGGGCAAAGGAGCAAATAAAACCTTGAATAACAAAATTACTGAAAAAATAGAGGAGGAACAGGATATAGATAGCAAAACCCGTCAACCTTATATCCTGGTGCTAAAAAACTTTATTAAAACTTCCAGGGAGAGAGTTCTAATATAAGTCTCCGCTGCGTGGTATTAATGACAGAGAAGTGAAAGAGTTTAAGGCCACCATGATAGCCATAACAATCAGTTGAATAATAATTTTATTGGGCTTGCTTTGGGTGGATCTATTGACCTCTGGTGGATTTAATCTATTAAAGCGCATTTAGCCCGGGTCTCATTCAGGCGATCCCTTGATCATCTTTTTTTAGCACAGGTTTTACTTCCCACCAACCTAATGCTAAAACATTTTCAGCACTCTGGTCTTTTTCAGTCTACCTATTGTTAACAATTTATTAGCACATGGCTCTTCCAGTAGATGTCTTTCTAACACCTTTTTAACAAATGTTTTCCTCAAGCAATCTATTGGTAACATCCTTTTAACACATTTTTGCACAGGTGAATTCGGACGACATATTGCTAACACATTTTAACTCTGGCTTTTTCCAGTCGATATATTGCTAACAACCTTTTAGCGCACATTTAACTATTTCTAATACCTTTGTAGCACGTCTCTCTTTAGTTGACCAATTGCTAACACATTTTTATCAAAAGTCTATTTAATTCTACCTATTGCTATCAACCTTTTAGCACAAATCTTTTCCAGTCGACCTTGTTTCAACACCTTTTCAATACAGGTTTCATGCTGACAACCTATTGCTATCACTTCCTTTAGCACAAGTATGTTTGTATCATAATTTGAAAGTGGAATATACAAAAATGTAGAACTCCAAACACATTTTTTTAATAAATAGTCAACTTATGCATACAGACAATATTTACAATGATATCCCTTATTCTTCAGGACTGTTTCAATTCGGATTGGCATGCTAGAGACTAAGTTTGTGATGTTATCTTGACTAATATTGCTCCAATTTTGTTAAAAAATCACCAGAACTGCTCAATAACCAGTTTGATTATAATGATCCATAAATTCTCTATTGGGTTCAGATCTGGCTAATTTCCAAGCCAAGGTTCCTGATGTTCGAAGAAATTTTCAGCAAAGAACTATGTTATTACCTTTGCTTTGCGATAAGGTGCGCCTTCATCCTGAAAAAAAGAGAGTTATCATCCACAAATTAGCCCTGAACTGCTTGGGACAAATTGCTGATATAGAGCGATTTGGTAAAATTTTGAGTTGATGGCAGTGTTATTGGGCAATATTGTTAGTGCTACAGTTACCTTAGGTCAAAAGGAACCCTAAGCGGACCAGCCCACCAAGTTCACCAGATTAATGCAACCCCGGCTCCCCCGGTGGTGCAGACCCAAGCAGAAACTTCTCCCCCTCCGTCAGGCCACCAGGTAAATTTTATTTTTTATAAAAGTTCATCGGGAACTTTGAAATTTGAGGAGGGCAGCGTGAACGGCTGCCGAGTATCGACTCTCGTCAGGGACACAGGATGTACGTGTTTCATCGTGTCCGACGAACTCCTTCCCCAGTGGACCCTAACCACGAAAAGTTTGCGGTGGTACATGACTACCTTGGGCGGGCGAACCAATTCCCCGTCGTTAGATGTTACCTGCAGTGTCAATATTATGATGGCTGGGCTGAAGTCATTTCAGCACCCATACAGTTCTGTTCCGTACTTATAGGACAGAGCCCCCAAATAATTTCCAACCCTGTGTCTCAGGCTGCCCTTCCTCGAGGCCAAGCTAAGAAAGAAGCCCAGGAGCCCGTCCTCATCAGAACCCCGATACCGTCCGATTTCTCGGAGACCCCCAACCAGGACTTTAGGACGGCACAAAAGGAGTGTGAATTACTAACAGCCTTAGGCAATAAGGCCCAAGACAAGGACACGGAGACTGTCCGTGGACCCCAAGAAAAAAAGAACCCCCAACGCGCCCATGGAGATACCTTCGTAGAACTGGACGAAACATCGGCGCTTGAAGAAGATTAACCCGCGGAGTCCCTTAATGTAATACAGATAGTGTGCACCCAACCTGATGCCGATTACCCCCCTCTTTCCCTACCAGGCAAGTCTTTGGAACCCTCTGACCTGGATATTGACGCGCAGCTGACACCACATCAAAAGAGTCAGCTACAAGAACTATTTGAATGGAGTCACCATTTAACCACCCTATTATCTCTTTTCGAGCGACTGCGCGAAAATGGCCTCACCATTGGCCCCAGCAAATGCCATTTTGCCCACGAAACCATAAAATATTTGGGTTTCAAAATAGGACAAAGCAAGTTAGGTCCCCAAGAGAACAAGTTTAAGGCAATCGCCGACATGCTCCTCCCGATTACAAAGAAGCAATTAAGATCGTTCCTAGGATCAGTTTCTCACTATCAGCGGTTTATTTCCGAATTTCGCTGCAATTTCGGCCCCCCTCAGCCCCCTTCAAAAAAATAATTCCCCCGATCGTTTACGTTGGAATGATGTCGCTATTTTCCATTTTAATCAGCTCAAGAGTAAGCTCATTTCTGCCCCCATTTTAAAGTTGCCCAACCCGGAAAAATCCTTTGGGATTAAGACCGACGCGTCCAACGAGGGCATTAGAGGTGTACTCCTTCAATACGAGGATGACGGAACGAGTCATCCAGTTGCATATGCTAGTCGTCAATTATTACCACGCGAAAAGAGATATGCCACTATAGAAAAGGAAGCTTTATCAATTATCTGGGTCATAGACAAATTCAAAATGTACTTGATAGGAAAAGAATTTCAGATAGGAACCGACCACCGTCCGTTAGCCTATATTAGGAATGTGCGACACTCCAACGGTCGAATCATGCGCTGGAGTTTACTCTTGCAAGAGTATCAATTTAAAATAAATTATATAAAAGGTTCCGATAACCAGGTCACTGACGCACTCAGTAGGAATGCGTTACCGAATAGCGTAGAGTAAGTGTATTCATAGAATTAGTATCTCCATGTAGGTATATACCGTCTTGTACGACTTAAATTAGATTCTCTTGTATTATAATTAGTTAATGTATATGTCTGAATTTTGTAACGCTCAATTTCTATTTTTTGTATGTATATATATTTGTACCCATTAATTTACATATAAATAATTTTGTCCCGTATGTACTAATTTTATATCATTTCATTGTTCCATGCCTTTTTTTTTATTAAGTTTGTAGTAAAGGTTATTTTCCCTTATAATCAAAAGATCAAAATAATCATATGTATTGAGGAAATACTAGTTAGGTGCAGGAAGGTACGGTTGGTACAAGAAAACGAGTTTCCCACAACGGAGCTCTATCGTTGTCCATTCTCTCTTTTTTTCGAAGTGACAACTTCCCCCCGGAATGGAGGGGTGTGATAGAACGGGTTGAGGCCACGTTAATTTCAACCCCTATCACATATTATTTAAAACCACGATGCTCCCACGTGCATCTTCGCTTTGAAGCTTGGCGCCTTATCGCAGCGACCTGAGTCAATGTTTAAACAAGGAGGTTTATCTTCCCCCGTTCGCCCCCATACGCCAACCTCGCCAGATTGGGTTAGGCTTATGGGTAGATAAGACATTGTTCCCAGGCTCGGCTGTGCATTCCCTCGAAGCTCCCACTCCATTGTCCCCTACGCCAAGGGAGTGTCTCGACTATTTAGATGGAAACTTTACCACTAAGAGCAGATTAGAGATCCAGATTTTCGTCGCGAAACATCACCACGACCCTCTCTCACTTTGTGCGCCAAGGGACCTCGACCTCGAGATTCACCATCACTTGTCCAGAAGGAGGACAATATCCCTTGAGTGCCAAGGTTCGAGCCTTCGTGACGCTGAGTCCACAAGGCTTCTCCCTTGTTGTTCAGAAAGAGAACAACGTTAGAACAGCCATTGTTCGTTTGAACCCGTTTGCCAAGAAACGGTTCTCACCCTTCCCCTGTTGTTCAGAAGAGAACAACGTAGAACAGCCATTGTTCGTTTGAGCCCGTTCGCCAAGAAACGGTTCTCACCCTTCCCCCTTGTTGTTCAAAAGAGAACAACATTAGAACAGCCATTGTTCTTGAGCCCGTAGACAAGAGACGGTTCTCACCCCCCCTGTTGTTCAGAAGAGAACAACGTAGAACAGCCATTGTTCTTCAAGCCGTTCGTCGAGAAACGGTTCTCATTCCCAAGACGCCACCTCAGGATCATTTTATCCCCCATCTTCGGCTGGAACTGGCCAGCGGACCGAAAATTCCTTCACGTCGACTTCCTCTGCACCACTAGTATAAAATTATGTAAGCCGAACGTTACCTTTGAGTATTTAACCGTTTTGTCAATTCTATCCTGTGCTTTAAATGGTTTAGCGAACCATCCCATCCCTTTAACTTTATATGTGTTTTACCTTTTAAATATTTTAATCCTCGGATTAGCCCGAGCCCCCATGACCCTTTCCATTCTCTGTTTATGTCAATATTTTCCGTTTTGTGTATTGTTAATAGTTATTATTAATAAAACTCTATTTTATTAATGATAGCAATATTATTATTCTTAAGCTCAGTTCCACTTCTTAAGCATATCGAAGATACATAATATCGGCCCGCCAGACATCCACGCACTCTAAAGATAATTAAAGAAGTTCCCTCAACGAATAGTTATATATGGTATATCGTCGAGAGTCCATTCAAAGACAGTAAATCAGAATGTACCTACTGCAGTATGTACAGTGTTCTCTTATGCTTAATGAATAAAATAACTGGTAAATGTACCACTCTTACCCGTTCCCATTGCTCAGAAGTCCAATCAGCATAAGCATTAGCCTGTATCATTGTTTTGGTAAACCTAGGCTTCTTTCTTGGACGGTAGGCTCGTAAGTCACTGTCTAGTAACCTCCAATTTATTGTTATTCGAGAAAGACTAATCCATCTGCTAACAGTTCGCTTGCAATCTTCCTACAAAATTTGCTTTTCTCCTTAATAGTCATTTGTTTTATTTTTCTGTCTGTTTTTGGTGTTGTTTTCCTCTTGCGACCACATTTTCCAGCCTTTACTGAATTCAAATAAAGAGCGTTTTCATTTTATTTTCATTATATTGCTTACTGTTTGAGACGAGATTCCTAATTTATTTTCAATATCTTTCTGTTTTAGTGCACTATCACCTAATAAAACTTTGATATGTCCAATTTTCCGAGGATTCATGTCACTGACTTTATCCATAGCTGTTCACTTTCGTTTTATCTATTACTCCACAAGAATAAAACTGTTACTATTATCCACAGGCAAGCAAAATACACACTAGTTAAATTACTGGGTCAATAACAACAAAAGAGAATAGCTCGCATACCCTCACCATACGAAGTCTAAATTTGAACTGAGGTGCGAGACTAACAGTTGCCGCAGCAAGCAAAACCCAATCGATGTTGCCTTCTTTTATTTCAACAAGTTTGGCAGAAAATGAAGCAAAACACTAATATTTAGTCTTCAAAAATATACAATAGTTATTCCACACTAATATGATAAAATAACCTCATTATTGACTAATTAAATAGTTTTCTTTTACCAGAAAAAAATACGAATTTTCAAGAAATCCATAATAATTTGATCACTACTATATATATATATATATATATATATATATATATATATATATATATATATATATATATATATATATTTAATGATTATATTTCACAGCAGAAGAGGCATTGTTAAGTTTCTTGATAACTTTTTTAACTTCCGGAAATAAGTGACTATCCCTTAAAAGAAAACGGATCATAAAGATCATTGCAAATCATTATTTATTATACTGGTTAACTCACTTTTCGCTGACTTACTGTATGATTTGTGCTTTTTTTAACTAATTTTAACTTGCTGATTTCAAATATGGCATCCATTTTTTTAACACATTAGGTTTTCATTCTACAGCATATTCCTATTTTCCGACGTACTGCATGTATTTACTCGGTAAGGATAGTTTCCTAAGTATTATAGCTTCAAACCATAACTTAAAATATCAAAAGAATTCTAAAGAATAAATGCATTGTAAGATAACATCACCTATTTCCAAATACATAGAGGTTATTTTTCTAATATAATGGAGAAAACACAACCAATCGTACACAATCCTATACATTCATAGTAGAAATTTTCGCTTGCGAGAGTGTGTGGAGTGTTTGATGTCTACACAGTCTCGTTGAATACTTCAACAGTAGTCTGCAATCATGTTTGTGTTCCATCAGCCTTGATATCTCTCCTCCATAATCTCCATATATTAATGAAAATGCTCTCCGTGTTCATTACTCACGTTGCCAAGCTTAGCAGGAAATTCATCAAGATGGCTCTTGAGGAAATGAACCTTTATACTCATGTTGCAGCCTAAACGATGAAAGCTATCAAGTAATGTCTCTACCAAATCTTTGTAGTTAGCAGCCTTTTTGTTTCCAAGAAATCCTTTCACAACAGCCACAAATGAATCCTATGCTCTTTTTTCTATGTCAGTGATCGAACTCGAGAAGTTTTGGTTTTCCATTAACTTTCTGATTTGTAGCCCATAAAAAACTCCAGCCTTTATTTTATCATACTTTAAGCCAGAAAATATTGTACATATGAATTTGAAACAGTCACCCTCCACATTAAGAGCTTCCACAAATTGTTTTATTAGCTCTAGTTTAATATGAAGGGGTGGGAAGAGGATTTTCTCTCGCTCAACAAGTGGTTGGTATATAATATTCTTCTCCTCAACAGTCAACCTTTCTTTAACTGGCCAGAGTTTCTGTTCCCAATGTTTGTCCTTGGCTCGGCTGTCCCATACACATAGGAAACGCGGATATTTTGTATAGCCTCTTTGTTGGCCAAGTAAAAAATTTACCTTTTTCAGATTCACACATATGATCCATTTGTGTTCATATTTGAGTAAATTTAATACAGATCTTATGTGTTCATGCTTCTCTTTTAAATGCACAAAGTGACTAATAAGAATCGCACCGAACAAGTTTCCATTATGGAATTACACATTCACTTGGATCATACTCTGAAACGCCCATCGCGTTTAACAGTCCCAACATATCACAACAGTAAACAAAATCTTGTTCAGTTTTAAAGAATGCGAAGAAATCTCTCTCCCTGTTCCGATAAAAAGTTAGATTTGTTTTTTTTCCTGCAACAAATTCTTCTCTTTAAGTCTAGAAGCTAACGCTTCTGCTAACTATTTTAACAGGCCTAGATCCCTAACTAATCGTAAATCATTAAGTTCTAATTGACTGAAATTTCTACGCTCTTGGATCGATGTATTTATAAAGTCTGAATCACTATCAAGTTCATTGCTTACATCAAATTTACGTATATCACTTACATCGTCCAGTGAAGGAAGTTCCGTGAATACAGGTACTGGAATTTCATCTGAATGAAGCACTGGACGAATTACTGAATCAAGATTTGGGTAACTTATTTTATGTCGCGTTTTCTTCTTATAACCAGAAGTCTTTGTGAGACAAAAGTAGCAATCGCTTACATGGTTTTTTGGCTCCCACCACACCATAGGAATACCAAATCCCAGTTGTTTCCTTGTGCCCTTTGTTTATTGACGTAGATTTTCGACACATGGTTTACAAACATTGTGCGGGGCCGACGGTTTATCCTGATCACCTAATTTAATCTTAAAGTAAGCCAAGTGTGCTCTTTTCACACAGATACTAACGTTCATTCTTTGAGTTGGTGCAGTAAAACAACGACATATATAGCAAAACGAGTCAAGGGAATTCAAACACTTCCTTCGTACTGCTTGTTATTTCATAAAACAAATCTTTAAAAACATAAAACTAAACTATATTATATACAATTGCTTTATATATCTAGATGTGCATAAAGATAAGTCTAAATAGATAGATAAAATAAAATAAGAAGAATATCAAACGCTTCCACTTCCATTCACTTGGTCGTAAGAGAGCCTGCTACTATGAGTGGGACCAATATGGACCAGTCCATAAATAAAATACTTGACGTGATAGAAGAAAACTATGGCCATTTTTAAACTCAGTGACCCCGAATTTCACAAGAACAGGTCTTAAAATTGAGTCAGCAGAAAAAAAGTTAAAGTTTGCTGACCAGTGTTATTGGCCCGATGCACCTTTCGAACATACTGGTCATCTTCTGAGGCTACACTGATAATATAAAGAAATTTAGATATATAAATACAAAATATATGTAGAAATTTTACAAGTTGTAGAGGAGTAGCATTAAATGTGTTGTTTAATATTAAAATAGAAAATAAATTTGAGTTTAAAATGAAAAATTTTTAGTTTAAAATTAAACCTTTTTCGACTCCACATATGGTAGAAATATTACTCGATGTCACGCCTATCTACCTAAAGTTGCGATGTTTAGAGTCACCGATAGGAAATAAATGTTCATCCATTTTCGCTTATTTATCTTACCTGATTTGTCGCATTTCCTCCCATTATCAGTCTCGCCTTTTAAGTTTTAATATATCATCTAGTATCTTTAGTAATACTTTTTTTGTCTTTCCCACTTGACCTTAAGAAGCTTTCTTCGCGATCTTTCCATGCATAATACCCTAAACTGTGTCGAAACTGGCTGGGATGGTCTTCTTTCTTAAAGTGCGAGCACCACTCTTTAGATATGGTGCATCACTTGAAAACAAGGATGAGAATAGGGAGCCAAGACCATGCTTCCTCTGAGCCCTTATCCCTTTAAACACGCCTGGTTAATTCAACATTTTGTTATTATTTTAATGTTTGCTTCGAAAATGAAGCTTTATCGTCAACTCCCACAGAACGCATGGAACGTTTTAACCTTGAAGCGTTCTTATAAATATAAATTGATCTCAACTCCCCAGAGCTTAGATTCAGATACTGGGGATTATCAGAAGTTATACTAAATTAAACATCAATGGAAGGGAAATGAATAATTCTCAGCAACTTCGACTACTAACTGATAGTCTAGAAGTTTGGAGTAAATGTAACATTATCTTGGATGGGATATGAAAGCAGAAAAATATATGTTAAGATTGAAATAATAAATCTTGAGATGATAATTTCTGTATCATTCTCAGATTAAATTTCTCTATGAATGCTTTTTCTTTTAATATCTTGTGTTTATCCATATCTCTTCATAAGCATAGCCAATTTCTTTTGTTTTTGTTACCCTTTTGTCAATATAGTATTTTATGCATAATTATTCACTTCTGTTATTTTCCGATAGAGTGTGAATTTATATATAACCTTCGTAATATTGTAGATATTTGCTAGAAATTGAAATTCAAAGATCCTTACTTCATACTGACTATGATCTGGTATAATGGATTTATGCAACTTAAATCTATAGTCAGTGTTTTGAGGAAAAACATCCATAGAGAAGGAGGAGAAAGGAAGGGCAACATAAAAACTCATTCTTCACAACTGGTAAAACCTTCCTCATTTCTTATCTTTATATATAATTTCACGAACCAGGAGTTAAACAACTCAGGGTACCCTTTCCGTTTTACTAAAGATAGCTTGTGTTTTCCATGCCCTTTCAGTTCAACTATCGTCTCCACTACATATTTCTTACGTGAATCAATCTTTATTTTCAGTAAATCTTCTTCATAAATCCCCTCCCCTTCAATACTTACTCCATTTAAATCTTCAATATAATACGAGTGTAACTAATACTGTTGAAAAGCTATATATCTTGAAGATTTCTTCACTCTTCCCTAATTCGTATAATTTTTTTAAATTACTGGAAATGGGTGAGATCCTATTTATTTTTCCTCCAATTCTTTGATTCAGTATAGCAACATTATACATAACTTTGAACGGTGTTTTCTCAGTCATTCTCTCTCTAAAATTATTATACAAGTTTCCAAAATAATTGTACGCGCTCTCCAAGACTAACTTTATTTAGTGAATCACCATGATATACTCCGATATTATATTTGCTTAATAGGCCTTTCATCTTCTTTGCTATAAACTCTACTCTATCATCAGAATCTAACCGGTTTCTTCCATAAGATATCGTATAGCTTTTGCTACTACCTGATTTTTCTTCTCCTTTAAAGGAATTAACCATAGATATCTAGAATAGATGTCAATTACAAACAGTATATAGCGTACACCATAATTAAAAATTTGAAACTTCTGAATTACAATGAGATTCATCTGCCAAATCTCATTTCTACCTTGAGCTTTTACATGATTTGTCTTGAGTTTTGTTATTTTACAAGATGAGCTTTCAAGGTATATATTGAATCTGCAATAGGTTCATGAAGGTGATTATCGTGTAAATAAGAGTTTTTAAATTTCAAAATCTACCAGTCGTCGATCTATTTACATATTTTATTCGTCCAACTGCTTTGATCGACACCTGTCGTTTATATCATGGGATGATTTAAGACAGCATTTCATTCTGCGGAAACATTGAATTTGGAATCTTCAATCTCATAATTAGTATATATCAGATTCCTTCAGGCCATGTAATGATGCCGACTAATGTTTGATTTGATTGTTAAAGAATCTATAGAGGACATATATTCTACAAGATGCGCCTTTGTTTCTTTAGTTTTCGCAAAAGAAATAAAGGAGAGTGTTCTTTAAAAAACTCCTGGCTTCCATCAGTAATAGAAGAAGAACAGGAGTTGGCAAGAAAGTGTAATCTTTTGTATGAAGACTCTATCACTGTAGATCAGTTCTCCTTGATAGAATGTGAACAGAAATGCAGAATCTTCGTATTCGCACCCAAAGGGGAAGAACGCCAATTCCAATTACTCCATCGAACAATATATGTTGAAAAATCAGCCCCACTCCTCTTCATTGGTCTTGAAGGTGAGATCTACTATGAATTTGAAATATCAATGATAATTATATTAAAAAGAAGTTACTCCCTTTTACTCATGGCATGTCTCTTCTTGATATACTTTCAATGACGACGCTATAGCCCATCTAAATGATTGTGAAGAAGTGTGCACCCAGTGTCTCATGCAGTGCGATGGAGAAAGAAATCGGGAGATCTATTTAATAATACCCGTCCTGTCCCTGAAAAATATGTGTTAGCAAATAAAGTAAGATTTTTATCCAGGCCATTGCCTGGAATAAAAATTCATGTCGTAATTAAATTGAGCATTCTACAACAAATCATGTTTTAACACCAACAATGAGCCTAATACTTGTACTAAGATTTAGATGTTCCGTATATTTAGTCACATAATTATTCACGGGGGAAATGGATTGCAACTACACTAGCGTGAAAAGTTGTTCTGTTCTAAATTATATATCTATTAAAAGGTGGACGGGACAGAACATACCTGCTGAATGACGAAACCGAAAAAGTTTATGGTCAAAAAATAGAACGCCGTGTATTACCAGGGTGCCACCCCCCAAAAAACGGTCCTGCACACACTTTTTATGATATATCCTTAATTCTTTCACTAATCATCCTTATTTTGCAGGAAATGACAGAAGAAACGCCTGTGAACACAACTAGATCTCAAAGGGAGCTCCAGCAAAAAATATACTGCATCAAACATTACTACAAGACAGCCTCGTTCAAGAAAGTGCAGGACACTTTCGTGCATCAGTTCGAATGTGAAAAGGCCTCCTTCAAGAGCAAAATTCAGGACTGAGTGGACCACCTTAAGAAATATGGGGCATTGGAGACCCTCATGCAGCCAATAACAACCGATCAAGCCATTCAGGACGCCCCAGAAAGCGTACAGCTGAGCTGGTCGAGAGCGTGAGAGAGTCAGTTCAGCAGAGTCCAAAACACTATGTGCGCAAGCGAAGTCAGTCCCTCGGTATATCCCGTGAGACTTGCAGGAGAGTGCTAGTAATGGATGCAAAGGCCTACCCATACAGAATACAGACGAAGCAGACCCTTGCAGCCTCAGTCAAGGAGCAAAGAAAGGCTATGGCAGTCAAGACACTGGAGAAGATTCATGAGACCCCAACTTTACTTAACCTCCTTTGGACCTCAGATGAAGCTCACTTCCATCTTGAAGGAAAGGTAAACTCAAGAAAAAATGTCCTCTGGGGGACCTCCAGACCAAGTGAGGTAGCCACCAAGCCTCTAAACTCTTCTATGTGCACGGTATGCACTGAAATCTCAGCCAGAGGCATCATAGGACCATTATTCTTCGAGGAATCTGGCGCGACAGTGACAATCACCAAGGAACGGTATGGTGAGGTCCTCAAAACCTTTAGAGGGAGCTGCAGACCCTGCTCCCGTCACTTATGGGGAACTTCTGGTTCAAACAAGATGAAGCAAACTCTCACACCTCAAACCTGTCCCGAGAATGACTGAAAGAGAACTTTGGTGGCCGTGTAATCAGGGCTAAGCCCAGACCTTAGCCCTCCAGATTTCTTTCTCTGAGGCTACCTTAAAGACAGAGTCTACGCAGGGAGACCCAAGACAATCCCGGAACTCAAGGAATCAACCAGGGAGGAGATCAGAGCCATTAGTCGGTCGGTTTGCACGGACGTCATGGAAAACCTTGTATTACGCCTCAGGAAATGCACAGAGCTAAATGGAGGTCATCTCAGACATGTGCTCTAGAATAAAGAAGAAAAGTCTAAAAATCTCTTGTTTTTTTATAATGTTTATAAACACAATAAACCAGTTATAAACAAAGTTTTATTCAATCCTTGCAAAAAATTAAGGCCTATCGAAGGTTGGGGCCCGATTTTTGGGGGTCACCCTGTATTCATCGCAATTAACTGAGACTAAAGGTTACATAGTATAAGAGTTGCCACTTCATTTTTTCCAAATCTTTAATTGGTCCGGGTAGCTGTCATCTTTCAAATCTCCTCATCGTCAAGTGGTGTGTATATTTATTATTATTATTATAAATATATATATATATATATATATATATATATATATATATATATATATATATATATATATATATATATATATATATATATATATATATATATATATATATATATATATATATATATATATATATGCTTAAGATAATGGCATAATTAAACAACTGTTCTGCTTCAGGTCCAGCAAGTGATCCTATCCTCCAAAACTGGAAGACAACACTTAGGATGGCCCATCCATCATCCATCAGTTGTCCAATTAAGCCATTATCTTAACCGCAGCAATTTGTCTTGGATATTTTTCATATATATATATATATATATATATATATATATATATATATATATATATAAATATAAATATATATATATATATATATATATATATATATATATATATATATATATATATATATATATATATATATATATATATATATATATATATATATATATATATATATATTTATATGTGTGTGTGTGTGTGTGTGAATTTGGGCAGTGTTTTTTCATTATAGCATGTTTTATTAAAAGCGAACTCTAGTTGGGCAGGATTTCATTGGAGTTAGACTGTATGTTTAAATTTGGTTGCTTCTCTTGGAAATCCCGCCGAGCGCAAGAAAAGCAAACAGAGGGACAGGTGTACTCAGAGCTGCCCCTAGCCACTAATCCCTTCTGTCAAGCAGCTTAATCCCCACGCCCCTCTCTGGCTACCTACCTCTCCAACCTTCTATTACCAGGATCCAACCTGCCTATACGTGTATAGCTTTGTTCGTAATTTTGTAAACACATTTTGTAACATATATAAACTGAATACTTTGTAATAATTCCCCATTGTAACTCTGAAGATAATAATCGATGTATCGAAACATTTCAGTTAAATTAAAGAAAGCGCTAAATTACATTAATTTACTTCTATCTTTGGCGAAATAACAAGCATCAGTCCCCGATGAACTTCGGTACACTTATCCACAGGTTAAACAATGAAGAAAAGGCGAATATAAGACAAATCGAGAAAATTGAAAAAAGAATTATTAATTCGAAACTAGTGGTCGCTTTTACTAAAACATGCTATAATGAATATATATATATATATATATATATATATATATATATATATATATATATATATATATATATATATATATATATATATATATATATATATTACGAATTTTTTTAAGTGAACGAGTAAACTGGTAGGAATTTCTAGAGCATTCTTTACCCTTCTCTATCTTAGCCTTTAATCTCCCCTACTCCTCCCCCCCCCACTTGCCCCTATCCCTCCCTCCTCCTTCCCTGCCCCCTCTTCCCATCACGTTTCGCCGTCTCCATACTCCCCCTCTCCCCCTCTCCCCCTCTCTCCACCTATATCTACCTCTCATTCTCTGACTCTCTCCCCATCACTCCCCATTCTCCCCCTTTATTCCCCTCCCTTACAAAAGGATAACTAAAACAAGAGAAAAAATTCTCTCTTCCCCTTTTCCCCTCTCTTTCCCCCTTCTCTCAACCCTATTCCCTAATAACTCCCATCCTCTTCCCCAATTTCTCTCTCATCCCCCCCCCATCTCTATAAAAGTACATAGAGATCAAGAGAAAAAAATATCCCCTTCTTAAAATATAGATTTATAGATAAGACGTTGGATCTGTTTCTGTGGCCACAAAGTTTTTCGCTCATAACTAACGGTCAGTCACGCGTGAGCGTAAATTGCCGAGCATGCACATGAAACGTTTACTCATTTTAAGTATATTATATGATATGGAAAATGCGCACCTCTCCTGAATTTGCGTCCAATTTAAAAGATATTTTTGGGCCACAATATAATATAAGAATTTCAAACCATAGTTATATATATATATATATATATATATATATATATATATATATTGAAAGAAAAATTATGCACGACTGAGCTTTCGATGGTTTATTTCTGAGCTTTCATACCCAGGGTATGTTCCTTCTCCAGAGGAGTGAGCAGTGCTCCTTGACGCAATACCCTTAGCGACTATTTCCTTTCTTTTCAAACCACTTTAGTGCTGAGGAACATTTGTCGTGCCCTTTTTTGGGGGAAAGAACCATTTCTGCAATTGACAAAGATTAAACCATTTGTTTTTCAAAAAAATATTGCAAAGTTGATTATAATTACATATTTTTCATTTAACTCATTTTTGTCATCATTTTACCCTTTTGATCCAATAACAAAGGTTTCGGTACATAAAAACCTCCTACAGGAACAGAACCAGACCGCAATTTCGGATTCAGCGAAGGAATGCATTTTTCTTGACTTTTTATTATACTTGCAATAATTTAAATATTAAAATATCTATTCTTGTCACGTAATTAAAAAAAGAAAGAATGGAAAATAAATATATATATTTATTTGTCTCAAAACTTTTGGCCCTAACTGTAAACACTGCTAATATGGACTCAACCACTGAAGATTCATCGGTTGGGTTTCTTGAATAAATGTTATTTATTGGATACAACTTTCGATACAATCCTGTTTTCTGTTTTACAGTAATTTACTAGTTTTTGCGGTTTCTCATATCACAAAGCGAGAAGCCTCGAAAGTTGTTCTCTTTTGCTTGCATTTTTTTATTGATTCTCGATCAAAGTAGGTTTTGTTAGGGTAGGTTAATCAAATCAGGTTTTTTTTAATGTAATCGAAATATTAATTGTATCCTGAGGGTTCGCATAGGGGCAACTATGCTGTAACTGTCAGCTGGAGGCCTGCGTGCCTTCTTGGCCCAATACCCGGAGTTGAGTATCCTCCCAGGCGCAATACCCACACATTTTTACTTCTTCCATCTTCATCACTTTCTGTCGGTGCCAAGTTAGTTTTCGTTTTAAATGAATTTAACAAATATTTGCGGTTAAGGTAACACCGTTTGATAATTGAAGTATGAAAGTTGAATTGGACAATCCTACCATTAATTGGTGGTTTTCTTTTATGGTTTAAATAATCAGTTCATCGATTTCCTGGTTCTTAAAAGGAAACGGGATGGAAAATCCAAGCCAAAGGCTTACTTTGGAAAATCTAACCTTTACCGGGATTCAAACTCAGGACCTCTCGTTTAAGAAGTGGAGGCTCGCTCAAAGCAACGGTTGATAACGCGTGAGCATCTCTGGAGAGGTGGCTGTTCAATTCCCAGGGATTTCCAGACTTTTCATTTTCCAAAGTTTATTACGTTTGATCCTTATTGGCACGCTTAGGCTTGTGGGACTTTTGATAGAGCGTTTTAATGTCACGCGGATTGCTGAGATTCAGAATTGGTAAATACGGATGTTAATTTTTTCCGGGGGGGGGGGGAGGCTAGCTTCCATCTAGCGACACTTTACAAGGGCATAAATCGCCGTAATTATCTTTCACCGAATGCTAAGCTAAATAAAAAAACACTAAAAAAGAAAACCCCAAAACAAAAGGCAAAACCAACAAATAAAAACAAAACAAGAAGTAAAAAAGCAAAAAAAAAGAAGGAAGCACGCTGCAGCGTCGGGGGGGAGGCAGGCTTCGCCCCACGGTGTTAAATGGGTCTATTTTGAGTAATAATAATAATAATAATAGGTATTTATAATGCGCCTTTCAGGGCTGCTAGCCCTCCCAGAGAGCAGGGTAGAGAAAATTCGTCTGGATTTTTAAAAAGGGAGAAATATAAAGCTCAAGAGCGAGGTATTGATGACAAAATAAAGAAGTTTTGGGATAAAAGAATGCAATTGTTGAAGAAGAGGAGTTAGGAAAAAAGTGGTAGAACTGATGAAGTCAGAAGTTGTGTAAATGTGTAGAAAATACATAAACTGAATATTCAATTAAAGAGCTCTATTAGAGTGAGTCGAGGTTTGGTGAATGGGTAATCCCAGTCCCACTTCCTAGACATATATTTTATTACCGCACCGAGGTGAAGCGGAGGTGAAGTGTATCCAATACACCTACCTTAGCCACTTCCGGTGAATAAGAATAACCCCGGTGCGTATACCTTTTTGATCAAAACTAAGATGATGATCCCCTGAGTGTGTCTCCACTCAATAAAAGCCAATCTCATGGATGGATCGGTGTAATATTGAGATTTAAGCCGAGTGGATTGCTTAATAATTGCCAAAGGATCGTCCAAAATAGTTAAATACACATATATAAAAATAATCTTTAATGTACATGAATTTGAAATAAGCAACAGCATATATAGATATAAATAGAATTAATCTTTGCACTAAATAAGTAAGTCCACAAAAATGTCGTGGGGATTACTTGAAAATTACTCACTAGGATGCTTGCTTCCTAATGACACCCGACAGCATGAATGGAATAGTATTATTGAATTAAACACTAAATTAAGTATTTCTAATACTCAAGGTTACGGGCTCGGGATGGGAATTCTAGTTCACAAATAAACTGGTGAAGTTAGAGGAGGGGATATTCTAATTAACTATACCTTTGAGTACGTAAGTATTTTTGAAGGGGATGGTGAAGATCTTCTTTTGGTGACGATGATCGCACCTAGTCTGGCCGTCCAAGGTTACTGAATGAGAGGGTAATCCTAGACCGGTGATATAATGATCCTATCCCGGATCCTGAAGTGGGTAGCCAAAACCGATTACCTAGCTAGGTCTAGAGTAATCCGCAAAGGGAGGTCCTGTGTAACCTCAAACTCTGAAGAAGGGAGGGGAGTGCTGCAAGAAGTTTGGCACCTACAAGTACCGTGATGGCAACAACCAATTCCCCGAGAAGTTCCTTCCTTGCAGAGGGCGAACGGTTTCCTTTGTGGATCGGGCTCCACACAAACTCAACATAAGTCCAAGATCTTCTGCCTGTATCCAGGGAGAAGTTTTTCTTTTATTTCCCTCGCGAGCAGAAATCGAGAGAGAAAATCGAATTCTAGTAAAATCCGTATCGTCGCGCGAAAGACCTTTTTTCATCTTTGGGTAGACAGTATGTCTTTCACGCCTTCGAGCCATCTCGGAGTTTATGATGGCGCGAAAAAGGGCGACAGAGAATTCGAGGCGAGAAGTGCATTTAGAGATACAAGAGGGCACGCAGCTTGTGTCGGAGTATTTCTGCGTACACTAATGTACGCGGTATTTAGACTTCTACAGAGTGCAAAGGAAAAATGAGCAACTCTTCTCAAAATTTCTGCCATTTGGGGGTGTAAAGAAGTAGAACATTTACATTAGTTATAGGACTAGTGGGAGGTGAATGTTGTAAGAAGACAGAATGATAATAAAAATATGAAAAAAAACAATAATATCTGGTTTGATATAGCTAGATAGATAGTATGAAAATTATTAAAATAATGACTGGTCAATCTATTAGTTGGAGGGCAAAACCACGTTCACAGAACCTTTAAAGGACAAACATGTAGCATTTTACTTTCATTCTTTTGGTGGGAAGATGAAGCTGATCTAACCTCTAGACAATCGTATTTACCGGCAGAAACTGAAAGTGGTTATGTAGAACACAAAATAATGAAGAGTCCCTTCCTCCTTGCCCCAGAACTAAGGAAAAAGTGATAAGGACACGACCATTCAACAGCATAAACAATTAATGCTTGCGGTCAGAAAATCACACGCAAAAGTACGGATCTCTATATAAACTTTCATCCCTATAAGAATTAAGTTAGAAAGTACTGTAGCTTAGGTGGGAACTTCAAAGTTGCATTTTATTAGAAAATCGACGAAATATTTTACATTGTGATGCGTATAAATATCTTGTAAAATATATTTAATCTGCTGTTGAATGAAGTTTAAATTTATTTTACCTCTCACCCAATTGAGTGCAGATGAAGCATATTTGAAGCACAATAATAGAATATCTATATTATAGGAATTTATAAACGAAACATCAGAGGCTGTGAGGAATATCTGCACTGTCTATGAAATATAAAGGGATAACGCAGCGATGGTTTGATTGAATTTGGTTGGAAAATTTAACCCACAACGATTACTTTTTTATAGAGGACCAAGTCGAAAAACAGCTCATCTTGCTGAAGTTGCATAATGTCCTTATCTGCTCCCAAGAGAAATGGAATACGATTTTAATACTTGCCCAAAGAAATCCCAAACTAAATGTGTAAGAATAAGGAGAGAGAGAAGAAATTCCTACCACCCCTCTAACATCCTCAGTTGACCGCTCTATAAATTCGTCTGCCCTATATACTGCAAAAAATAGAACAATGGAAAGACCTTTAAGTGGGCATCGCGACTTCTCGCTATGGGCCATTATCGCGACCCAAGGCAATTAAGGAGGTCTGTTGACGATGAATCTCTCTCCCCGTCTAGATAATTTCGGGGTATATATTCAATACTTCGAAGTTTACATGCAGATTGTGCCTGAAGCCGCCGTCCAGTACGTTAGTCGTAAAGTCTTTGTTAGTCGATAGGGAATCGACTTCATTCTCGTCCAGAGAAGAATTGAGTAATTGTCAAAGAGCCAAGGAAGAGCTATTCGTCACTCAGTGTTGTTCGTGGAGATAGTTAGGCCCGCTTCAACCCTTCTTACCACGTCTTCGGATTTTGAGGATCGGAAAAGCCATCTCCAAAGCACCCTCCGTTTGCCTCTAAGGGATAAGAGGGTCCCCCCACTTCAGTTTCCGGAAGTTGGATTGATTGTCTCGTGAGACGCTCACAAGTTCAAGGTCGAACTTACCTACCTGGTCCTACTCGCCGCACATCAAGGTAAAAGGGATTTAACTCCCGCTTCGTCACGCTCCTCCCACCTTTACTGCGTCGAACCTCAAGGATCCCATTTGCTCTAGAACTTGCATAATTGTAAAATCATTACTTAATTAATTATCCCTCGGTTCAAACTTAATTGATATTGTTAATCATCTTAGCAGTGAACCGCCGATATTTAGCTGAATTGCCATTTAACTTGCCCTATATGTAATCTTTAGTCCTATTAAAGTATATTTTTGTAGCCGTGTTTGAATATTCCTTGGCCTAGCAACTGTGTATTTAAAGCACTCTTAGAACTATCCCCAGGTAGGGCCTTAATTTCGATCGGCCAGTAGGCAAGTGTGCGTATAACCGCGTACACCTGGTCATACCACGACACTAAACCAATGTACTCGGCAAAGTGACAAAACATGTTCACTGGATTCTAGATAATCTTATTCTCGCTTCTCTCAGCGGATCACTGTATGTTCGTCCTTAAGAACAATACAAGCTTATTATTAAAGAAGAGACAAGCTCATTATTTAGAACAAGACAAGCTATTTATTAAGGACAAGACAAGCTGATTATTAAGGACAAGTCAAGTTAATTGTTAAGAACAAGACATGCTCATTATTAAGAACAAGACATGTTCATTTTTAATCACAGGACAAGCTCATTATTAAAGATAAGGCAAGCTGATAATTAAGGAACGAAAATCTTATTATTAAAGACAAGACAAATTCATTATTAAGGACAAGATAAGGTTATTAATAAGGAAAAAATATGTTCATTTTTAAGGATAAGACATAGTCATTATTCAGCACAAGGCAAGCTCATTTATTAAGAACAAGACAAGATCATTATTAAGGAAAAGACAAGTTCATTATTAAGGACAAGAAAGCTTATTATTAAAGACAAGAGAGCTCATTATTAAGGGCAAGACAAGCTATTAAATCATTTCTGCAAATAATCATTGTCATTCGTGATGATCTGGTCCTTTGTGATCATATTCTGTGAAAAAGAATGTTAGTTACGATCTCAGAAAAGCCTGTAAGTGGGCTAACGCTAGGATTCAACCCTGAGAAAGTAATATTTTTTATTTGTTGCGATATGAAGGTGGTTGTCTAAATGTTAAATCATGATGAGGCACTCAAAGTGCAGATGTAATCTACTTTGAAACAATTCCGTGTGTCATTGAAAATGTGAGCTTTGTGGTCAATTAGAAAGGTGTCTTACATTGCATGTAAATGGAAGACTTCTTAGTAAATACACTAACGGAAAGAATTTTGCTTGGAAAATGAAATTTTTCATATCATCCATAGTTGACAGAGTACACCGACTATGAAAGTTTAAATCCGAGGACCCCAAACCTTCTCTATTTGATGATAGTCGGCCATCGAAGATATAGGAAAATATTACTTTGATTGCGTATATCAATTTATTTAAAAAAAAAAACAAAGTTGGCGGGGGTCGATAAAAGTGCCACAGAACTTTCGATCTTAGTATAATTTTACTCTACGTTAAAAGAAGCTGTAAAAATAAACAGTAAATATTGTAACGGAAGATGGATTTAACCATTTAAAAACCCTGGTCTTTTAGGGTGTTTTTTATTTCTTTAAATTTGTAGACTTTTGTCCACCCAAGAGATTATTTATAGAGAAGATGAGAGGAACAGGTAAAATTAACAGTTTGATTTTTTCGGAAGGGGTTAACACACTTCTTCCATTGTATCAATTATATCCATAGAGAGGAAAAGAATAAGAAGGGGACAGACAGGGCAAAGAAAATAAGCTAGCAGAATCCGCGGTGTTGCTAAGTGTTAGAGAGAAAGTTACCCCCCTCTCTAGAACCCAACGTCTACCTCTGGCGCCTGAGAAGATACATCTGTACAGCCAGACAGCCCCAAGGAAGCCGCGAGATTTTCGCGGGACCGCTTAATCCGTTTGGGTTCCATTCATCGCCATCGCACCGTCTGATCGGCGCCAGACCCACGGCGTCAATGACCTTTATGCAAAGCTGTGAGGGCGCCGATACTATCCTTCCCCCCTTCTGGCACGCCAAGTCTAATGAGATCCCCGTCCCCTTTTGTAGGCCTCCCGGTGACCCGCTTCCGCCGAGGTAGTATAAATACGAGCAATTCGAGAAAAGCTTTGAGAAAGCATTACCAAACAGCTCCTTCTTGGTTAGCAGTCACGTACAGCCATGTACTCCCTACTTCGCCTCCCAACGGCTTCCAGCTTCGAACGCGACGCGTAATCTCTACTCGGCCTTGCTCGTACCTAAGGCCAGAGTTCCCGACGACAGGCGATAGACACGAACAGGTATCTAACACTCGGTTATCGGCTTCGTTCAACGACTGGAGTACTCCCTCACTTATTTCTTAGCGAGGTTAGAGAAGAAGGAATCTTGCAAGTGGAACTTTGCAGTACCCCGTTTACTCGCAGTATTCAAACCTCCAGTCCATTAGTCTTTACGCGAGTCTCTCCGATAATTGCACTCTCCCATTTTCTCTGGAAGCAAAGCAATCACCACACATCCTCTCTCGGACTCTCATACCCGTCGAGTCATTTGTATTCCCCTCCCCATCCATTTGTTACCCCGGGTCTCATTTTATTTACTGTTATTTATTTACTTGTGCTATTAATATTTTCTTTGTATATAGTAAAGTTATTTTTATACCATTAGTTTCTCTAATCCCAGAACCTCCAAGAATTGATTATTTTTTGCCGACTGCACTCGACTTTGTTTATTTAACCCTCGCACTGGGATCTGTATCTCGATTTTCTGGCGTTGCCCTCTTCAAGGTCACCCTACAACACTGAGTTTTAATTGCTGCTCTCTTGAAGGAGCAATAATGGGTTATGGAGAAATTTGTGGTGTTTCTTAGGGGTCAGGTTAGATTAACTTAGGTTAGGTGTGTTGGTTATATTTGATGACTTCAAGCTTTTTAACATGTAAAGAAGGTTAGGTTACTTGACTTTGCTGGCTTATTAGACAACTATGAGTTGGATGTTCAGTTCTGATTTCTTAGATTAAATTGTTTTGATTTGTTGTCTTTGTATGATGTTTAAGATTGTATTAGGATTGCAGGGCCTATTGCACAGTCTTGCACGTGTGTCTATGTGAGCGTGCATGAACGCATGTAAGTCAAAAGAGAATAATTTGGATTTCCTCCCGTATTGGGTCCCCCCATCCATCCTGACCCATTCTAGGCTATTGAAGACACAGCTAGTTGTTTATGGTTTATGAGTATTTATGGTTGGAGGGTGTGTTGTGAGCTTAGGACCGCCCTGGATAGATGGGCGTATATTGCCCTTCTCCATCCCTTCGGCGATCGGCATAGTGGACACACTTGTGTATGGCTTTACTATGGATAGAGGGTGTTTGGATTTGGAAACCTTTCCTCAACTCCTTCCCCCTAACCATTTCCCAACTCCGCCTTTCCCATTCCTCGAAAACCCCCTTGCAGGAGGGACAAACGGCCACTATTCATCACAAGCTGGATGAAGAAACAACTCGCTGAAACCCCTATCTACCCAAACTCCTGGTCTCTGGGCAGGGACTCGGCCAGACGCAAACCTTCCGAAGTATGAGGCACCGCGAATGACTCCTCCTCGCAAGTAAGGTCCTTGTCCGGGTTCTCCGGCCAAGGTGACTATTTATACCCTCTTTCTCGCATTGGTTCTGCGAGTTCCCTCTGAATTCCCATCAAACTCTCTCTCCCCTTTGCCTCACTCTCTCGCATAATTTTTTTAACCTTTGGTCCTTCAAACTCTTAACCTTCTATATATTTCTGAACCATTAAACTTCTATCAAACTCTCAAACTACCCTCAAACTAAACTCTAACTAACGAAGGCATTCAGAGGTTAACATCGTTCGAAATAAATTCTCTGGAGAGATCACTAAACTTTCCAAATCAATTGGACACTAATGTCTCTCACTTAAGCGTTACCATCTTGCTTAGCTTTGCTCTGCTTTCGGGGTAATAATTCTAAGAACATTGGAAAGTTTAGTATTTATTTCTATTAGTTATTCTAAGGGAAAGCTCGATTTCCAAGAGATACCCTCGTTGTTTTACATTTTGCTCAACCGAGCTTCCCGTTTTCTTTTCAAACGCAAAATGGCCGAAAATCCTCATATTTCCATTTCGGACGAATTTTAATCCCACCTGAAAGTCAGAAATAAGGCGTTGTTTAAACGTAAAATCACCGTGATCTTTAATAAGATTAGCTCTGAGTTAGAAGAGGCGGAAGTCATTGCCCCTGATGTATTGCAAACTAAGATAGATACGGTCAAGATCCATTTTGCTTCCGTGAATGATTTAGATAGTCAGATTTTTGAAGCTTGCGAATCCCTCTGCGCAGAGGGAGGGGACGAATCAATTGTAGACAGAACGCTTTCCACTCAGGTCGAATACGATCTTGATTTTAAATCTAAATTAAATGAGTTTTCGATGAATAGGAAATCGCCGCCCCCTCAGGCCTCCTGGGAGTGTAACGTTATATTCTCGGATCTCAAAGATATTTTGAGCGACTTGGGCAAACCCGTAGTACGAGAACTCCCCCCACCTGTATTACCATGCATCACCTTCCATAGTACGGCAGATAAACTTTACCATTCCTTTATATCACAATTTGAAAACCTTGTAGGTTCGAGGAGTAACCTTTCTTCTGCCACCAAGCTTACGTACTTAAAGGGGTATCTTAAAGATTACGCGTACTCCATAGTCAAGCATCTGGGAAGTACGAATGCCAATTACGTGGTTGCTTTGCAATACTCGAAAGAAAATTCTTTGACAAAAACGTGGTTATCGACTCCTATTTATCTAAGATCTTAAACTCTGAGATTATCCCTGACTCGAGTCTCCACAAACTTTGTGTTTCTCAATGAAATCCGGGCCATCTTGTACGAATTGAAAGGATTTGAGATTGATTTTTTCAAGGAAGACAGCGCCGGAAATATCACGATATCCCACGTAATATATAGTAAATTACCCTTAAACTTTAAGAAGGAGCTAAGGTTGACTACCAAGATTGAATATCCTTCCCTGGCACAAATCTTAGACAACTATAGCAGTATAATCAGAGGCCTCGAAAAATTGAGGTGCTTTTCGGGCCCAGGCAAGGAGAGTTACCCCCGAGGAAGTGCTAACACATAACTCTTCTTGACCTCCTGCATTCAAAACTCTTTATAACTCCCAGTACCCCTTCTCTAAGCCTCCACTATCTTTTAACCCTTTAAAGAGCGTCACTTTCAAAGAGCAAGTCTAAACATAATCATAATATCAAAATTCAAACTTCGAATTCAATCCTCCCGGCAAAATTAAACTCAAACTCCCTCTTTTCTAAGTGCAAGTTGTGCTCCGGAACTCACAAGATGATTAACCTTCTCTCCATTTCGGAACCAACAAACTCTCCAAAAACTCTTAAACTACCCTTAAACTAAACTCTAATTAACGAGGGCATTCGGAGGTAAACATCGTTTCGAATAAGTTCTCTGGAGAGATCACTAAACTTTCCAAATCAATTGGACACTTATGTCTCTCACTTAAGCGTTACCATCTTGCTTAGCTTTGCCCTGCTTTCGAAGTAATAATTCTAACAATTGTTTATTTTATATGATTATTGTTATAATTAATATTACTCCACTTAACCTTTAGACGGCATATTAACCATTTGATTTGGGGGAATTATTGAGATCAATTCATGTTTTTGCGCCTCTAGGGTGCAGATAGACAGGCTCTCCCCCAATACTTGATATATATATATATATATATATATATATATATATATATATATATATATATATATATATATATATATATATATATATATATTAGTGTATTTGGGTAGCAGTCTTTCTTGAATACAAATTTTGTTGAAGACCATTGTGTATTTTGCCTTAATTAATTTCCTTTGGCAACTTTCTCTTCTTCTAACTATCTTTATTATTCTATCTCGTAGATGGTGGATTATTTGTCCAGTATTCATCTCTTTTTTAAATGAATGCGTTTGGTGAAAACCAAATTAAAATGCTAAGCTTTCGATCTTATTCGATCTCTTTCGGAGCGTTATGGAATTTCTTGCCTCCTTTACCGATGTAGTGAGTGGAGTGAGGATCTGGCAGAAAGTTAAGTGAAAGAAATTAATTAATTAATTAATTTATGAAAGTGATGAAATATGTGTTAGGTTTACAAAAGTGTGAAAATGTTTACTAGGTTTCCCCGGTGTTAGGGCATCACTAGCATGCTTTCTTCTTGCTTAGTTAATAAAATTTTATTCCTCCGTCAATAATGGTGCTGACTATCGATGACAGAAAGGTTATTCCATTGTTATATATATATATATATATATATATATATATATATATATATATATATATATATTTATTTGTTTTGTTTACTTTGATCCTCCGTCGTGGCTTTCAAGCCTTTCATTTGTTCTTTATTCTGCTAATTATCTCTTGTTTTATTTTATTAAGTTATTAATTTATTATTTTTAATTTAAGTCTTAGTTTGGGCACTTCACCTCTTTTGGTTTATTTTAAACCATCTTCCTCTTTTTATTATAGTTGGCTAATTTTGTTGATTTATTCTTCTTCACTTCTCTGTGTTTGTTAAATTTAAATTGGGCACTTCGCCTCTTTTTTGTAAAATTAATTATCTTTGATTTAAGTTTGAATTGAATTTAATTTGGGCACTTCTCTTCTTTTTGGTAAACTTAATTATCTTTAAGTTTGAATTGAATTGAATTTGGGCACTTCGCCTCTTTTTGTTAAAGTTAGATTGACTCTGGTTTGAGTTTGATTTGAATTCAGTTTTGATTTTGAATTTGGGCCCTTCGCCCCCGTAAGGGGCGCAGCGATTTGCCATCCTAGGCCGCCGTGCTGACAAAATCCAGCGCTCCGTCCGGCCCCAGCTTAGCCTCTCTTCATTCCTTCAGATAGCCCGATTTCTCCCCTACCTCGTCGCTTTTCATACAACCTCTCCCACAACTTTCTCTGGTCAGCCTCTAATTTCAAAGGGTAGATGCTGACCTTCTTCTCAAGCCAACCACCCCAGATCGGGGCTGGGGGGAGAGGGGACATTGTTCCCTAACCCCTCAGCTCCGGTTCGGGATGGGTTTTTTTTAATAACCTGCTTCATCCCCACCCATACCTTCCTCAAACCCCCTTTCCTCTCCTCTTCACATTCTATCAATTTTACGCCGTGTCTAAGGTGGAGCCGCCATGCCGATGGACTGCCAGGCCACCAGGCGGGAGGGGTGGTCCTGAATGGCGGCGCCTGGCTCTGCCGGGCTTGTAAGCACCTCTCGCAGTGCGGGCAACTGCGAGAGGTGATGAGCTATTGCGTCCCGTATTAAAAAGAGGGTCACCATGCCCATGTATGACAAAAAAACAAAAAAACTCAACCCCCAACTTCCACAAGAAAACCAACGGAGCCGCCCTCGGGCAGCTCCACCGAGAAAATGGAGGTCCCCCTCCTTGTGCTTGCGCAAGGGACCCTCCATAATTCTTTAACCGGAGAGGAGGCTTACTCCTTTCCTACGCCTAGGGGTGTAGGGGACTCCCCCTCACCCCCTTCTCTGGAGGTGCTTTCGGGCACCTCCCTATCTCCAGCGGCAGTCCCTCCTTTGCTTTCTAAGGGGACTGCCAAGAAAGCCAGCAGGAAGCCCATTGCCGACCGCCTCTCGTGCAAGCGGCTCGGTAGGGCAAACCCCCTTAGGGGGGAGAGGGAAGCCAGGCCCCTTCGGTCGCTTCCCTCAAAAGACCTGCTGGCAAGAATTTTAAACCTTGCTGGGGTCAAGGCCTGTGCCTCCCCACACAAGACTGGCGACACTGCCAAGGGGACCTGCGATGTCCTGGGAGGGGATGGCCAACTGGAGGCCCCTCCTGTGATAGACATGGTCCTTGAGGAGACCCAGCCTCAGACGGTAGGGCCTTCCATGGGGGGGAATCCGGGCTCGGCGCCAAGCACAGAACCCGAATCCGCCCCTATGCAAGGTCCCCCTCAAACGGCCGAGGGCTCTGAGGCAGTAAAAGGAGGGGAGGGATCTCCTCCGACAGGTGCCCCTACGACTACCAGGACCTTCTCCATATCGGAGAGGGACCTGGCTGAGGCCGGCCCATCTGGCATGGGGGCTTCTGCCAGCGGAGGTGAGAAGCGGGTTCATTCCCCGCCCTCCTCTCCTAAAAAGAAAAGGACCAAAAAGACGAAGAAGACTCGGGGCTCCTCTCCATCCACGGGGGCTGCGGGGACGGATGGGTCTGCTACCACTTTGGTAGGCGACCAAGCCAAGATCGGCACATCCGGCCCCTCTACCCCCTCGTGTGCGGAGCCCCTGACTAAGACTAACACCAAGAATGCACAGGGCGGAGCCTCGATGACATCGGGGCCCCTCAGTCAGAGGTTACCTGGCGTTTTCAAACCCGCTGGCTTCAAACGCTTCCTCGTTATTCGCTCCACTGATGGCACCATGTTGTCCAAGGGCAACATGATCCATCAGAGGAGAGGATTAGCTAGTACAATTGGTAGAGAGCCGAAGGTAACCCGTTTCTCGGACGGGAGCCTTCTGGCGAATGCGGTGAATCCCGCCGAGGCGGCCAAGATAAGTGCTCTTCGGACACTTCATGGCACACCAGGGAATGTGACGCCGCACTCCACCATGAACTTTGTGAAAGGAGTAGTTTATGCGAGGGAACTCGTTGACTACTCCATTGAGGACATCACCCTAGAGCTGGCCGACCATGAGGCGGTCAAGGTCAAACGTGTGATGAGAAAACAGGGAGGGGCCTCGATACCCACCCCTACACTCTTCGTCACGTTCGACTGTGACAAGCTCCCTGAGTCGGTGCGTGCCGGTTGGTACCGCTACCGCGTGAAGGCATTTGTGCCACTGCCGCGGCGGTGCTATTACTGTCACCGCTTCGGCCATACGAATCGATCATGTAGACGTGCAAAATCGGGGTCACCCGAAGTCTGTGTAAATTGCTCCAAGGTCGCACACGATAAGTCCAAATCGTGTGTGGCCAAGTGTGTCAATTGCGGAGAGCCGCACCCTGCTTCTTCGAAGTAATGTGGTGCATATCTCCTTGAGAAAGAAATCCTGGCCGTTCAGGCCCAGGATCGACTCTCATTCCGCAAAGCTAAGGACTTGGTCCTGGCGCACCCGGCTCTGCCTGGGACGTCATATGCCTCAATAGTTAGAAAAGCACCCTCTGCTCCTGGCCCATCCAGGCCAACGAGCATGGTTGTTTCCCTTCTGCGGGCTCTACTACACCCGGGCGCTTCCCTGGTAAAGCTGGCGACAAAAAGGGTTCACATCAAGCCCCGGCTAAAACCAGGGCTCCCCCCTCTTCCCCCAGCGTGACCGTTTCCCGTAAGGCGAAACGGCCACGCGCCTCCACCGAGTCGTTAGACTCACAGGAGGCAACACCCTTGAAGATGGTCGCTAGGCTATCTTCCAGGGTTCCTAACGCTGTCCCCCGAAAAGAGGACAGCAACAAAGGAGCTTCGGCTTCTTCGCCCACGCCCCGAGGTGGAGCGAGTGGCTCGAAGACGGTGGTTCCTCGAAAAGTGGGCCCTTCGCCTCCGAATCCGCAACGCACGCCTAAGGTTTCGAGGGGGAGGGAAGAAAAGACTCGCATGGCGAGCCCAACCTCCCCCGATAAGTCCTCGAAGGCGACAGCTTCTCCAGCGCTTTGTCCGGCCAACAGCGCCCGGGGTTCTGCCCCCGGGAAGCGTACGGCCATTCCCGTGAGGGTTTTCAGTTCGAAGAGGGCCCCCGCGTCTCCTCCAAGCTAGGTCTGGAGGGCATATTCCTTCAATGGAATTGCCGTGGACTCTGGGCCAACTGGGAGGAGCTGCGGAGGCTCGTCTCGTCCCGTTCCCCCTTAGCTATCTTTTTGCAGGAGACCATGCTAGGCGCGTGCGCCCTGCCTGATCTCCCAGGGTATAAGGATCTTGCGACCCCACCACCGCAGGATGGCTGAGCTGGGGGATGCGCGGTTTACACCCGGCATGATGTCTCCGTTCTTCCTTTCTCTTTAGATACCTCCTTTCAGGCAGTGGCTGTGCAGCTTCACCTGGATAGGAGGTATACTATCATTTCTGCGTACATTCCACCGTCAGCTGACTTCGACGCGGGGGACTTCCGCCGCGTCGTGGCACGGTTGCCGAGGCCCTATCTCTTGCTTGGAGATCTGAACGGCAGGCATCCTCTCTGGGGAGATTACTCCATAAATCCCAGGGGACAAGTCCTTGCCGATCTGATCGAAGAGCTTGAGATGGGTGTCCTAAACGTGGATGAGTTTACGCATCACTGTCCGAGAACCGCTTCATTTTCTTCCCTTGACCTATCTTTGTGCTCTTCGGATGCACAGCCTGATTTTGATTGGGGGGTAGTCGATGACCTCCATGGTAGTGATCACTTTCCCATTCAAATATCATTTTCAGGGCAACTGCCGCCTGAGAGACCACCTCGGTGGTGCTTGGCGCGGGCGCGGTAGCCTGCATTTCAGCAAATGACTGAATTCTCTATCTCAGTCAAGGAGTTTAGGTCGGTAGATGAGGCCGTTGAGTTCTTCTCCGGAAACCTCATCACCGTGGGCCTGACTAATATTCCTAGGACGTCTGGCTGTTTTGGACGCCGACCACTCCCATGGTGGTCGGCCGAGTGTGAGACGGCCCTCAAACAGAAGCGTTATGCCTACATGCGCTATAAGCGCTGCCCGAACGATTTCACTGTCGCTGAATTTCGTCAGGCTAGGGCTAGGTTCCGGTATATTTCTAAGCACGCCCGTCGCTCTTCTTGGCGGGCATACGTGTTTTCACTTAACGGGAAGACCCCTTTAGCTGAGGTGTGGAAGCGAGTAAAAAGGATTCACAGCAAGTTCTCGCAGGACCTCCCCTCCCGTTCTCCAGGAGAATGGGACCGCAATTTCGGACCCCGCGTCTGTGGCGGAATCCTTAGCGACCGATTTTTCCGCATTCTCTAGCCGTGACGCTGCTCCGCCAGCATTCAATGCACTGCACGTCGTGATGTCGCGGAAAACCGCCGGCTGGAGTTTCCCTTCAGAGGCGGAGAACCCTTCAACGACAAGTTTACGGTGAGTGAGTTGCGCTCCGCTCTCCCTTCGTGCGCAGACACCGCCCATGGTCCGGACGATGTCCCGTACGCCATGCTTCGACACCTGGGTGAGCGAGGCATGGCCTTTCTGTTAAATTTGTTCAACAGGATCTGGGTGGAAGGTCTTCTCCCAGACTCCTGGTAATCGCAACTGTGCTCGCCTTTCGCAAACCGGGGAGAGATCACTCTACTCCAACCGGTTTTTCCCCAATTTCTCTAACCTCTTGCGTGTGCAAGTTAATGGAGAAGTTGGTAAATGTTAGATTAGCCTATTTCCTGGATAGCGGAGGCCATCTGTCTTCCGCACATTGCGGCTTCCGCAAGTTCCACTCCACGTCGGATGCTCTGCTCCGACTGGAAAATGCCGTCTGCGAGGCTTTCATTCGTAGACAGCACTACGCCACGGTCTTTTTCGATCTGGAGAAGGCCTATGATACCGCATGGCGATACGGTATCATGGAGACTCTCCACACGATGGGGGCGAGAGGACGGCTCCCAATGTTTATATCTGAATTTTTGCGAGATCGTCGATTCCGCGTACGGGTGGGGGAAGCTCTCTCCGGCCCAAAGGAGCAGGAAGAGGGTGTCCCGCAGGGAAGTGTCCTCAGTGTCACACTCTTTGCCCTGAGCATCATCGGCGTCACGTCGGTGCTGCCGGAAGATGTTCTCGCTACGCTCTACGTGGACGACCTTTCGATCTCTTTTGGCGCGGCCCAGATGCCAACTCTGGAGCGTCGACTCCAACAGGCATTGAACCGAGTCTCTCGCTATGCCGAAGCGCATAGGTTTCGGTTTTCTTTGGCCAAGACTAAGGTGGTGCACTTCTGCCGCCATCCACGGCTTCACCCCGACCCAGATTTGTTTCTTAATGGGGTGCGCCTGGATGTGGTTGAGTCGCACCGTTTCCTTGGTCTTGTATTCGACCGACGCCTCACCTGGGAGGCTCATATTCGCAGCCTTAGGGTCTCTTGTACCCGCGCCATGGACATTCTCCGTTCCGTGACGTTCAGCGCTTGGGGCGCTGATAGGGCTACTGCCCTACTTTTTTATCGATCCTTTGTTCGTTCGAAGCTCGACTACGGATGCGAGTTTTATGCATCCGCAGCCGAGCGTTTATTGCGGAAGGTGGATTCGATCCACCACACCGGCCTTCGCCTTGCGACCGGTGCCTTCCGCACTTCCCCCATTGAGAGCCTGTTGGTCGATGCTGGGGAGATGCCACTCGCTCTGCGCCGTGTGCAGTGCATCACTCGCCTGTACGCGCGAGCCCGGCGCCTCCCTCAGTGTCCAACAGCTCTCACTGCATCCGCAGCTGATCTCGATGGTGCCTATGCCGCCGAGAGACGCCCGTCATACCCTAAGCCCTTTGGGTTTAGGGCCAGGAAACTCCTTCGAGAGCTAGATATAGCTCTCGGGCCGGTGGCGCCCCTGGTTCTGCCCAGGACGCCACGCTGGAGGGTACCACATTTGGCTATTTGTCGCCACGCCTCTGCTCCCAAAGCTTGTACTGCGCCGGGAGTATTGCGTTCGACCTTTTTGGAGCACACATCGTGTCACGCTGGAACCGTGCCAGTGTATACGGATGGCTCCAAGTCCCAAGAGGGGGTCGGCTTCCACGCCGTATCCCCTCTGTTTGAAGTCAGCGGGTCTCTACCAGGCGCTGCGTCTGTCTTCACGGCCGAGCTGGTGGCAATACACCACTCGGTACGGGAAATTACGCGACGTGCCCGGTTCGGGCCCGGATTGTGATATATAGCGACTCACCAAGCGCCTGAGTGTTCTTGGGGCATTGGAATCTCCGCATCCCCTGGTTCGCGATATCCGTGACGCCACGGTTTTGGCGAGCCGGGCAGATGTCGAGATTATCTTCTGCTGGGTTCCTGGACATGTAGGAATTGCGGGGAATGAGCGCGCCGATGAGGGCGCTAAAGAGTCCACGAGGACTCTGCGACCGGACCAGCGTTTCGCTCTTCCTCACACCGACTACATGGCAGGAATACGGGCAGCTCTTCGGACTGCTTGGAAAAGAAGATGGGAGACGGTCGAAGGGAACTTAAAGTTGCGTGCCATTGCGCTGCGACTGTTCCCATAGACCTATCCCCCAATGCCGTGGCGGCTTCAGGTTGCTTTCTGTCGTCTCCAAATCGAACACACTCGTGTGACGCATCGCTATTTGATGGAGCGCTCGCCTGCGCCCTATTGCAACGACTGCGTCGTCCCCCAGACTGTTCGGCACATTCTTGTCGAATGTCCCAGTCTGGGTGATTTTCGCGCACGATACCTGTCCCAGTACCGGGATGGGCGGGGTCGCTACCGCCTGTCCCCTGTGCTCGGTTCAGATTCGTGCACATTGACTTGTGGACTTGTTGACTTCTTGGGGGAGGCCGGCCTTCTCCCTATTATTTAAGCAAGGTTTGTTTTGTTTTTTGTTTTTTTTTGTTTTTTTGCATTTGTTTTTTTTGTTTGTTTTTTTCCCTTTAGTTTTACGCTCCTGCGCCGGGGGGACCTCTTCCCGACGCACTAGCTTGCATCCTTTCCCCCTTTTAGGGTGTTTTTTTTTTTTTCTCCTTAATTTTATTTTAAAGTAGCCTAGAACTAGGCCAGTTTTAATACGGCGACTAATGCCCAAGTAGGCAGTCGCCAGATGAGCTCTTAAAAAAAAAAAAAAAAAATTTGGCACTTCGCCTCTTTTAATTAAGGTTAATTTCCTTTGTATAATTCTATGTGTATATAGGTAGTATGTTCTCTCTCGCGAAGGTTCTTCCGCTTTGGAATAGAGCTGTTCTTCCAACTGCGCGTCTTCTGTTTTCTTATATGTCTAGATCGTTGTTTATAGTTGGGAGTATTTCGTGATCGATTTTGTCCCAAGTCTTTCTCTCTATCCTTTGAATCTCCATATTGATCGGTTTTAGTCTGATTCTTTCATGTAGAACCGATTGCCAAATATGGTCGATCCTTTTCGTGCTAGTATGGACACGTAGTTATCCTCTCCAGGTCCCCGTCTATCTCCTCCAATGCCGCCTCGCTTAGGTCAGCTTGTGCGTATTGACTGAGTCGTCTTTTGTAACGATCCCAGTTGGCCAAGGCGTAGTTTTTGCGGAGAGGGACTGGAAGCTGGATCGGAGCAAGAAATACTGTGGTGAGGATTGCTATGTGATCACTTGGGACTGTTGGGCCTGGCTCACTATGGTAGTTGAATGGGAGCCTTCACTTGTTAAGATTATGTCAGGTTTGGTTGCTGATATGGAAGTGATATAGTTCGGAAAATCCGGCCCTATTCTCTGGATGTTTTTTCTTCCCATAATCAGTTCCAAGTTTCGGCCTCTTTCGTTGGTACTACCATAGCCCACCGCACGGCATCTGACATTGAGGTCCGCCCCTAAGAATGCCATTCTGTGGTGCCTAAACAGTGTATAAAAGTTATTTAACGAGAGATAGGCTGGACGAGGAGGTTGATAGGCTGCAGCTATCACGAGGTTTCCTGTCAATGTGTGGAGCTCAATCGCCACAAAGGATTCATCAAGTTCTGGTAGTTGTTTGAACGAGATGTTACCCTTGACAGCTATTGCAACATCCTCAAACTTTTGCTGAGAATGATTTTTCATGACTACTCTGTAGCTCGGCATTTTAATTTGACCAGATGTAGTGTCGATACCTTGCTCAGTTATAAGAATGATGTCGGGGTCAAGCACTCGGAATATGTTTCCATATGCCGTAGCTTTCCCCTCTCATCCGTTTACGCTGAGTGTCATAATCCTTATTCTATTGCTTACTCTCTCCAGGTTGTTTCTCTAGTGTTTTGGGGTGATGTTCTTCTTCCTCCCGATTTTTTTTTTGAACTGGGCATTTGAAATCTACTCGCAGGTATTGTGATGTAGGGTCACATTCTTGGTGAGCAGAGCTTCTTCCACCCTTTCGGGGTCGACTTCGTAGTCGTATTCCCATTTGAATACTTTAGTTTTAATTTCATGGAATATTTTCCTGGGCTCCATTTCTTCGGGAAAGGGAAACTGGTGGCAAGCACATATTTTAAGATTGATGCAATCCACACGCAATCTTTTGTTTTTTCTTTTCTTTCTCTTGGCCTTATTAGTGTGTGGGACTTCGATGTCCGATGACTCTGAGGATTCCGAGGAACTATTGGTGTCAGTCCCAGCATTTTCTCTCTCTACGGTGTTTTTTTGTCTCTGTTTAGGGGCAGGAGTTTTCACATCGACTGCTTGTTTCTTTTCTTTCTTGGTTGCATTTTTGGTTGTGTTTAGACCGTTTTCTTGTTGGTTTGGAACCATCTGCAATTGCAGTACATCCCCAGAGGGCAGGGGGGTCCGGGAAACACATTTGGCCCATCCCGTTCTAGGCTAACATTTGATTCTGCTCCGTTGCGAACGTGCCAGGGCGCGTGAGATTCATGACGTGTGCGCGAAGGATGCACGTCATAATCTTCGTCGAGTTCTCGTTTTGTAGCTTGAGATATGTTATTTTAGTGTCCACTTCTGAGAGGGCCACCTTTGCTGCCTGGGCGTAGGACGTATTCGCTCTACGTGTTTCCTCTTTCTTCTTCGCTTCGTGTTTACTTTTAATTATCTCTTTTTTTTACAGGACATGCCATGGCTATTGTTCTGTGTCGTGTTCTTGGCCACAGTTAATGCACTTCTCGAAATTATTAGTGCACGAGCTCCAATTGTGCCCTTTATCGCTGCATTTGGAGCATGTTTCCTGTGGCTCTTTACAGTCTTTAGTGGCGTGTTCTTCCATTTTGTAACACCCAAAACAGAACTTGACTGAGTGAATTCTCCCTTCTCTATCTATTCCTTACTAATTTTGGCATTGAACATTAATAGGCCTTGATTCTTTGCCTTTTGGGCCATAGTGGTTTCGGTGAAGACTACCTTGAAGACGTGAGTGTAGTCGCTGTTATCTCTTCTATGTTTGAATTTGATCACTTTGGCTACCTTGGCCCATGTTTGCCGAAGCTAGATCTACTCCTTGATATCATCTTTTGAGTGCTGCCCGATCCACAGATCGAGTCGCCGGCACACCCCGCTCCTGTGGGCCATGATATGTGGTGGTACTGCTGGCTGCAGTCCAATTCCCCTAAGTGCCTCTACTGCCTTCTCCTTAGTGACATCCTCAATGTCCTTTTTTTTTGAAGATTGCGATATACCCCGAGGTTATCTACAACAGTCTCACCATGGCAATGCTAAATTTGCCATACACAACTTCAAACACTATCTCTCTGCTGGGCTTAGGCTGTCTATCGACTGCCCGCAGAGGTATTCTGGTTGTATTGTCTTGGTCTATCTCTTCGAGAGAGCGGCCCCTTTGGACTAGATTTTTCTTCTTCTCTCTAATCTCTTATTAGTGGTGACTTGATTCAAGTAAAAGTTCGTGCTTTCTTTCTTCTTACGATGGTATTTTCATCTTTATTTGTTTATTGATGACTCCCTCTACTTCGTCACTCAGCTTACGTGAGCGTGAACTGCCAAATGGAGGGATGAATGATGATGGGTGAGCCCAGGGAGGCTCCTCAGACGGGTAAAGTGTGGAGGACTTAATGATGGGTGGTGATCGAATCAACTACCACCACCCGAGGGTGCCGCCTCGTCTGGGGTTTGTTTATCGATGCTGCTTCCAACTCACACAGAGACGGTTGCATTTTCCCCTATGGTCTTGGCCGGAAACTACCCTTAGAGATTAGAGCGAACTCTTCCACAAAGCTTTCAGTATCGCATCGTAACCGGGTGGTCTCTTCCGCAGAGTTTCACAGTGGGCTTATCCTCAAACCTGCTTTCCTTTACGTCTTCAATTATGTATATCAAAGTGGACCGACATAGTTGGAGCGAGACTAGATGAATGGCAGTTCAGTTCAGTTCAGCTTCGTAACTCCGTCGAGGGAGGAGGGGATGTTAGGTCGATATAAAGTCGCCTAGGAGCAGGTGTAAAAAGTCTTCAGGAGAGTCCCCGTAGGGATAGTGAAGTGGATCTTGACGTTTTTGAGGCAGCCCTCATCTTCCTTTTCCTCCTTTATCGGGTAAGAGATGTAGTATTAGCGTAGTTTTCTCAATGAATTATTCAGCCGTCTAAGTGAAATCATGATATATTTGTAGGAAAGAGTACAAGAAAGTTTACACTAATATAAAATAATTCATACAATGCAAAAAAACTAAAAATATTATAGTTAAAGTGTTGAAAAATAAAAATTTCGCTGATAGGGGGAAGGATTTAGTCGGAGGCAAAGATATATAAAGTCTGTCCTCCTGGAGCAAGAATAAACAGGAGCTCAGCTTTTTGTTAATTTCCAAAATTTTAACATTTTATTTTTACCCACTAATAGGGTTTGGTATTTAAATTAATATTCGAGTTTATTATGACAATTTTTAGTTGGTTGTTTGTTCACCATTTCGCACTTTAGATTAAGTTTCGCATGCTACCTTTAGTTATCACTGCTTATTTAGCTCTTATACCTCTATTCTTATTAATTAGTTATTATTCACTTGTTTTTACTATTGCTACTAATTAGCTATTATTCACTGGTTTTTACTATTGTTACTATTCACGCTAATATTGCTATATAACTTTTCAGATGATCATTTATTTAATGACTTCATTTAATGAGCACTTATTTTTAAATTATTGAGTTCACTGTTCTATTCCTTTCTAGATTCACAATTTACTATTGTCACTTTATACATTTCATGTTTAAACGCTTTAAATTTTTTCGAACTTCCCTTTTAATTGTTTATCACTTTTTACCACTAGTTTATTTCCGATGTCCTCATTCCGCACTTTCTATTCTTGTAATTTGTCTCGTTCACTGTGGATAAACTCGATTACGGAATATATATAGTTCCACTGCACAAGAGGCTCTCGATTTCCTTTGGGGACCACGGCCCCTCAAAAGTCCACTTGAATTCCCGCTTTTAATTCCTTGTACTAGCTTCACCTGGTTGTTCTTCTCAGGTCGAACTCCAATAAATCCGAAGACTTTTAGATTCCCCTCTTCCCCGTCGAAAAAGTGTCCCTTTTCCAGGACTTCGATTTTTTCGGTAAGAGGCAATCCTGGGTAACTTTGGTCATCTTCCGAGCAGTCGTCTGATTGTGCTTGTTTTTCCTCTTCCTCTAGTTTCGCTGTTGCTCTGGTGTTCCTTTTCTTTTTCGTTCGTTTTTCCGTCGGGCTATTTTTTGCGGTTACTGCGTTTTCTTTTCTTTCTTTTCCTTCTTATTTTACAAATTTCGTGGCTTACGTCTTCTTTAGTGTTTTCGGATTGGTTTTGTTGTTCTTTGTTTGGAGTTGCTGCTTTTTGGGCGGTCTCAGTCGGTGCTTCATCAATGAATTTGATGTTTAGCATATCCTGAGATGCCTGGTTCGGCGGAAACCACAGCTTCTTCTTAACTCTATTGTGTTGGAGCATATTGTTTAGCTCCTCCGAGAAGCTGCCGGAGGGCGCAAGGTTCGCCAGGTGGGCGACTAAAGAAAACGGTTTTCAAGGGGTATTTATTCTCCTTGGTTGAACGTAACGTTAGAGGAAATGAACCACTCTTGTGCGTGGAATTTTAAAAATAGTTTTAACGTACGATTACAGCTTGTCGCTTGACTGTTGAGGGCCGGCTTATCTTCATTTATTATAATGGCTTCTAAGATGTTAAGCCTCGCTTTATTAAACTCTTTTCTTTTAATAATGGTGTTGTCAACGAGCATATCTCTCGTTAGGTTAATATTATGTACACTCTCCATATGGTTTTTGGGCCCTCCGCTTTGTAGATGCATCGTTAATCTCCTCGAAAGTGCGGTAGCTGACATGCCAATATATTTAGAGTTATTATAAAGCTTACAGTCTTTATTGGGGCAGGTTAACTCGTAAACTATGTTGGTTGACTTGATATTCGAGGAGTTTAGGCAGATGTTATTTTTCATCAGAAGATTGCTGGCTTTTGTAGGTTTATAATAGATGATGAGTTGGATTTTATTTGTTTGGTTTTTAACTTTCATGTTACGGTTAATAATTTACTTGATGTTTTTTCATCTATTTTATAGGCCGTGGACATCTGTTTTCTGTAGTACACTTTGATGTTATTGACTCTTCCATGATTACTTACAGTTTTATCCGCATGTTTGTAATAGTTATTTAAAAAAATGATTGGAGCTGTTTATTAATAATGATGTTTGAGAAACCATTATTCACAAGTATTTGCTTTACTGTTGCAATCTCATGGTGGAAGAGTTCCCACGTAGAGCAGCATTTGAAAGCTCCGCGGATGTATGAGCCGATTACGCTTATTTTGTATCTTTCAAGGCATTCGCTATCTGCATTGAGCCATCTTTCCAAGTCCGTACTTTTCCTATGTACTTTAGTGATGTAGTTGCCATTTAAGTTTTGGACCTCAATATCCAAGAAAGGGAGTTTATTGCCCGTGCTCAATTCACAAGTAAATTTTAGCACAGAGTTCTCCTCAAAATGCTGCTTGATGTTCACGAGATGTTCTTCGTTTTGGACGTTGATGTAGATGTCATCTACATATCGGCAATATGTGTGTGGCTTATTTTCCATGGTGTCCAATAATCACCTTGAAAAATAAGCTACACACATATTGCCGATATGTAGAAGACATCTACATCAACGTCCAAAACAAAGAACATCTCGTGAACATCACTTTCTGCCAGAGCCTCACTCCACTCACTACATCGGTAAAGGAGGCAAGAAATTCCATAACGCTCCGAAGATGATCGAATAAGATCGAAACTTAACATTTTAGTTTGGTTTTTACCAAACACATTTATTTAAAAAAAGAGATGAATACTGGACAAATAATCCACCATCTACAAGATAGAATAATAAAGATAGTTAGAAGAAGAGAAAGTTGCTAAAGGAAATTAATTAAGGCAAAATACACAATGGTCTTCAACAATATATATATATATATATATATATATATATATATATATATATATACATATATATATATATATATATATATATATATATATATATATATATATATATATATATATATATATATATATATATATAAAATATATATATATAAAATATCTCTCAAGGTAGCGCGAGAGAATGAAGATGAATGCAATAAACTACATTGAAAGAGAAAAAGGAATAAATTTTTCTAACAGTAATATTTATTACCTTTTTTCGAAAAAGTCCGTGCAAGGGAGCGATTCGAACCATGGACACTGAGGCAGCGAGCACCGCTTTGATCACAGTTAAAAGTATGCCGTTAGTACACTATGCTGCCTCAGTGTCCATGGTTCGAATCGCTTCCCTGCACGGATTTTTTAGAAAAAAGGTAATAGATATTACTGTTAGAAAAATTTATTCAGTTTTCTCTTTCAATGTGGTTGATTGCATATATATATATATATATATATATATATATATATATATATATATATATATAAATATATATATAAGTGACAAACAAATTGATGGACGTAAACTTCAGGCGAAGTATAAGCCGGATAACCAGGACAAAGCCTTAAATGCCTCGTAACATTTATTTCAAACGTTTCAGGATTATAACTAATCCCATCATCAGTGCTAAAGAAAGAATACAAAAATAGAGACTTAAATATATACATAAAAAGTTAACACATGCAATAAAATTATGAAAAATAAATCTTAAATTTTAGATGAATTGATAACATTAAAAATACGAGGAGAAAAACAAACAAAACCAACGAGGGAATTTCTAAAAAATATGAAGGAACATAATTGACAGTGGATCTCATTCGTGCAGCCCCCCGTCCCCCCAAAATGTGAAATTTAACAAATTGGCATATTTTTTAATGATTCGCTATATTTAATGGGATAGATAATGAGTTATTATTTAGACTGGGTTGAAGTTTTGTAATATAAATTGACTCTAGCAGGTAAAGGTCCGAGATGTTTCTTACCGCATTAAGTATCATGAAGTTCTCGAGTGTAGCCCTAGAACCACATTGTGACAGATGGTTTTGAATTGGGGATGGTTTAGGTTTTGAAAGGTGTAGTCCAGTTCTTTCAGATCTACCCATATGCTGCATGCCACGGGAGTAAAGCATACGCCTTGTTGCCCCCACATATGATACAGTGCTACTGCAAGTTCAACGAAAAACATAACTTTAGATTGCATATTAGTGGGTGGCTGATCTTCGAACTTAAATAATAATCCCAGTCTGAAGTCATTAAGGAGAACAATAGATGGTAATAATTGAGGATAGGCTGAATTTAAGTTTTAACAACTCTTTTTTAAGTTTTTCGGATTGGTAACCAAAGTATGGTAAGGAAAAGAAGATCTTTAATTTATTGACAGTTTGTATATTTTTATTGCCTTAGATATTTTTTAAAAATTTTCCCAGTATATCAAATTGCAGATATATAGTGTTTTATTATTATAGAACTGATCATTATTATTACCATTATTATTATTATTATCATTATTAGTAATTATTATTACTATTATTATTATCATTATTATTTTAATTATAATTATTATTATTTTATCATTATTATTATCTTATTATTATTATTATTTTCATTATTATTATTATCATTATTATATTATTATCATTATTATTATTATTATCATTATCATTATTATTATCATTATTATAATTATTATAAAAATCATTGAAGGCAACAAGGTGGAAAGCAAAATGGCTATAGTAACCGTATAGACAAAAAAGGAACATCGAAAACCTGCGATGTATTAAGCCAATAAACAGAAGGTAGCTTACTCGTCGCTATAGTAACCGTATAGACAAAAAAGGAACATCGAAAACCTGCGATGTATTAAGCCAATAAACAGAAGGTAGCTTACTCGTCGCTATAGTAACCGTATATAAAAAAGTAACATCGAAAACCTGCGATGTATTAAGCCAATAAACAGAAGGTAGCTTACTCGTCGCTATAATAACCGTATAGACAAAAAAAGGAACATCGAAAACCTGCGATGTATTAAGCCAATAAACAGAAGGTAGCTTACTCGTCGCTATAGTAACCGTATATAAAAAAAGTAACATCGAAAACCTGCGATGTATTAAGCCAATAAACAGAAGGTAGCTTACTCGTCGCTATAGTAACCGTATATAAAAAAAGTAACATCGAAAACCTGCGATGTATTAAGCCAATAAACAGAAGGTAGCTTACTCGTCGCTATAGTAACCGTATAGACAAAAAAAGGAACATCGAAAACCTGCGATGTATTAAGCTAATAAACAGAAGGTAGCTTACTCGTCGCTATAGTAACCGTATAGACCAAAAAAGGAACATCGAAAACCTGCGATGTATTAAGCCAATAAACAGAAGGTAGCTTACTCGTCGCTATAGTAACCGTATAGACAAAAAAAGGAACATCGAAAACCTGCGATGTATTAAGCTAATAAACAGAAGGTAGCTTACTCGTCACTATAGTAACCGTATAGACAAAAGAGGAACATCTCGATACGTGCGATGTATTAAGCAAATAAACAGAAAAAACAATTTTCTCGGATCCAATTTCACTCCCCTACGAATCACACTAGGATGCTCAATACATCACGGTCGAGGAGATTGCCAATCCTCTGTCTATCCTGTGGCAAAGGAATAGTTGCATAAAAATGTGGTGTCAGCAGCATAAACAATCATTTCAGCCTCCCTTTCGGACCACATATCGTAGGTATAAACAATGAATAAGATGGTTCCGAGGACACTGCCTAGCACACCGCACAAATTATAACTAAACGAGCTAATAGAACCATCAATTGATACTCGCTCTTTTCTTTGCGCCAAGAATTGGGATAATACTTCAAAAAATATTTACTAATACCAAAGGTTCGAATACTATACGAGAGTGCCTTCTGGTTGCTTCTATCTAACTAGCTAAGGCCTTAATAAAATCAAGAGAGACAAGTCTTTCATGTTGTGTGTGTGAGAATGAGGTACTCAGAAATTTTCTGAAAGCAAACTGATAATTTGGTAACATGTTATTATATGTATCTACCAGGCAATTGCTTCGCTACTCCCCCCCTACGGGGAGAGCTTGCGCTCCGCTACTAAGATTAAAATTTAAAATCTAAAAAAAAGCAGCCATGGTTAGATTTTTATAAATTTTCTTAACTTGGCCAATTATAATAATTTTAAAAAGGAACTCTAAACTGAATTTCCCCTCCTTCAAAATATCACGTGGCTAAAATATAGTTATAGAAGAAGCTATATAAAAATCAATTTTCTGAACTTGTAATTTGTAATTCTTTGGGTTTTAAAAAACTCACCAAATTTTTATACTTATATTTATTTCTGAACTTCACCATTTTGTTTTTTGATATAAAAGAATTATTAGAAATAACTTTGATAAAAACATAAGTCATAACCAAACTAAGATGAAATTATTATTCAAATACTCAAAAAAATGCCCTTCTTAAATTATAGAGTTAGTGATGATCATGATGATGAATAAGACCTTCGATCTGTTACTGTGGCCACAACGTTTTTCGCTTATAAATAACGGTCATTTCTGCGTGCGCGTAAACTGCTGGGCGCACGATGTGAAACGTTTACCCATTGTAAGAATATTACATGATATTATATGATAGAGATAGTGTGAAACTCTCCTGAATCTACCTTTAGCCATGAAATAATAATTGTTGGGGAATCGTCCCTCCCTGTTTTCTCGTGGAGGAGTCACGAGGCGATTACCGCAAAGACATCCGGCCCCAGGCACCGTCGGGTCAAGCGCGTAACCGCAGCGCCGCACCATTCGGCGCTATGAAAGACCTAAAGGTTAAAATGCAAGATCTCCCCCAGGAGAGTGAGATTCAATTTCACGTCAAGTAAGAAATTGGAGACGTGTTTCTCCCAAGCTTGAAGGCTAACGAGGAGCCGATGTAAGACTTGGTGATAAAAACCGTTTGGCATAAGAACCCTCCTGGGGCCGTCCTCAAGCCCCTCCCCCTCTTACCACTCCCCAAGTGGGGTGACAAGGTATAAATGAGGAACACTGAGGAAAATTGAGGTAGAATACATCAGTCTCCAGGTGACGAAGTCCTCGGATTAAGACCGGGCTACCAATACTGGATTGGTAGAATACGTCGGTCTCCAGGTGACGAAGTCCTTGGATTAAAACCGAGCTACCTAGACTGGATTGGTAGAATACGTCAGTCTCCAGGTGACGAAGTTCCCGGATTAAGATCCGGATACCGAGACTGGACAGGTAGATTACTTAGGCTCACCAGACCAAGAAGTACCCTGCAAGAGAGGCAGGGCTACCTACCTTAAGGGGCTAAGAAGCAGCTCATCTTCGAGCTAGTCCCTGGTTATCAAACCGAACTCTAAGTTAACTTTGTTAAGTTCAACTTACTCTCGTCAGAGAGACTCCTCATATCCTGGTGAATCTTAAACACCAGGGGTATTCCTCGTCCTTGAGGAATTAAGAAAGGAAGAAAGAAAAGGCTCCCCCTCGAGTCCGTTACTCGGTGGCCACACCAAACGCATGAGTTGTCTTGTTTGAGGCACCAAGTTCAACTTATTCTCGTCAGAGAAATCCCCCTCCGTTATACTCGCCCTGTAGGAAGACTGAAACTAAGAAGCTCATCCTCGAGCTAGTTCCTGGTTACCAAACCGACCTTCAAGTTCAACTTATTCTCGCCAGAGAAACCCCCCTCCGCTATCCTTGCCCTTGAAGAAGACCCTCCCCGAGTTCATTCCTCGCCCATGAGGAATTAAGTAACGAAGGGGAAAAGCTCCCACTCGAGCTCGTTACTCGGTGGTCACACCACACTCCAAGTTAACTTGGTTTAAGAACCAAGTTCGACTCACTCTCGCCAGAGAGACCACGACTACCTTGGTGCCACCTAAAGCACCGAATTGTTCTCGTCCTTGAAGAACCCCCCCCCCGCCTTGAATACCGTGTGGACAACCCAGCTGCCACCCTCGTCAAAAGGACCTCGTGATCCCGCCCACCTACATCTGGCCAGGCGGCACGCGTCGTGAGACAATAACATTCCTGAGGTATTTAAACTCCAGTAGAGTCTGTAAGCCTAAATCTTATATATTGCTGTGTGTAACGAAATTAACCAATTTTAGAGGGTCAATCTAATTGAATTAATTCTTGTGTATGATAATATTCGAAGTATTGCTGTGGTTAATGTTTAAATGTTGTGTATTCAATTGTTAAAGTTAAAATATAAGTTTATTTTGGGAATTATTGTGCGTTTCTCTATATCCTTACGTGTTTCCAACGGCTCTTTTCTTTAAGATATCACTATTAGCACGCTTAGCACTCTTAGAACAAAAAGGGGGGTATTCTACGACAATAATAATAATCAGCAAGTAAAATTATTTTTGTGTCACAATATTAGAATTTCAAACAATATGCATCTTTATTTATTTGCAAAAGGACTTTTGATCCCGGACAACGACGGGTCCCTATTGTAGTCATTTAAAACCGAGTGAGACGCTTTTGGTTAGACGACAAAGATCTTAATGAAATATGAGATACAAATATGAGTCTGTAATCATTAGGCTGAATAGAAGGTGAAAGTCCCTTACAAATTGGAACAACATTTACAATAATCCAACGTAATGGAAATAAACCCCGACGCAAAAGAATTTAATAAACAACAGCCAATTTGGCAGCCAGAGAAGTACCTTTAGATATATGCAGCCATAGTACACAACAGACGTGTGTGAGTCATAGAACTCAAAAATATTTCTAAATATTGTCATCTAAATCGGGAATACGCTATAGAGAGAAATTGTAGTAGTTATTAAAACTGCTGCAAATCATGATGAGAATCATTTCATGCCAGCCACATTCAAGTCCGTAAATTAGTGAGGCACTACAATAAGCTTACATATATACACACACGCATCCAGTGAGTTATAGGGATGGAGCTCCTCCTTAGGAATATAGTTGTTCTTTTGAATTAGGAATAAGAAGCTCAGACAGGTGCCCAAAGTTTGAAACGAGTGTCTAAGAACAAAAGATTATATAGAATTTATTAGATGTTTATGAAATCGCTTGCAAATGTTAATATGCTGGGATTTACATAATTCTTATGTAAGCCCGGCGTGAATTACATTAAAAAAAGTCAACATACCTAAGTCGCATGGTCTCAATTTATAGGACTTATGACCTTAAGACCTACAAAAACTTCAATAATTCACGGACTATCCCTTGTAGGACTTTGACAATTATATAATTCGAAAGAGAATGTAAATCGAATAAAGGGTTGAAAATTTCGTTAGAATCAGTCCAATAGTTACGATGCCATTGACCAAAAACTCATCAAAAAGTCAAATGATTACCAGAATCGCGTGCACGCGACTAAAAACTGTTTGAAGTGTTCGTATAAATACAGGGTGTGGCAGAACCCATTTAAAACAGTTTTAAGGAGTTATAAAAAAAAAGTAAGGTGGTATATAAAGACGGTAAGCCATATTTGGGCGCTACATTCCCGACGGGAGCCCTGGGGAGCTTGGCCCAGTGGAGCGAGCCATTCCTCAGAAACCGGGAAGGGGACACCTCCCTCCTCCTCCCCCCCTAGCATTGAATCCTCAAAACTGCTCAATCGGTTCTGCTGCACCCTGTATTAAACAGACACAGACTCAACACAGATCTTTGAATAACTAACCCCCCAAAATTAAATGGTGCAAACCGTGACACAAACTGATCATCAATCATTGGATGAATAAAGCTAATGAAGTATCATAATCGGACGAAATAACTCGGCTACGCAAACTCGATTCCAAAACAAAAATGTAAAGCTAAGGCAATAATATACTCCTACCTTATGTATTTGTGGTCATCTTGGGAGGGAATGAACCTTATTTTATTCAGGTAACCACCCGTAACTAGTAGTAGTCTGTTTTTTTTTGCATAGTTAGTTAGAAATTGACTATAATACGAAGTATCTTGAATTTTTAAACGTGTTTGGATTAGTTTGGGGTTGAGAGAGAGTATTCATTTTAGTAAAAAAAAAAAAATCTTTAAATATATTTCCTTTATTCGGCTATATTTTATTTAGTCTTGGTAATTTATTCCATATTTTCTCGCCTTGCTGGAATTTATAATGAATTCCTGAAAACTGTTGTCTTGCTATCAATTCCTCTTCCTTTTCAACTTTATTCTCGTCAGATGTATATTTACGAGGCGCGTCTGAAAAAGCTGAGCTTTATAGTTTTATGAAACTGGATTTTTCGTTGCTTCTGAAAGATTAAAGGAAAGATATTATGCTAAACGATGTTATGATAGAGCTCTCATACACAGAAACATATAAGGAAAAAATAACTATCCCTATTTCATGATAAAATGTATGCATCGAACCATTAGCACATTAGCATGACTAATTTTGTTTCCTTGTTATCAAATTGTAATGAAACAGTCTTGAAAATTTTAAAAAAATTCTCTTTTTCAAGTTACTTGGTGATGACCATTCGTGGATTTGTTCGAGAGAATAATAATAGCAGAATAATAAAATAGTTGAATGATAAAGGCGGAATATCAACTGAACAACAGCTTGTTCAACCTCTAACTTCTGACAAATTATCAATTAAGAACAACGCCCATACTAAAGCTTCACAAGTGATAGACAAGTGTTCTATTATCTTATGGATATCAACGTCTAACAAGGAGAAAACCTTCTTCAATTAAAAGTTACATTAATGCGAGTAATGAGAGAGATGTTTGAATGAGCATAAGTCTGTTTATTATAACGATGTTTCCAGGGGCAACGCAATGTCTAAACTTTAATGAATCACATCTATTTAAGTACTTGAATCTGTAGATTTTATCTTAAACAGAAGAAATAATTGAGAAAAAGCCTCTGAATGGGAAAATTTCATATGAATTTGCATCACTTAGGTGTGACTCTTAAAATTCTCGTGAAAGTAGTCAAAACCGAAAACAAACAACGTAACACTCAAAATAATTTGGAATAAAAATGGCCAATTATATCCATTACAGAATCAATGAACTCATGAAGCAAGGTGTCCTCAAAGTGTTAACTAAGTCCATCTCGCTATGAAAAGACATTCTTTTTCATATTTGGTAGGTGAGGCTTTAACGAGTTATGAACGAAAGAATGTTTTTATAAATTTACGAGACATCTTATTTCACAACATTCTCTCAAAAGGTTAACTTTCTTTCTATTATCTTTTAAAGAGAATTTATTACTTGGCTTTTCTCTTATTCATAGTTACCTTTGTTAAAATATAACTTAATAGCTTATATGTACATTAAAATAATAGTACATATTTTGTATTTATTTTAAAAATCAAAACGAAATAAAGGATATCATCATTGCGAGAAAGTTTTTTTTAAGAAAGGTTCGTAAAAAAAAGGGGTTAAGTTAGAATAAGTGTACATGTGTGTGAATCTATCCTATAGAATGATTAAGAATTCTATAGAATATTATAGCCTTTGTCAGTAAAGTATGTTAATTTAAACCCCAAATGTTGGAAAATTTCATTTGTGGATACGCTTTAAGAGCATTTGGCTCTTTCTTCAGCCGAAACTAGTCTCCGGATAAAAGATTAATGCATTTAAACTCACGTCACTCTGCTCGAAGGTGAGTAAAATTTTCATTGTGACCTCATATACTCCACCGAGAGATTATAATAGAATTGTGTAACTTTTCATTTTATGTTTCGGATTAAAGTTGTGTTTTCAAATACCAGGCGCAACTTGTACTCCTATAGGATTATGCCTAACTATAGTTGTGTTATGAATTACCAAGCACTCCATGTACTCCCAGAGGATTAGGTATGGATCACTAAAGTTATGTTCTTAAATACCAGGCGCACCCTGGATACCTATTGATGGCTCAGTAAATTTATGTTCTCTCACTTAATGACTTCGAGGAGGACACTTTCTGCAACTTCAAGAGATATAGTAAAGTCCAATAGTGTGATTTCGCGCGTTCTGAAGTTACACAATGAAAAAAAAACTATGAATCTCTTTGCAAAAGTCGGTCGACCCCGCATAACAACCTTCCAAAAAGACATAGCTATTAGGCGCTACTCCATGATGAATCCTTTGAGAGTGCAATAGGGAATTTAAGACCAATAGTGGCAAAGAAGTGAACCGTTTAACAGTGTCCCGTCGCCTCAATGCATCTGGTTGAAAAAGTTCATCCTCTACCAACCAAACCAATCATCAGTAAGAAAAACCAGAAGGCAAGACTCAAGTATGCTGAAGCTCATGTTGCTGTTTGGAAGGATGAGATAAGAAGAGAATTCATTCAGGTCAAAGCACAGTAAGAAAGAAAGGAAACAAAATTAAACAACCCTACGATTACGCAACAATAAGACATTAGCCAATCTATTAAACTTATCAAGCGTAGGAGCAGTCACAAAATTTGTGGCAAGGTATTCCAAAATCTACATATGCTGGGTAAAAAACACTTAGAAAACTGAGATGTAGAATAACGACCCTTTTAGAATGCCATGGAATTTATAGTCTCAGAATACTTAGTAATTTGGCTGGTTGATAAAATCTCGGCAAAAACTTATGCAGAGGATGATTCACACCATTCACTTCTTTAAATTAAATACAAAGAGCTCCAACATCTCTACGATGCCCAATGTCTAAATGGAAATCTGATAGTAAAAGTTTCACAGAATTAAATGCACGATCAAGCAATCTCAGTTGAGAGTCTGCAGCAGAACTCCATATGGGAGAGCAATATTCAAAATCAGGTAGAATAAAAGAAAAGAAACACTTGCGAAGAACAACATTATTCTCATAAATTTTCTTAGATTTACGAAGAATTCCCAATTTCTGCGTAATATCCCGAAACATGTATCTTAGATGCATTTCAAAAGTAAGTTTCGAATCTAGAGTTACTTCCAAGAGCTTAAGGTGGTCAACTTTGTTAATCAAAGCTCCATTTATTAACAAATTGGGATGTTCAGGTAAGAGATATCTAGAACGACTCACAATCATTTCCTTAGACTTACTAGTGTGTAATTTCATACCCCACTGAAGACAACAGGAATGAATTTTATTCAAATCCTCAGTGAGGCTTTCTGCAACACTTAGTCTCATTGCAGGAGATGGAACATGAGCATGGAGAGAGGTGTTGTCAGCATACGCTAGAACTTTATTAGTGATATTAAACCACATGTCACTAGTATATATGTAATATAAAAAGCAAAGGCCCAAGAACGCTACCCTGAGCAACTCCAGAATATACTCTAGAATAAGGACTAAAACACCCATCGACAACAACACGTTGTTGTCTATTAGTTAAAAACTCTGTTAAAATACTTACGACTCTACCACTAATGCCAACAGACTTTAATTTAAAAATCAAACCATTATGGTCGACAACGTCAAAGGCAGCACTAAAATCAAGAGAGAAAAGCCTAGACTCACAATTATTGTCCAAAACAGACTGCATTTCATGTACCAGCAATAATCGTGCATCAGCAGTGCCTAGCCCCTTTATAAAGTCAAACTGAGTCATTGGAAGAAATTGTCTCAAATATACAGTAAGACGTTTGAACAGCAGACGTTCAAAAGTCCAAAAGTCTTAGATAAAATCGGTGTGATGGAAATGAGCCTATATTCACTGGGAAATGGAGATGATGATGATCCTTTGGGAATTGAGGCAATGTTGCCTGAACGCCAGCATTCAGGAAATGATCCCCAACGAACTAAAATACGAAATATAACAGCTACTTTTGGAGCTTAGCTGACTGATAAATCTTATTAAAATCAATGGAAACAGACCAATAGGATCAGTTCCCCCGTACTCGTCCAAGTTAGATAAACAAACTTTTATTTCAGAGGATCTGAAGGTAAATGTATTAAAAATAGGGAGCGGGTGACAGCCTAAAGGCAGCTGAATCTCTTCCCTACTTTGCTTGGAATTAAAACTGTCAGCAAGAATGCTGGCCTAATCAAGAAGATGGTATGTAACGCTACCGTCAGGCTTCATTAAAGGAGGAATAGAAAGCTCAACACCAAATAAAGCAGACTTAAGTGCTGACCACCAAATATGCGGCTAAGCCGCACCAGTGAGGACATTCTTCAAATGGTCATTATGTTAAGCTTCAGTCTCTTTATAAACATTATTTGCCGTATTCCTTATAACAACATAGTTATCCCAACCCAACCGAGAACGGTTATTAGACTAGAGATTAAAGGCAGCATGCTTATCACGATAGGCCAGGCGACACTGGTCATTAACCCATGCTTTATCGTGAGATCGAGCTTTAAGATTTTTCATTGGTACAAACCTACTTTTCAAGTCTAATAACCTTAAATTCAATGCGGTAATGGGACAAGGAGCATTACAGATATCCCTCGAAACAATTCTATTAAAAGCACGGTTAATTTCATTCCAGTTAACTTTAGATTTGATAACAACCTCCCTGGAGATGGTAAAGTCTGTATTAGGGAAATCTAAGTGGATTTTACAAGCCAAAACTTGATGATCTGAGGAACCAATTGGTGCAGGGGTTTGAACATTAACAACCCCTCCCACATCCGTGAGTAAAAGAACAAGACGATTGCTGGATGTGTGAGTTACACCAGTTACTAACTGCTTACAACCAGTAATATCAGAAAAATCAAGAGCAGCAATACCATGTTGATTGATTGGGAAAACTGAATTCACCCAGTCTCTGTGATTAGTATTCAGATCACCAATAAAAATGAAGCAAGATTACTTGTCTCCCTCCAGAATATTAATATATGAGTTTCGAAGGCAATCATAAATACTCATATCTAAGTCGGGGTTTCTATAAAGGCTAAAAATCTATAAAATATTAAAACGGCTGCATACTCTAATAATCATGATCTCATGACATCCACATTCATACTTACTAAAACGTGAATCATTAAATCCCGCTCCAGTATATACACACAAGCCGTGCGCTCGAGGTAAGGAGTTCCCCAGAAATTGCAAAGGCTTATTAAAATTTAGCAAACGGAGTTCTGAGTTATGTCTCCTATTTGATACAAGAGTCTCAGAGCAGCAAATAATATCATATTTAGTTGAGGCAACAGAAAGCTCTCTCAAGTTGAGATAGAGACCACGGATGTTGCAGTAGAATAAATTGCAGAACTTACAGCGGATATGGCCAGGGTTAGATTCAATATCGCCCGACAAAATAAGAATAATGCCTGACAAAAACTGATAGACAGAGAATCTTAGAAAGTAACAACAGCAACAACAACAAGCTAAACAACAAAAGTGATTACTAACTACCAATTCAGAGATTATTAGCACCCTCCGACCACTGAAGGCCTGCTGAGGACGACGGTGGGGAGGGGGGGGGGGGTGCATGGCTAAATGTTGTACTGTCATATTTCCATACAATGAATCAAGATAGAATAAGGTTTAAAAAGTAAGGAAAAACAAGATATGCATAGCTGTGTTACCCAGCAGAAGGAAAGTGGCTGAATTCAGGAATGTTAGACACACAACTATGGCTATAATTCAGTACATAAATCCAATTCAAGGATGCCATTGGTAGTAGAACTACTCATCTGCCTTAGCTAAAGCAATGATACCTAGAGCCCTTAAACATGAACACTCATGCGCCCACTGAGGACAGACAGTGACCGGTGGTGGTGTTCAAGTGAGGTCAAGAGGGGCATTTCCTCCACACCCAGGGTTTTCAAGGCCCTACCAAGTTGATCTTCAACTCAAACGACTGTTCGCAAACATGGTCTGCTAAAATAAACCGCCTAGCAGACAATCCCCCAAATTGGGGCCTGGTTCAAAGTAGCATTCATTTATTAAACAAAGTTTAATAAAAAAATAACCTAGTCTTCCAAGGAATGGATGATGGAGTCTTGATATTTGTGACCTTAACATACTAGTAAATTCTGTCTTTTCTTGAGTATTCTAAAGCAATCCAATCCATTTGGGAAAATGTCAAGCGAGTCATTGTTGGTAGATTACCTTTAACAACACACACAAAAAACAAAATTATAACAAAATAATTAAGTACTGACTGTTAGTTGGTCTCTACCGGTAAACTTAAACTGCGAAATTCCAGAGAAATATAGACCAAAGGCATAAGAACCGTCCGAGCATCTTTGCCATAAGTATATTCGTCAGTCTCGTAGCTCTCGATGTAAAACCTGACAGTGGCACCCTAACTCACAGTACCGCTGAGCCGGAAAATGGCGTGGAACCCAACGGTCATCAGAACACGAACACCCTGCTTTTTGGCGACAGATTCATCGATGGGATTCGGTATTCGAAGTTATCAATCTTGGTAATGGAGTAGGTCTTCCCATCGTGAGATAATTCCTTGCCAATAAGAGACTTGTCGGAGCTCATCACGTCCAAAATCTCCATTATCTCGTTGCAGAGCCAGGCCTCGAAATTCTAGTAGTCATAAGGCGTGAAAGAATTCCTCCCTTAAGTCTTCCAATGGTCGTGAAAGATCTCCTCGACGGACATTTTTCGGCCAACGAAGAACAACAACCATGCAAGGACAACTCAAATCTAATATTTCTATCGGATGTGGTAGCTTCCAGTCCCGAAGCTTTCCTCGCAGCAGATGGAGAGACGACCTTCGTCCATCATGTTTCCGAAATACTTTCATCCAGTGATGACCTCAAACACCTTCAAGGACTTCTTCTTTGCCACCTTACCAATAGCACATCCGATGAGCAAGTTTCTTGCCAGGCCCTTGACACCCGTCTTCTTGAAATAGAGAATAAACTCTGTGTTATTGGCAATTCCAGCGAAAGAATCTGATGGAGTCACAAAAAAGGCATTCTTGCAAAGAATCATGTTTCTATTCCAATGGCTGGCACGCACTGTACTCTTTTAGGATTACTATGGTTCACTAAAATTGTGTTCTTAAATATGTAGCGCACCCTGTACACTTATTTATGCCTCACTATAATTGTGTTCTCAAATATGTAGCACACCCTGTACACCTATTTATGCCTCACTATAATTGTGTATCAAATATGTAGCGCACCCTGTACACCTATTTATGTCTAACTAAAGTTGTGTTCTCAAATACGTAGCGCTCCCTGTACACCTATTTATGCCTCACTAAAGTTGTGTTCTCAAATTCTTAGCGCACCATGTACACCAATTTATGCCTCAGTAAAGTTGTGTTCTCAAATACGTAGCGCACTCTGTACACCTATTTGTGCCTCACTATAATTGGGTTCTCAAATACGTAGCGCACCCTGTACACCTATTTATGCCTCACTAAAATTGTGTTCTCAAATATGTAGTGCACCCTGTACACTTATTTATGCCACACTTAAATTGTGTTCTCAAATATGTAGCGCACCCTGTACACCTATTTATGTTTCACTATAATTGTGTTTTCAAATACGTAGCGCACCCTGTACACCTATTTATGTCTCACAAAAGTTGTGTTCTCAAATACGTAGCGCATCATGTACACCTATTTATGCCTCACAAAAGTTGTGTTCTCAAATACGTAGCGCACCCTGTACACCTATTTAGGTCTCACTAAAGTTGTGTTCTCAAATACGTAGCGCACCCTGTACACTTATTTATGCCTCACTAAAATTATGTTCTCAAATACGTAGCGCACCCTGTACACCTATTTATGCCTCACTTAAGTTGTGTTCTCAAATACGTAGCACACCATGTACACCTATTTATGCCTTACTAAAGTTGAGTTCTCAAATACGTAGCGCATCCTGTACACCTATTTATGCCTCACTAAAGTTGTGTTCTCAAATACGTAGAGCACCCTGTACACCTATTTATGCCTTACTATAATTGTGTTCTCAAATATGTAGCGCACCCTGTACAACTATTTGGGCCTTACTATAATTGTGTTTTCAAATACGTAGCGCACCCTGTACACCTATTTATGCCTCACTATAATTGTGTGTTCAAATACGTAGCGCACCCTGTACACCTATTTATGTCTCACTAAAGTTGTGTTCTTAAATACCTAGCGCACCATGTACACCTATTTATGTCTCACTAAAGTTGTGTTCTCAAATAAGTAGCGCACCATGTACACCTATTTATGCCTCACTAAAGTTGTGTTCTCAAATAGGTAGCGCACCTGGAACACGTATTTATGCCTCACTAAAGTTGTGTCCTCAAATACGTAGCGCAACCGGGAAACCTATTTATGCCTCACTATAATTGTGTTCTCAAATATGTAGCGCACCCTGTACACCTATTTATGCCTCACTATAATTGTTTTTTCGTTACGTAGCGCACCCTTTAATCCTATTTATGTCTCACTAAAGTTGTGTTTTCAAATACGTAACGCACCCTGTACACCTATTTATGCCTCACAAAAGTTGTAGTCTTAAATACGTAGCACACCCTGTACACCTATTTATTCCTCACCAAAGTTGTGTTCTCAAATATGTAGCGCACCCTGTACACTTTTTTAGGCCTCACTAAAATTGTGTTCTTAAATATGTAGTGCACCATGTACACCTATTTATGCCTCACTATAATTGTGTTTTCAAATACGTAGCGCACCCTGTACACCTATTTATGTCTCACTAAAGTTGAGTTCTAAAAAATACGTAGCGCACCCTGTATACCTATTCATGCCTCACTAAAGTTGTGTTCTCAAATACGTAGCGCCCCCTGTACACCTAATCATGCCTCACTAAAGTTTCGTTTCAAAAGAGTAGCGCACCCTGTACACCTATTTATGCCTGCTATAAGTGTGTTTTCAAATACGTAGCGCACCATGTACACCTATTTATGTCTCACTAAAGTTAGGTTCTCAAATACGTAGCGCACCCTGTACACCTATTTATGCCTACTATAATTGTGTTTTCAAATACGTAGCGCACCCTGTACACCTATTTATGTCTCACTAAAGTTGTGTTCTCAAATACGTAGCGCATCATGTACACCTATTTATGCCTCACAAAAGTTGTGTTCTCAAATACGTAGCGCACCCTGTACACCTATTTATGTCTCACTAAAGTTGTGTTCTCAAATACGTAGCGCACCCTGTACACTTATTTATGCCTCACTAAAATTATGTTCTCAAATACGTAGCGCACCCTGTACTCCTATTTATGCCTCACTAAAGTTGTGTTCTCAAATACGTAGCGCACCATGTACACCTATTTATGCATTACTAAAGTTGAGTTTTCAAATACGTAGCGCATCCTGTACACCTATTTATGCCTCACTAAAGTTGTGTTCTCAAATACGTAGAGCACCCTGTACACCTATTTATGCCTTACTATAATTGTGTTCTCAAATATGTAGCGCACCCTGTACAACTATTTGGGCCTTACTATAATTGTGTTTTCAAATACGTAGCGCACCCTGTACAACTATTTATGCCTCACTATAATTGTGTGTTCAAATACGTAGCGCACCCTGTACACCTATTTATGTATCACTAAAGTTGTGTTCTTAAATACGTAGCGCACCATGTACATATATTTATGTCTCACTAAAGTTGTGTTCTAAAATACGTAGCGCACCCTGTACACCTATTTATGCCTCACTAAAGTTGTGTTCTCAAATACGTAGCGCACCCTGTACAACTATTTATGCCTCACTATAATTGTGCTGTCAAATATGTAGCGAACCCTGTACACCTATTTATGCCTCACTATAATTGTGTTTTCAAATACGTAGCGCACACTGTACACCTATTTATGTCTCACTAAAGTTGTGTTCTCAAATACGTAACGCACCCTGTACACCTATTTATGCGTCACTTAAGTTATATTCTCAAATACGTAGCACACCTTGTACACCTATTTATGCCTCACTAAAGTTGTGTTCTTGAATATGTAGCGCACCCTGTACACTTATTTATGCCTCACTAAAATTGTGTTCTCAAATATGTAGCGCCCCTGTACACCTATTTATGCCTCACAATAATTGTGTTTTTAAATACGTAACGCACCCTGTACACCTATTTATGTATCATTAAAGTTGTGTTCTCAAATACGTAGCGCACCCTGTATACCTATTCATGCTCACTAAAGTTGTGTTCTCAAATACGTAACGCACCCTGTACACCTATTTATGCCTCACAAAGTTGTAGTATCAAATACGTAGCGCACCCTGTAAACCTATTTCTGCCTCACCTAAAGTTGTGTTCTCAAATATGTAGCGCACCCTGTACACTAATTTATGCCTCACTAAAATTATGTTCTCAAATATGTAGCGCATCCTGTACACCTATTTATGCCTCACTATAATTGTGTTTTTAAATACGTAGCGCACCCTGTACACCTATTTATGTCTCACTAAAGTTGTGTTCTTAAATACGTAGCGCCCCCTGTATACCTATTCATGCCTCATCTAAAGTTGTGTTCTCAAATACGTAGCGCACCCTGTACACCTATTTATGCCTCACTAAAGTTGTGTTCTCAAATAAGTAGCGCACCCTGTACACCTATTTATACCTCACTATAATTGTGTTTTCAATTACGTAGCGCACCCTGTACACCTATTTATGTCTCACTAAAGTTGTGTTCTCAAATATGTAGCGCACACTGTACACCTATTTATGCCTCACTATAATTGTGTTTTAAAATACATAGCGCACCCTGTTCACCTATTTATGTCTCACTAAAGTGGTGTTCTCAAATACGTAGCGCACCATGTACATCTATTTATGCCTCACTAAAGTTGTGTTCTCAAATACGTAGCGCATCCTGTACACCTATTTATGCCTCATTAAAGTTGTGTTCTTAAATACGTAGCGCACCCTGTACACTTATTTATGCCTCACTAAAATTGTGTTCTTAAATACGTAGTGCACCCTGTGTACCTATTTATGCCTCACTATAATTGTGTTCTTAAATACCTAGCGCAACCTGTACACCTATTTTTGCCTCACTAAAATTGTGTGTTCAAATACGTAGCGCACCCTGTACACCTATTTATGTCTCACTAAAGTTGTGTTCTTAAATACGTAGCGCACCATGTACACCTATTTATGTCTCACTAAAAGTGTGTTCTCAAATACGTAGCGCACCCTGTACACCTTTTTATGCCTAACTAAAGTTGTGTTCTCAAATACGTAGCGCACCCTGTACACCTATTAATGTCTCACAAAAGTTGTGTTCTTAAATACGTAGCGCACCCTGTATACCTATTCATGTCTCACTAAAGTTGTGTTCTCAAATACGTAGCGCACCCTGTACACCTATTTATGCCTTACTAAAGTTGTGTTCTTAAATATGTAGCGCACCCTGTACACCTATTTATGCCTCACTATAATTGTGTTTTTAAATACGTAGCGCACCCTGTACACCTATTTATGTCTCACTTAAGTTGTGTTCTCAAATATGTAGCACACCCTGTACACCTATTTATGCCTTACTATACTTGTGTTTTCAAATACGTAGCGCACCCTGTAGACCTATTTATGTCTCACTAAAGTTGTGTTCTTAAATACGTAGCGCACCATGTACACCTATTTATGTCTCACTAAAGTTGTATTCTCAAATGTGTAGCGCACCCTGTACACCTATTTATGTCTCACTAAAGTTGTGTTCTTAATTACGTAGCGCACCATGTACACCTATTTATGTCTCACTAAAGTTATGTTCTCAAACACGTAGCGTACCCTGTACACCTATTTATGCCTCACTAAAGTTGTGTTCTTAAATACGTAGCGAACCCTGTACACTTATTTATGCCTCACTAAAATTGTGTTCTTAAATACGTAGTGCACCCTGTGTACCTATTTATGCCTCACTATAATTGTGTTCTCAAATATGGAGCGCACCCTGTACACCTATTTATGCCTTACTATAATTGTGTTTTCAAATACGTAGCGCACCCTGTACACCTATTTATGTCTCACTAAAGTTGTGTTCTCAAATACGTAGCGGACCCTTTACACCTATTTATGCCTCACTAAAATTGTGTTCTCAAATACGTAGTGCCGCCTGTACACCTATTTATGTCTCACTAAAGTTGTGTTCTCAAATACGTAGCGGACCCTTTAAACCTATTTATGCCTCACTAAAGTTGTGTTCTCAAATAAGTAGCGCACCCTGTACACCTATTTATACCTCACTATAATTGTGTTTTCAATTAAGTAGCGCACCCTGTACACCTATTTATGTCTCACTAAAGTTGTGTTCTCAAATATGTAGCGCACTCTGTACACCTATTTATGCCTCACTATAATTGTGTTTTCAAATACGTAGCGCACCCTGTACACCTATTTATGTCTCACTAAAGCTGTGTTCTTAAATACGTAGCGCACCATGTACACCTATTTATGTCTCACTAAAGTTGTGTTCTCAAATACGTAGCGCACCCTGTACACCTATTTATGTCTCACTAAAGTTGTGTTCTTAATCACGTAGCGCACCATGTACACCTATTTATGTCTCACTAAAGTTGGGTTCTCAAATACGTAGCGGACCCTGTACACCTATTTATGCCTCACTAAAGTTGTGTTCTCAAATACGTAGCGCACCCTGTACCCCTATTTATGCCTTACTATAATTGTGTTTTCAAATATGTAGCGCACCCTGTACACCTATTTATGCCTCACTATAATTGTGTTTTCAAATACGTAGCGCACCCTGTACATCTATTTATGTCTCACTAAAGTTGTGTTCTCAAATACGTAACGCACTCTGTAAACCTATTTATGCCTCACTAAAGTTGTATTCTCAAATACGTAGCGCACCCTGTACACCTATTTATGTCTCACTAAAGTTGTGTTCTTAAATACGTAGCGCACCCTTTACACCTATTTATGTCTCACTAAAGTTGTGTTCTTAATTACGTAGCGCATTATGTACCCCTATTTATGTCTCACTAAAGTTGTGTTCTCAAATACGTAGCGGACCCTGTACACCTATTTATGTCTCACTAAAGTTGTGTTCTCAAATACGTAACGCACTCTGTAAACCTATTTATGCCTCACTAAAGTTGTATTCTCAAATACGTAGCGCACCCTGTACACCTATTTATGCCTCACTATAATTGTGTTCTCATATATGTAGCGCACCCTGTACACCTTTTTATGCCTCACTATTATTGTGTTTTCAAATACGTAGCGCACCCTGTACACCTATTTAGGTCTCACTAAAGTTGTGTTCTCAAATAAGTAACGCACTCTGTACACTTATTTATGCCTCACTAAAATTATGTTCTCAAATACGTAGCGCACCCTGTACACCTATTTATGCCTCACTAAAGTTGTGTTCTCAAATACGTAGCGCACCATGTACACCTATTTATGCCTTACTAAAGTTGAGTTCTCAAATACGTAGCGCATCCTGTACACCTATTTATGCCTCACTAAAGTTGTGTTCTCAAATACGTAGAGCACCCTGTACACCTATTTATGCCTTACTATAATTGTGTTCTCAAATATGTAGCGCACCCTGTGCAACTATTTGGGCCTTACTATAATTGTGTTTTCAAAAACGTAGCGCACCCTGTACACCTATTTATGCCTCACTATAATTGTGTGTTCAAATACGTAGCGCACCCTGTACACCTATTTATGTCTCACTAAAGTTGTGTTCTTAAATACCTAGCGCACCATGTACACCTATTTATGTCTCACTAAAGTTGTGTTCTTAAATAAGTAGCGCACCATGTACACCTATTTATGCCTCACTAAAGTTGTGTTCTCAAATAGGTAGCGCACCGTGTACACGTATTTATGCCTCACTAAAGTTGTGTCCTCAAATACGTAGCGCAACCGGGAAACCTATTTATGCCTCACTATAATTGTGTTCTCAAATATGTAGCGCACCCTGTACACCTATTTATGCCTCACTATAATTGTTTTTTCGTTACGTAGCGCACCCTTTAATCCTATTTATGTCTCACTAAAGTTGTGTTTTCAAATACGTAACGCACCCTGTACACCTATTTATGCCTCACAAAAGTTGTAGTCTTAAATACGTAGCACACCCTGTACACCTATTTATTCCTCACCAAAGTTGTGTTCTCAAATATGTAGCGCACCCTGTACACTTTTTTAGGTCTCACTAAAATTGTGTTCTTAAATATGTAGTGCACCATGTACACCTATTTATGCCTCACTATAATTGTGTTTTCAAATACGTAGCGCACCCTGTACACCTATTTATGTCTCACTAAAGTTGAGTTCTAAAAAATACGTAGCGCACCCTGTATACCTATTCATGCCTCACTAAAGTTGTGTTCTCAAATACGTAGCGCCCCCTGTACACCTAATCATGCCTCACTAAAGTTTCGTTTCAAATGAGTAGCGCACCCTGTACACCTATTTATGCCTGCTATAAGTGTGTTTTCAAATACGTAGCGCACCATGTACACCTATTTATGTCTCACTAAAGTTAGGTTCTCAAATACGTAGCGCACCCTGTACACCTATTTATGCCTACTATAATTGTGTTTTCAAATACGTAGCGCACCCTGTACACCTATTTATGTCTCACTAAAGTTGTGTTCTCAAATACGTAGCGCATCATGTACACCTATTTATGCCTCACAAAAGTTGTGTTCTCAAATACGTAGCGCACCCTGTACACCTATTTATGTCTCACTAAAGTTGTGTTCTCAAATACGTAGCGCACCCTGTACACTTATTTATGCCTCACTAAAATTATGTTCTCAAATACGTAGCGCACCCTGTACTCCTATTTATGCCTCACTAAAGTTGTGTTCTCAAATACTTAGCGCACCATGTACACCTATTTATGCATTACTAAAGTTGAGTTTTCAAATACGTAGCGCATCCTGTACACCTATTTATGCCTCACTAAAGTTGTGTTCTCAAATACGTAGAGCACCCTGTACACCTATTTATGCCTTACTATAATTGTGTTCTCAAATATGTAGCGCACCCTGTACAACTATTTGGGCCTTACTATAATTGTGTTTTCAAATACGTAGCGCACCCTGTACACCTATTTATGCCTCACTATAATTGTGTGTTCAAATACGTAGCGCACCCTGTACACCTATTTATGTATCACTAAAGTTGTGTTCTTAAATACGTAGCGCACCATGTACATATATTTATGTCTCACTAAAGTTGTGTTCTAAAATACGTAGCGCACCCTGTACACCTATTTATGCCTCACTAAAGTTGTGTTCTCAAATACGTAGCGCACCCTGTACAACTATTTATGCCTCACTATAATTGTGTTGTCAAATATGTAGCGCACCCTGTACACCTATTTATGCCTCACTATAATTGTGTTTTCAAATACGTAGCGCACCCTGTACACCTATTTATGTCTCACTAAAGTTGTGTTCTCAAATACGTAACGCACCCTGTACACCTATTTATGCGTCACTTAAGTTATATTCTCAAATACGTAGCACACCTTGTACACCTATTTATGCCTCACTAAAGTTGTGTTCTTGAATATGTAGCGCACCCTGTACACTTATTTATGCCTCACTAAAATTGTGTTCTCAAATATGTAGCGCCCCTGTACACCTATTTATGCCTCACAATAATTGTGTTTTCAAATACGTAACGCACCCTGTACACCTATTTATGTATCATTAAAGTTGTGTTCTCAAATACGTAGCGCACCCTGTATACCTATTCATGCTCACTAAAGTTGTGTTCTCAAATACGTAACGCACCCTGTACACCTATTTATGCCTCACAAAGTTGTAGTATCAAATACGTAGCGCACCCTGTACACCTATTTCTGCCTCACCTAAAGTTGTGTTCTCAAATATGTAGCGCACCCTGTACACTAATTTATGCCTCACTAAAATTATGTTCTTAAATATGTAGCGCATCCTGTACACCTATTTATGCCTCACTATAATTGTGTTTTTAAATACGTAGCGCACCCTGTACACCTATTTATGTCTCACTAAAGTTGTGTTCTCAAATACGTAGCGCCCCCTGTATACCTATTCATGCCTCATCTAAAGTTGTGTTCTCAAATACGTAGCGCACCCTGTACACCTATTTATGCCTCACTAAAGTTGTGTTCTCAAATAAGTAGCGCACCCTGTACACCTATTTATACCTCACTATAATTGTGTTTCCAATTACGTAGCGCACCCTGTACACCTATTTATGTCTCACTAAAGTTGTGTTCTAAAATATGTAGCGCACACTGTACACCTATTTATGCCTCACTATAATTGTGTTTTAAAATACATAGCGCACTCTGTTCACCTATTTATGTCTCACTAAAGTGGTGTTCTCAAATACGTAGCGCACCATGTACATCTATTTATGCCTCACTAAAGTTGTGTTCTCAAATACGTAGCGCATCCTGTACACCTATTTATGCCTCATTAAAGTTGTGTTCTTAAATACGTAGCGCACCCTGTACACTTATTGATGCCTCACTAAAATTGTGTTCTTAAATACGTAGTGCACCCTGTGTACCTATTTATGCCTCACTATAATTGTGTTCTTAAATACCTAGCGCACCCTGTACACCTATTTTTGCCTCACTAAAATTGTGTGTTCAAATACGTAGCGCACCCTGTACACCTATTTATGTTTTACTAAAGTTGTGTTCTTAAATACGTAGCGCACCATGTACACCTATTTATGTCTCACTAAAGTTGTGTTCTCAAATACGTAGCGCACCCTGTACACCTTTTTATGCCTAACTAAAGTTGTGTTCTCAAATACGTAGCGCACCCTGTACACCTATTAATGTCTCACAAAAGTTGTGTTCTTAAATACGTAGCGCACCCTGTATACCTATTCATGTCTCACTAAAGTTGTGTTCTCAAATACGTAGCGGTCCCTGTACACCTATTTATGCCTTACTAAAGTTGTGTTCTTAAATATGTAGCGCACCCTGTACACCTATTTATGCCTCACTATAATTGTGTTTTCAAATACGAAGCGCACCCTGTACACCTATTTATGTCTCACTTAAGTTGTGTTCTCAAATATGTAGCGCACCCTGTACACCTATTTATGCCTTACTATAATTGTGTTTTCAAATACGTAGCGCACCCTGTACACCTATTTATGTCTCACTAAAGTTGTGTTCTTAAATACGTAGTGCACCATGTACACCTATTTATGTCTCACTAAAGTTGTGTTCTCAAATGTGTAGCGCACCCTGTACACCTATTTATGTCTCACTAAAGTTGTGTTCTTAATTACGTAGCGCACCATGTACACCTATTTATGTCTCACTAAAGTTATGTTCTCAAACACGTAGCGTACCCTGTACACCTATTTATGCCTCACTAAAGTTGTGTTCTTAAATACGTAGCGCACCCTGTACACTTATTTATGCCTCACTAAAATTGTGTTCTTAAATACGTAGTGCACCCTGTGTACCTATTTATGCCTCACTATAATTGTGTTCTCAAATATGGAGCGCACCCTGTACACCTATTTATGCCTCACTATAATTGTGTTTTCAAATACGTAGCGCACCCTGTACACCTATTTATGTCTCACTAAAGTTGTGTTCTCAAATACGTAGCGGACCCTTTACCCCTATTTATGCCTCACTAAAATTGTGTTCTCAAATACGTAGCGCCGCCTGTACACCTATTTATGTCTCACTAAAGTTGTGTTCTCAAATACGTAGCGGACCCTTTAAACCTATTTATGCCTCACTAAAGTTGTGTTCTCAAATAAGTAGCGCACCCTGTACACCTATTTATACCTCACTATAATTGTGTTTTCAATTAAGTAGCGCACCCTGTACACCTATTTATGTCTCACTAAAGTTGTGTTCTCAAATATGTAGCGCACTCTGTACACCTATTTATGCCTCACTATAATTGTGTCTTCAAATACGTAGCGCACCCTGTACACCTATTTATGTCTCACTAAAGCTGTGTTCTTAAATACGTAGCGCACCATGTACACCTATTTATGTCTCACTAAAGTTGTGTTCTCAAATACGTAGCGCACCCTGTACACCTATTTATGTCTCACTAAAGTTGTGTTCTTAATCACGTAGCGCACCATGTACACCTATTTATGTCTCACTAAAGTTGGGTTCTCAAATACGTAGCGGACCCTGTACACCTATTTATGCCTCACTAAAGTTGTGTTCTCAAATACGTAGCGCACCCTGTACCCCTATTTATGCCTTACTATAATTGTGTTTTTGAATATGTAGCGCACCCTGTACACTTATTTATGCCTCACTAAAATTGTGTTCTCAAATATGTAGCGCCCCTGTACACCTATTTATGCCTCACAATAATTGTGTTTTCAAATACGTAACGCACCCTGTACACCTATTTATGTATCATTAAAGTTGTGTTCTCAAATACGTAGCGCACCCTGTATACCTATTCATGCTCACTAAAGTTGTGTTCTCAAATACGTAACGCACCCTGTACACCTATTTATGCCTCACAAAGTTGTAGTATCAAATACGTAGCGCACCCTGTACACCTATTTCTGCCTCACCTAAAGTTGTGTTCTCAAATATGTAGCGCACCCTGTACACTAATTTATGCCTCACTAAAATTATGTTCTTAAATATGTAGCGCATCCTGTACACCTATTTATGCCTCACTATAATTGTGTTTTTAAATACGTAGCGCACCCTGTACACCTATTTATGTCTCACTAAAGTTGTGTTCTCAAATACGTAGCGCCCCCTGTATACCTATTCATGCCTCATCTAAAGTTGTGTTCTCAAATACGTAGCGCACCCTGTACACCTATTTATGCCTCACTAAAGTTGTGTTCTCAAATAAGTAGCGCACCCTGTACACCTATTTATACCTCACTATAATTGTGTTTCCAATTACGTAGCGCACCCTGTACACCTATTTATGTCTCACTAAAGTTGTGTTCTAAAATATGTAGCGCACACTGTACACCTATTTATGCCTCACTATAATTGTGTTTTAAAATACATAGCGCACTCTGTTCACCTATTTATGTCTCACTAAAGTGGTGTTCTCAAATACGTAGCGCACCATGTACATCTATTTATGCCTCACTAAAGTTGTGTTCTCAAATACGTAGCGCATCCTGTACACCTATTTATGCCTCATTAAAGTTGTGTTCTTAAATACGTAGCGCACCCTGTACACTTATTTATGCCTCACTAAAATTGTGTTCTTAAATACGTAGTGCACCCTGTGTACCTATTTATGCCTCACTATAATTGTGTTCTTAAATACCTAGCGCACCCTGTACACCTATTTTTGCCTCACTAAAATTGTGTGTTCAAATACGTAGCGCACCCTGTACACCTATTTATGTCTTACTAAAGTTGTGTTCTTAAATACGTAGCGCACCATGTACACCTATTTATGTCTCACTAAAGTTGTGTTCTCAAATACGTAGCGCACCCTGTACACCTTTTTATGCCTAACTAAAGTTGTGTTCTCAAATACGTAGCGCACCCTGTACACCTATTAATGTCTCACAAAAGTTGTGTTCTTAAATACGTAGCGCACCCTGTATACCTATTCATGTCTCACTAAAGTTGTGTTCTCAAATACGTAGCGGTCCCTGTACACCTATTTATGCCTTACTAAAGTTGTGTTCTTAAATATGTAGCGCACCCTGTACACCTATTTATGCCTCACTATAATTGTGTTTTCAAATACGTAGCGCACCCTGTACACCTATTTATGTCTCACTTAAGTTGTGTTCTCAAATATGTAGCGCACCCTGTACACCTATTTATGCTTTACTATAATTGTGTTTTCAAATACGTAGCGCACCCTGTACACCTATTTATGTCTCACTAAAGTTGTGTTCTTAAATACGTAGCGCACCATGTACACCTATTTATGTCTCACTAAAGTTGTGTTCTCAAATGTGTAGCGCACCCTGTACACCTATTTATGTCTCACTAAAGTTGTGTTCTTAATTACGTAGCGCACCATGTACACCTATTTATGTCTCACTAAAGTTATGTTCTCAAACACGTAGCGTACCCTGTACACCTATTTATGCCTCACTAAAGTTGTGTTCTTAAATACGTAGCGCACCCTGTACACTTATTTATGCCTCACTAAAATTGTGTTCTTAAATACGTAGTGCACCCTGTGTACCTATTTATGCCTCACTATAATTGTGTTCTCAAATATGGAGCGCACCCTGTACACCTATTTATGCCTCACTATAATTGTGTTTTCAAATACGTAGCGCACCCTGTACACCTATTTATGTCTCACTAAAGTTGTGTTCTCAAATACGTAGCGGACCCTTTACACCTATTTATGCCTCACTAAAATTGTGTTCTCAAATACGTAGCGCCGCCTGTACACCTATTTATGTCTCACTAAAGTTGTGTTCTCAAATACGTAGCGGACCCTTTAAACCTATTTATGCCTCACTAAAGTTGTGTTCTCAAATAAGTAGCGCACCCTGTACACCTATTTATACCTCACTATAATTGTGTTTTCAATTAAGTAGCGCACCCTGTACACCTATTTATGTCTCACTAAAGTTGTGTTCTCAAATATGTAGCGCACTCTGTACACCTATTTATGCCTCACTATAATTGTGTTTTCAAATACGTAGCGCACCCTGTACACCTATTTATGTCTCACTAAAGCTGTGTTCTTAAATACGTAGCGCACCATGTACACCTATTTATGTCTCACTAAAGTTGTGTTCTCAAATACGTAGCGCACCCTGTACACCTATTTATGTCTCACTAAAGTTGTGTTCTTAATCACGTAGCGCACCATGTACACCTATTTATGTCTCACTAAAGTTGGGTTCTCAAATACGTAGCGGACCCTGTACACCTATTTATGCCTCACTAAAGTTGTGTTCTCAAATACGTAGCGCACCCTGTACCCCTATTTATGCCTTACAATAATTGTGTTTTCAAATATGTAGCGCACCCTGTACACCTATTTATGCCTCACTATAATTGTGTTTTCAAATACGTAGCGCACCCTGTACATCTATTTATGTCTCACTAAATTTGTGTTCTCAAATACGTAACGCACTCTGTAAACCTATTTATGCCTCACTAAAGTTGTATTCTCAAATACGTAGCGCACCCTGTACACCTATTTATGTCTCACTAAAGTTGTGTTCTCAAATAAGTAGCGCACCCTGTACACCTATTTATACCTCACTATAATTGTGTTTTCAATTAAGTAGCGCACCCTGTACACCTATTTATGTCTCACTAAAGTTGTGTTCTCAAATACGTAGCGCCCCCTGTATACCTATTCATGCCTCATCTAAAGTTGTGTTCTCAAATACGTAGCGCACCCTGTACACCTATTTATGCCTCACTAAAGTTGTGTTCTCAAATAAGTAGCGCACCCTGTACACCTATTTATACCTCACTATAATTGTGTTTCCAATTACGTAGCGCACCCTGTACACCTATTTATGTCTCACTAAAGTTGTGTTCTAAAATATGTAGCGCACACTGTACACCTATTTATGCCTCACTATAATTGTGTTTTAAAATACATAGCGCACTCTGTTCACCTATTTATGTCTCACTAAAGTGGTGTTCTCAAATACGTAGCGCACCATGTACATCTATTTATGCCTCACTAAAGTTGTGTTCTCAAATACGTAGCGCATCCTGTACACCTATTTATGCCTCATTAAAGTTGTGTTCTTAAATACGTAGCGCACCCTGTACACTTATTTATGCCTCACTAAAATTGTGTTCTTAAATACGTAGTGCACCCTGTGTACCTATTTATGCCTCACTATAATTGTGTTCTTAAATACCTAGCGCACCCTGTACACCTATTTTTGCCTCACTAAAATTGTGTGTTCAAATACGTAGCGCACCCTGTACACCTATTTATGTCTTACTAAAGTTGTGTTCTTAAATACGTAGCGCACCATGTACACCTATTTATGTCTCACTAAAGTTGTGTTCTCAAATACGTAGCGCACCCTGTACACCTTTTTATGCCTAACTAAAGTTGTGTTCTCAAATACGTAGCGCACCCTGTACACCTATTAATGTCTCACAAAAGTTGTGTTCTTAAATACGTAGCGCACCCTGTATACCTATTCATGTCTCACTAAAGTTGTGTTCTCAAATACGTAGCGGTCCCTGTACACCTATTTATGCCTTACTAAAGTTGTGTTATTAAATATGTAGCGCACCCTGTACACCTATTTATGCCTCACTATAATTGTGTTTTCAAATACGTAGCGCACCCTGTACACCTATTTATGTCTCACTTAAGTTGTGTTCTCAAATATGTAGCGCACCCTGTACACCTATTTATGCCTTACTATAATTGTGTTTTCAAATACGTAGCGCACCCTGTACACCTATTTATGTCTCACTAAAGTTGTGTTCTTAAATACGTAGCGCACCATGTACACCTATTTATGTCTCACTAAAGTTGTGTTCTCAAATGTGTAGCGCACCCTGTACACCTATTTATGTCTCACTAAAGTTGTGTTCTTAATTACGTAGCGCACCATGTACACCTATTTATGTCTCACTAAAGTTATGTTCTCAAACACGTAGCGTACCCTGTACACCTATTTATGCCTCACTAAAGTTTTGTTCTTAAATACGTAGCGCACCCTGTATACTTATTTATGCCTCACTAAAATTGTGTTCTTAAATACGTAGTGCACCCTGTGTACCTATTTATGCCTCACTATAATTGTGTTCTCAAATATGGAGCGCACCCTGTACACCTATTTATGCCTCACTATAATTGTGTTTTCAAATACGTAGCGCACCCTGTACACCTATTTATGTCTCACTAAAGTTGTGTTCTCAAATACGTAGCGGACCCTTTACACCTATTTATGCCTCACTAAAATTGTGTTCTCAAATACGTAGCGCCGCCTGTACACCTATTTATGTCTCACTAAAGTTGTGTTCTCAAATACGTAGCGGACCCTTTAAACCTATTTATGCCTCACTAAAGTTGTGTTCTCAAATAAGTAGCGCACCCTGTACACCTATTTATACCTCACTATAATTGTGTTTTCAATTAAGTAGCTCACCCTGTACACCTATTTATGTCTCACTAAAGTTGTGTTCTCAAATATGTAGCGCACTCTGTACACCTATTTATGCCTCACTATAATTGTGTTTTCAAATACGTAGCGCACCCTGTACACCTATTTATGTCTCACTAAAGCTGTGTTCTTAAATACGTAGCGCACCATGTACACCTATTTATGTCTCACTAAAGTTGTGTTCTCAAATACGTAGCGCACCCTGTACACCTATTTATGTCTCACTAAAGTTGTGTTCTTAATCACGTAGCGCACCATGTACACCTATTTATGTCTCACTAAAGTTGGGTTCTCAAATACGTAGCGGACCCTGTACACCTATTTATGCCTCACTAAAGTTGTGTTCTCAAATACGTAGCGCACCCTGTACCCCTATTTATGCCTTACAATAATTGTGTTTTCAAATATGTAGCGCACCCTGTACACCTATTTATGCCTCACTATAATTGTGTTTTTAAATACGTAGCGCACCCTGTACATCTATTTATGTCTCACTAAATTTGTGTTCTCAAATACGTAACGCACTCTGTAAACCTATTTATGCCTCACTAAAGTTGTATTCTCAAATACGTAGCGCACCCTGTACACCTATTTATGTCTCACTAAAGTTGTGTTCTTAAATACGTAGCGCACCCTTGACACCTATTTATGTCTCACTAAAGTTGTGTTCTTAATTACGTAGCGCATTATGTACCCCTATTTATGTCTCACTAAAGTTGTGTTCTCAAATACGTAGCGGACCCTGTACACCTATTTATGCCTCACTAAAGTTGTGTTCTCAAATACGTAGCGCACCCTGTACACCTATTTATGCCTCACTATAATTGTGTTCTCATATATGTAGCGCACCCTGTACACCTTTTTATGCCTCACTATAATTGTGTTTTCAAATACGTAGCGCACCCTGTACACCTATTTATGTCTCACTAAAGTTGTGTTCTCAAATAAGTAACGCACTCTGTACACCTATTTATGCCTCACTAAAGTTGTATTCTCAAATACGTAGCACACCCTGTACACCTATTTATGCCTCACTAAAGTTGTGTTCTTAAATATTTAGCGCACCCTGTACACCTATTTAGGCCTCACTAAAATTGTGTTCTCAAATATGTAGCGCACCCTGTACACCTATTTATGCCTCACTATAATTGTGTTTTCAAATACGTAGCGCACCCTGTACACCTATTTATGTCTCACTAAAGTTGTGTTCTTAAATACGCAGCCCACCCTGTATACCTATTCATGCCTCACTAAAGTTGTGTTCTTAAATACGTAGCGCACCCTGTACACCTATTTATGCCTTACTAAAGTTGTGTTCTTAAATACGTAGCGCACCCTGTACACCTATTTATTCCCCACTATAATTGTGTTCTCAAATACGTAGCGCACCCTGTACACTTATTTATGCCTCACTAAAATTGTGTTCTCAAATACGTAGCGCTCCCTGTACACCTATTTATGCCTCACTATAATTGTGTTCTCAAATACGTAGCGCACCCTCTACACTTATTTATGCCTCACTATAATTGTTTTCTCAAATACGTAGCGCACCCTGTACACTCATTTATGCCTTACTAAAATTGTGTTTTCAAATATGTTGCGCACCCTGTATACCTATTTATGTCTCACTAAAGTTGTGTTCTTAAATACGTAGTGCACCATGTACACTTATTTATGTCTTACTAAAGTTGTGTTCTCAAATACGTAGCGCACCCTGTACACCTATTTATGCCTCACTAAAGTTGTGTTCTTAAATACGTAGTGCCTCCTGTACACCTATTTATGCCTCACTATAATTGTGTTCTCAAATATGTAGCGCACCCTGTACACCTATTTATGCCTCACTATAATTGTGTTTTCAAATACGTAGCGCACCCTGTACACCTATTTATGCCTCACTAAAGTTGTGTTCTCAAATACGTAGCGCTCCCTGTACACCTATTTATGCCTTACTATAATTGTGTTCTCAAATACGTAGCGCACCCTCTACACTTATTTATGCCTCACTATAATTGTGTTCTCAAATACGTAGCGCACCCTCTACACTTATTTATGCCTCACTAAAATTGTGTTCTCTAATATGTAGCGCACCCTGTATACCTATTTATGTCTCACTAAAGTTGTGTTCTTAAATACGTAGCGCACCATGTACACTTATTTATGTCTCACTAAAGTTGTGTTCTCAAATACGTAGCGCACCCTGTACACCTATTTATGCCTCACTAAAGTTGTGTTCTTAAATACGTAGTGCACCCTGTACACCTATTTATGCCTTACTATAATTGTGTTCTCAAATATGTAACGCACCCTGTACACCTATTTATGCCTCACTATAATTGTGTTTTCAAATACGTAGCGCACCCTGTACACCTATTTATGTCTTACTAAAGTTGTGTTCTCAAATACCTAGCGCACCCTGTACACCTATTTATGCCTCACTATAATTGTGTTTTTAAATACGTAGCGCACCCTGTACACCTATTTATGCCTCACCAAAGTTGTGTTCTCAAATATATTATCAAAGATTTTCTTTCCTAAAAAGTGCAGCATACAAGATAAAAACCTTTTATGGTCCCACTTATCAGTCCAGCTTAAAATTTTACGCTAACCATCATAACATTAAAATAAAAAAAAACTCACTTTATTGATTACTATCTTGCCAAGCGCTTACAAACAGCAATAAAATCGGACTGTTTTGATCATTGGTTCTGAAATTCAATACCAAAATTACCTGAACTTTCAGATATTTCTAATAATTTTTGTGTCAAAATAAAATTGGTTTAATTTCGTGTTATTATTAATCATCTTATGGTGGTATACTAAATGGGTTTACACAAGTTTGGTTATTAGCTTATATTGGATTTAGTAATTACACTCATAGTTAAGGGAAACTATCTATCTACCTTAAGGTTACCAAACACTTGCATACGACTAAATTTGCAAATATTATTAAGCATTAGTTTTGGGGGCTTTAATATACATGTTTTAAATTGGTATTATCTTCATTAGTATACCCAGAAATTGAATATTTTATTGTTTATTATTTAGTCCAACTCAATTCGTAAATAATTCGTTCAAACGACTTTTTTATAATTTATTTTGAATTTATTTTTAATTTTTAGTAATGATGCCAATTATACAAAAACAAGATATAATCGCGATAAAAAGTAAAAGGTACCTGTCACACTAGTGTCAGTCTTGAAAGTGGTAGTCGACCTAAGAAAAATCCATCTTTTATCGCTGATTTCATTGGATTTTCTCACAAATCTCGCGCTTAAACTATTTTACTTTTGTTTTCTTATTTCTTATCTCTATACAAAATGCTTTTTTTTCATTGATTTCTGCCTAGTTATGAATTTCTAGTGTTTAATCCGTTTATTAATTGTAGTATCAATTGCCAGTTCTGTGCTTATGTTTGGTGAGTATTCTTGTAAATAACACCTCTTATCCTCTCTTCCTTTTTTTCGAATGCAGATGAATTACAATTTATCCAACCTCTGTTATGCTAGTGCGGTTTTAAAAAGTCTAAAGTATACTTCAAATGTAAAGTCAAACTCAACTACTCCATCAACTTCCCATAATATTAAGCATCTAGCTATTTTGAAGCAATCAACCAGGATTTATCGTGGTTTCTCTTTAGCTAAACTCGACCCTATCTCTTTCGAGATGAAGTGGTTTCAAACACCGCAATTCCGCAACTCAGCTCTTTAAACACTGAATCTCTCACACTAACGAGCCTCGCTCAATCGCCCCCAATGCCAACCCCCTCTCTTGACTGTTTATTTGTCACAGCTCGACGTTATGGAAAGCGAGTTTAATCTGAGACCTCATTTCATTTGAAAAACTTGATATTTTTTGGCTTAGCAGAGTGAAATACTGTTACTCCTTGAAGAGTGACCACCACTAGGATATTCTTATATCCACACTGTTTGACGCACGGAACGTGGGGATGGGGTTGGTTTAATTATAGTCTCTGCCGTCCTCCCTACCTCATTCAAATCGAACCTACGAACACGTTCGTAGCTCTGCTTCGATGAGCTTGGTGAATTTCTGAACATGGTAGGCTCTAATCTCTCTGCCACTTTACTTTTTCGGGTAGAATTTAATATCTTACTGAATACCCCTACTCTTCCTGCTAGTATTTTTCTGCTTCTCTTTGTCTATCTTTCTATTTCTATGCTGATGGCATGTAAATATAACTCTACTCTTCCTTATCCTCGTTTGTTGAGCCTCTTGGAAACCGACTATCAGCTCATAATATCATCATTGATTGGCTCTCGGATAAATTTCTAAAGCTCAACTATACCAAAACAGTGATACTAGTGATAAGCAATTCTGCACTTGCGACACAATGCAAAGACTATTGCTATTGATAGTTTTAAATCTGTGCATCACCTTTAATAGTCATCCATCTCTCAAAACTCATGTTGCCAACGTTTGTAAATCCACTTTCTGTTTTCTCCGTTAATTTATGTTGCATCTGTTCCCACTGTGGCCATATCAGTTTTAATATTGCCATTAATAGCTTTGTAATCTCCCAACATGACTGGTTTATTATTATCTTTTCGATGGATCACAGGCTTTCATTCTTCGCCCTCTCCAACTAGCTCAAACTTTGCAACAGGGGCTCTTCTCTGCTGTAGATGTTTATATCCTGCAACCGCCTGATACGCAATCTGCAGTGGGTTCCTATTCTATGAAGGATCGCCATTTAGGTTCTTCTTCTTAAATATAAGAGCTTAAATGCAGCAGCTTCCTCCTATCTTTTATTCTCAATGACGCTAGACAAGACCCATTAACCTTGCACTCGGCCTCTGCTAACCTACCGATTGTTGTTTTTTTGTAGTAATCTGCGTTGCGTGGTGTTCTTGCTTCCTGAAAATTTTGTCCCAAGAAGGCGTTTGGCTTGCAGAGCTCCATACAAAAAATCCTGAATTATTCTTAATTTCCAAGTATCTAATTCACCTTTTTTTAGTGATCGGAGTACTTTATTCATGCGTATGTTTTCACTTACACCTTGAATTATAATTCACTGTGTAACAAAGTTTCACTTTTGTCTTGTTAAAAGTGTTATTTCTCAATTGTTTGTGGCTCTATTCAAGAAAAAAGTCGATTTTAATCCCCAAACTTTGCTTTTGTGGCCAGGATATTAAATTTTTAAGTTAGCTCATTTATGGTATATAACATTATTTTGATGCAAACAGTAAAAATATGTAAAAAGATTCAAGGGTTGTTTTTTTCAGTTATGGTATAAACATGATAGACTATATTTAAAAAGTTATAGAAATAGTAATACAGTAGTAATAGCTATTATTTCTCTTATTCAGGGTGTCCACAAAGTCTAGGCACATAGGAATTTTAATATTTTATTTATTTATGTTATTTTTCCTCCCCAGATCGAATGCTGGCTCTGTCTAAAGAAGAAAGAATCGTGTTGGTACTCTTAAGTGGACGAGAAGGATGTTCTTATCACAAAATCGCCGATCAATTTAGCCTTCGACACCCTGATCGGCAACCTTTTTATTTTACTGCCGTCGGGTAATTGGTCACGAAGTTTAAAGAAACAGGCAGTGTCTTGGACAAACCCCGTTCCGGGCGACCAAAGACTTCAGACGAAACGAAAGAGGTTGTCATGGCCAAGATTGCTGCTAGCCCAAAGAAATCACTTCGTCGGACATCCATGAAATTGAGTGTTCCAAGGTCAACTATCCACAAAATACTGGTAGAGCAGAAGTTCCATCTGTACAAATTACAGATATTGCATCACTTAAATGAAGACGACCCCGATAGACGAATGCAGATGTGCGAATGGTTTTCAGATAAATTGGATGCAAATATCAATTTTACTAAAGACCTTTTTTTGCTCAGTGTTGAAGCTTTGTTTTATGTTAATGGTGAAGTCAACAGACAGAATCTTCGATACTGGTCTCAAAACAATCCACATTGGATGGATCCATCCAAACAGCAAGTCTGCCAAAAGGTGATGGTGTGGTGTGGTTTGTGGAAAGCTCATGTGCTAGGACCATTCTTCTTTGATGAACATGTAACCGGTGAGACTTATCTGAATATGTTGAGAGACAAATTAATGCCTCAAATTGAGCGCCTAGGCGAGGGACTTCCGGACTGATTTCAGCAGGATGGAGCCCCTGCCCATTTTGCTACAAATTTTAGAGATTGGCTGAATGGCACTTTTCCTCACTGGATTGGAAGAAGAGGTCATGTGGAGTGGTCCCCTCGTTCACCAGACCTTTCTCCCCTTGATTTCTTTTTCTGGGGTATGTTAAAAGAGAAAGTTTACTTAATGAAGATTGCAAATCTAAACCACTTGAGAGAACGCATTATCAGTCAGTGTGCTGAAATCGACGGCAATGTACACCTATTCAATCGAGTTCACAAGAATTTAGCAAGGCGCATCGAATTATGCATTGCAAATAATGGAAATCATATTGAAAATATAATTTCTTAACATTATAATTAAATAATATTGTTTTGTTCTAAAGGTATGTATTTATCCCCTATGTACCTAGACTTTGTGGACACCCTGTATTTTGTTTTTTTGCGACCTGGACGGCAATGGCATTTCTCTTACTTTCCACATAGATTCAGAACTAATTTGGTGAAAAATTAACTCTGGAGCTTTCTAGAACTTTCGAGAGAATTTTTTTATAGGTTTGAAGAATTTTTAGAACATTCTGGCAATGTAGATGAGTGTATAAATACAAAGAATGTCTACTCAACAAATCAGTTTAAGTCTAACAGTCACAGTGCAGACATCGTCACCCGTCATTGATAGAAGCATTCGTCACACATGGCATCAAGAGGGTGTAAGCATCCGACAGACGCATTTTGCTATGGCTGCGGCTAATTTATTGAGACAAGAGCGAAAAAGTACTCTGTAGAGCATGCCAGTCGGAGATCAAGACAAACCTTGGGTACCTCATTTCACCTGCGAGCTCTGCAAAAGAACTCTGGAACGGGATATATATATATATATATATATATATATATATATATATATATATATATATATATATATATATATGATGTGTTTTGTTTATTTGGATGCTGGATTTTTTTATTTTTTTTAACATTTATAATAACGCTAAGTGAAAAGTATTTGTATATTTATACTTATGTTTTCATTTTGTCTTATACAGTATGGTACAGAGAAGAAAAGAAAGCTATAAATTTCGCAATCCCACGAATTTGGAGGGAACCAACTGGCCACTCAAGCAATTGTTTCTTCTGCATGGTGAACCCTTTCAAAAGTCGAGCTGGCCAAAATGCGCCTGTTTTCATGTATCCAGACCTTTAGTCATCTATTGCGCTGGTGCCACATAGTTTTGAGCTCCCAGTACCCAGTACTCAAAAAGGAGAGCAGCAGTTTTTAAAAAGAAAAAGCATTTCAGAAAAGGATGAAGTCATTGATCTAGATTACAAAGGCGCAACCGAGGAGATAAACCCATACCACCCCAACCAAAAAGATCTCAATGACCTTGTCAGAGATCTTCCTCTCACAAAATTCAATGCCGAGCTTTTAACTTCGAGACTCAAGCAGTGGGATTTTTTAGATGACAGTGCGCAAATACCAGGTCAAAGAAAGCGTCACCAGTGTTTGTCAAGCTTTTTTACACGTCAAGATGAGCTTTTTTTTTGTCACAATGTGACCGGTCTGCTCGAGGCAATCGGAATCGCCTGTAACCCCCTCGAGTGGCACCTCTTCATTGACAGCTCATCCAGTAGCCTCAAAGCAGTGCTGCATCATAAAGGGAATATGTATCCATCTCTTGCCCTTGCTCACTCTGTCTAGCTCAAAGAGGAATACAGCAGTGTCAAGATCTTGCTAGGTGTATTGAAATATGAAGAGTACGGTTGGGAGTTATCGGAGACTTCAAAATGGTGGCCTTATTGATGGGTCTTTAAGGCGGATTTACTAAGTCTCCTTGTTAACTTTGCCTTTGGGACAACAGGAACACCGTGGCAGACTACCATCAGTGTGATTGGACACAACGGACCGAGTTTAGTGTGAGGAGAAACAACGTCAAATGGGAGTCTTTGGTGGACCCCTGAAAAGTACTGTTTACTCCTCTGCACTTAAAATTGGGCCTTATGAAACAATTCGTCAGAGCTCTAAATAAAGAGTAATGCAGCTTTTAAGTATCTCCAAGATTTCTTTCCTAAGCTATCTGCGGCAAAGGTGGAAGCCAGGGTCTTCATCGGTCCACAAATAAAAAAGATCATGGAGTGCAAAGCTTCCCGAGAAGCTCACTAGGACGGAAAAACCAGCGTGGGACAGCTTTATCGCAGTGGTTCTGGGCTTCCTAGGTAATCACAAAGCCGAAAACTATGTAGAGCTTGTTTAGAACTTGGTGAGAACCTACGGCAAGATGAGTTGCAGGATGTCTCTGAAAGTCCATATTCTTGAAGATAATCTTGATAAATTTAAGGACAACATGGGAGCGTACTCCGAGGGGCATGGCGAGCGCTTTTATCAGCATCTACTGGACTTTGAACGCCGCTATCAAAGATCGTATAATGAAAATATGATGGGAGGCTATATTGGGGGGGCTGATTCGTGAAAGTAATTTACAGTATAAGCGTAAATCACGGAAAAATATTCATTTCTAATATTTTAATTTCATTTATGTAATTCTAGAATAAATAAATGCTATTTTTGTATCATGTCGTTTTATTTCTCTGTAAATGAAAGTTCAAATTCGCCACTTCCTTCCAGAGGAAATAGCTAAATTTCATATAAATATCCTAATCCTGGACACAAAAGCAAAGTTTGAAATAAATAACTGTTTTTTCATGTATTCTAGACACAAGTAAATAGAAAATAACAGTTGCTGCCAAAAGACAAAATCATGTTACACAGTGATATAATCAAGATGGTGCTCATGAAATTATGTTTTAGAGTAATCCTTGAATGTGTTTGTATTGCATCTCTCCTGAATTTTAAATGAGCCCTGGATGGCTCGCCCTCGAATCATTTATTATGAATTATATAAAAAACAAAAATTATAAAATATTTTTGCAATGAAGTAGAGATTCTCTCTCTTTTTCTCCTTCATGATGTTTCTCTCACTTTTGATGACCGTTGCCTGACTGCAGTATTTATAATTAAATCAAAAGTCTTTGGAATAAAACACTTTCCTTGGGATAATCTTCCTACCTAGCAATAATTTCATATATTTCTTGAAGTTTAAGATATTGTATTAACTACTTCACCATACGTTGGCGACTCACTCGCTTGCAGGTTACATTTACACATCTTTCTGATACCAATGAGTCTAAACATGACCAACCACCAACCTTTCAATTATTTTTTATCCTTTCACATCTATCTTGAAATTCTTATCTCGACCGTACCCTATTTCTTTCTCTTATTTATAATTAAATTACATAAGTTTTTGTCCTCTTCTAAACTTCCTCAATGTATTTGTTCCTGAAGGAGAGATAGTCCCAACCACGATATACCATACAAAGGGTGGGGAGCTTTTCCTGTCTCAAGTTAACTGTAGGCCATATCCATAAATTTGTAATTAGAGATAGTGCAAGTTGCACATTATTTTGTATATACCTAACTACTATGACTATGCATCAGCTTAAAAATGAAACAATAGAAACAATATCAACAGACCTAAGTTGCGTGCTCTGAAATATTCAGACTTATGACCATATAACCTTACAACTTTCAAAACTTTCAATAATTCCCGGACTAAGCTCAGGAGAATCTTGACAATTATAACAATCAAAAGAAAATATAGAACAACATAAGGGCATTAAATCTCGTTAAAACCGGACGAATAGTTACGGTGTTATGGCCCTCCCAAAATTTCATTGAAAACTAAAAGTGGTTACCATCTGACCGACCGACCTACGGACTGGCATAGTGGCATAAAGAATCGCATGTAAGCGACTAAAAATAATAAATTCTAAAGTTAAATAAACTTATGTTAACTTAGTTGCGAGTACTCTTTGTAGGAAAACAATAAAATGATTTGATCTGCAAGATTTGTATTTATTTAGAAGGCCACACCTATTATCCAAGAAGGCTACATACGGCTAAAATGTCGCAGATTCATTACTCCTGTACCTTAGATGGCTACGAAAAGATCGTACAGTTGAGTTTTAGGATTTTCATGTACTTTTCTATGTCTATTTGTGAAATCTTAAGTAAGTATAGATATTCAGCTACAGCTCTTAGGGTTCTTAGGGTGTATTCAAGTGTTTGTTACTTATATTACTGATTTGTGTTTGTTTATTTTGAGTTTTAGTTCATTTACTATCTGGTGTTAAATCTATATATTCGATGCCGAATGAATAGAATGGCTCAGGAGAGTTGCGCACTTATCCAATCTAAAGGTATCAGAAATAACTACTGTTGGTCACCTTACTTATGTACCTTCGTATTTTAATTTTCTATCCTAACTTAATACCACATTTTTCATAAATCACTACAAAAAAACTTCTGACAGAATGAATTGTTTAGTTTTTACATATCAAAGATATAAATAAGATGTCCGTTAATTAGAGTTAATCGCATTCAATTCCATTCAAATTATACCCTCCTTTTCCACGTGTTTATCAATCCATGTCCATTCTGATTCCTAAATCATACAATGACGTCTCGATCCACCTGGCGACGAGAGAAAGCTATTTCCCCAATTAGCCGAAAGGGAAGATAATAACCTAAATGGGTGTGTTCCGTTAGAGATACCAGGGATTCAAGGGAGAGATAATAACCAGGGATTCAAGGGGGGGATTATAACCAAAATGATTGGGGGCCACTAGAAGAGAACCAGGTATTCAAGATATTTGCCTCGATGCTGATGTTGAAGGACCGCTTTTTTTATTACCGTTCCTGGAAACCATTTGAGATAGAGTGACGTCATTTGCCATCACAAAAATCGAAGCTAGAATCATGGGGAAAATCATCGAAGAGAGATAGAGAAAGTCACAAGGGAACAGAACATAACAATTTAGATAATATTACAAAGAATTCGAAAAAACCGTGAAAACATTTAAAAACAAACAAACCTATACTCAAATGTAATAGTGGAAATTAAACCTCAGCCATCATTTACTCCCGCTTCTCAGATCCACTCTCTAACCATTAAAAAATTAGGATATATATATATATATATATATATATATATATATATATATATATATATATATATATATATATATATATATATATATATATATGTATATGTATATATATATATATATATATATATATATATATATATATATATATATATATATATATATATATATATATATATATATATATATATATATATATATATATTAGTGTAAATGGGTAGCAGACCTTCTTGTATGTACATTTCACCTTCATTAATTTTCTTGGGAAACTTTCCATTTTCCTTATAATCTTTTTTATTTAATCTTGTAGTTGGTAAACAATTTCTCCTACGTTCATCTCCTTTTTAAATGAAATTTGTTTGGTAAAAAACAAACTTGACGTAATTGCTTAGCTTTCGATCTATGCGATCATCTTCAGAGTGTCTTTCCTCCTTTATCGGTGAAGAATGGTGGAGTCAAAATGAAAATGAGAATAAAAACAAAACGGATTCTAGGGGATATTTATTTCTCCTCGCCTGAACGTTATTTCAAGGAAACGGGCCACTCCGGTGTGAGCGGAATTTTAAAACAACTTTAATGTTCAATTCCAGAGAATGTGAGAAAGAGGTTGGGAGAGGGATACGGAATTTGGGAGACATAGGGAATGAGATAGAAAAATGGAAGAAAGAAAATAAGAGAGAGAGATTATGAGAGGAACAGCTTGTGAGAGATTGCGTGATAGAGATCGGCAGAGACAAAGAGACTGAGAGAGAAATAGATTTGGAGTGAGAGAGATAGCTTGGGACAGAGATATAGAATGGGAGAGAGAGGGATGGGGAGAGAAAGATAGGGAATGGGAGAGAGGGATTGAGAGAAAGAAAGAGAATGGTAGAGAAAGCGATTGGGCTAAAAAAAATAGTGAATGAGGAGAGATTGGGACAGAGTTAATGAATAGGTGAGAGAGATATGGAATGCGGGATAGAGATAAGAAATGAGAGAGATAGATATGGAGTGGGAGAGCGAGATAGAAATGGGTGAGAGAGATTAGGAGGAAAGATTGGGATTGAAAAATACTTTGGGAAATAGAGTTTGGTACACAGATATATAGAATGTGAGAGGGAGATTGGGAGAAATAGGTATGGAATGTGGGAGAGGGATTAGGAGAGAGAGTTTGGAAGAAAGAAAGAGATTGAGAGAAAGATTGGGATAGAGAGAGGGAGAGATTTTGGAAGAGAGAGATATGTTGGAAGAGAGAGAGATTGGGATGGAGAGAGGGAGAGATTTTGGAAGATAGAGATAGGCTGGAAGAGAGAGTGATAGAGAGAGAGAAAGAGAGAGAGACAGAGAGAGAGAGAGAAAGAGAAGACTTGTAGAGATGGTATGGAAGAGAGAGAGAGGGTAGAGACTGATAGAGAATCAGTAAGGGAGAGAGAGAGAGAGAGGGAGGGAGTGGAGACTGATAGAGAATCAGTTGTAGAGATAAATAAATCATTGCCACTAGGCGAAAGTGGTTGAAACACGAACCCGTATCAACGAACACCTCTAAATTTCCAGTTATCAAGGGAACCGATGCGTCGCCTGGACGCAATCATTTTCCAGCCCTCTCCGGGAACATGGGCAAGGAAGCCTGACCATACATATTGTTTATTCTCACGAGATCGGAAAATAAGGCGCTGCGAAGCTGTATTTTTATAACCTGTTCTCGCTCACCCCCGTCTCCACCCGCAAGATCGACCCGTTCATCGAAGAGAGAGTTGGGAGAAGTAGGTAGAAATGGACAATAACCGCCTATCACTAAATCGCTGAGGGGATTGAAAGCAGGACTGACTTCAATGCTGAATAAGACTTCGCCACGGCTGGTGCATGTGAGGACGTGTGGGATTCTTCCCCTGTAGAAGTGAGCTAAAATGCTAATTGTCTCAGAGTGTAACAAGTGTTTGTGATAAACTCCGCAATAATGAAATGGATTTTTTATGTTTATATATATATATATATATATATATATATATATATATATATATATATATATATATATATATATATATATATATATATATATATATATATATGCAAAATATCCCACAGGAAAATGGAAGGCGGATTCCAAGTACTTTCGAACTTGTTCAGTTCATTATCAAGAAATAACGAAAGATTTTACAAAGGTGGTTTATATATATATATATATATATATATATATATATATATATATATATATATATATATATATATATATGTGAAACAGAAGAGCAATGCCTCGCCCATGTACAGCGAAAGGACCAAAAATATGAAAATAATTTCAAAGACGGATGTGAAGTATAAAACCAAATAGATAAGGTCTACTTCCGGAAAATTCCAACCTATACGCAAAGAATCATGAGATTTATGTGAATAAACTAAGTACATACATACCCGATTGTGAGTGCATAAGAATACATAAGAGAGGCATAACTAAATTTAATCTTAGGATTTTAATTTATTAATTTAGTTATGCCTCTCTTATGTATTACTATGCATTCACAATCGGGTATGTATGTACTTAGTTTAGCCACATAAATCTCATGATTCTTTGCGCATAGGTTGGAATTTTCTGGAAGTAGAACTTATCTATTTGGTTTTATACTTCACATCCGTCTTTGAAATTATTTTCATATTTTTGGTCCTTTCGCTGTACATGGGCAGGGCATTGCTCTTCTGTTTCATATATATATATATATATATATATATATATATATATATATATATATATATATATATATATATATATATATATATATATAAACCACCTTTGTAAAATCTCGTTATTCCTCGATAATGAACGGAACAAGTTCGAAAGTACTTGGAATCCGCCTTTCATTTTCCTGTGTGATTTTAGGGCATTTAATGTTTTACTCACGTGCTACTTGTGAGTTTCTCATATATATATATATATATATATATATATATATATATATATATATATATATATATATATATATATATATATATATATATATTGAAAGCTCATTTTTTTTCCAAGATATGAAACATATCCGTTTTAGAGTCGGGAAATGAACACACGCCATACAATTAGTTCTTATCATACAATAATTCTTGATCACGAACTCGTATTTAAAGGACCTAATGTCTAAAATCATGGTTTCAACATCTTGCAAGTATTTTAGCGACACATCTCTGCTAGTACACATTACCTCATACTCCAAATGTTAGAGCTATAAGAAATAATCATGATTAACTACAAAACATTACACTGCATTGAGTGGTAAAATATGATGGAAATCAAGAAACCAAAGAGTAGAAATTGGGTTAAAAGATTGCTTTACGATGTAATGTAATGTATTGCAGGTATGAGTAAACTTCCACCCAGCCCAAAATAGCGCACGTTTTCTACTATATTGTGAAATAGAACTTATACAGGAGATAAGAGAATTTGAGATAAAGCGAAAGAGAAATAAGGATTGATGAAGTGTGAAAAACGTTTAACAAAGCCTAAAAATCAGTTGATTCCGGGATTCGAACCCGTAACTAAACTGTAGTGGACACACTTGAGAGAGGAATGGTCTTTTGTACGAACTTATGACGGTTGTTCGAATTTTTCCAATATCCAATATTTGCGGTCGATAATGTTTGATGTTACGGTTTTTGTTACGGTGATACCCATCACATTATTTTTTCTGTCCAATTACTTCTTTATTTCTTCCTTTACTTTCTTTATTCTTTATTCAGGTGCTGAATGCATTAGGGTCTAATTAAAAAAATATAATTTATTTTAATTCATTCCATTACATGGATAATGCATTAAAATCAATCCATTCTTTATTCTAATACTGAATAATTAATTAAAATCAATTTACTGATTCTAATAGCAAATTAATTATTTATAATTAATTAATTTATTTGAATTTAGAATTGATTTTACATTATTATTTTTTATAGGAAAATAATGTGACTAACAGGGTTATTTTCACTCAGTGCAGTAGAAGAGAGGAAAGACAAAGTAAAGAAGCAAAAAAAAGCTTCATTTTTTTTAAGATTAAGAACCCAAATTACCTATACTATATATATATATATATATATATATATATATATATATATATATATATATATATATATATATAAAGAGCTGACATCTCTCTCCACTTATTTACAAAAATAAAAAAGATGATATAGATATTCCACCCTACGAGAGATCTGTTGTACAATAAGTAGTAATTATAGCTATAAATTTATTTACCTAAGGCACACGACTCCTATTTTTTGCTATATTTAATTGGGTGATAAATTTTGCCGCTTCTGTTTAGTCTGTTGGATTATTTTATATTAAATCATGCAAGGAATTTCAGCCGGTTGAACGAACTGAAATTCAGATTAGTCGATAAATATCTGAAGCGAATATCTCCAAACACGTTTGTTCAGTTATTTAAAAAAAACACGTAACTAAAAACGATGCTTTAAATATCCTCTAAAATGACCTTTCGAGGAAATTTTTTTTTGCTTTATTTGGAGAAGATAGATCATTTAATTTGTGGCTTTTACATGAAATTTCAGTTAAAATTTCTTCTAGAAGCGTTGTTTTAATTCAAATTACCCATTTCAAGATACGTTATTTAGAAAAAAATACCAAATCAATGGAGCAGAGCTCCTTCATGGTTTACCAGAGAGGAGAGATAAATAGTTAATTGATATAATTTACGTTTTCAATTGTTCATTGAATCGCATTACTAAAAAAAAAATGAATTAAAAACTGAGCTGAGATAAAATCTTAGGAAGAATTTGGATCATTTGCACCAATGCATTAAAGTCACTAATTTTAATAAAATTATTAATTTTAAAATAACTATGATTTCTTCTTTTTATTATTGTTATTATTATTGTAATTATGTATTATTATTATTATAGGAAACTGAATTTGTTAAAGTAAGGGAAACTAATTTCGCTACTGCCTTTCGGGCGTCTTCGTTTAGCGATATGAGATTCCTGGTAATCAGAAATTTGATCCCTCAGCCAAAGTAATAAAGGTTGGTGAGTATAGCTTTTGCATTTCACATCAATTCATTCATATACTACATCCTTTTATTCAGTTTTCTTTCCTTGTCTTGTCTCTCAATAATTTCCAAGGGAGTAGGTCCCATTGGATTACACAACAATAAAATAATTTCTCATCGCGAAAGGCAAGAGAGGCAGACGAATGTTACAATCACCAAGGCCAAAGGAGAGCTCAGGACCGCAAATTTTAAAACTTATATACCAGAAATGTTTGTACATGAAATACAAGTTTCAGATATAAGAAGTTGAACAATTTACTTGATAAATGGTACATAATAAACCTTTAATATATATATATATATATATATATATATATATATATATATATATATATATATATATATATATATATATATATATACTTGTATTTGATTTGTTCCTTGGGAATCTGATATGTAACAGGAATATGAAGACCCGGGTTATTACACTAATCATTTATTGGCCGGACGTTTCGGACCTTTACTAGGACCATCTTCAGTGACTGTGTCGACTAATGAGAAGGAAAAGGAACATTAATTGATAACAGTTAAAAGAATGCATTAAATAATGGCTAAAAAAGAGCATGAAGACAAGTTAAAATAATAAAATTGACAATTATTCAAATTAAAGTAAAGACACTAATAACAATATATAGAATTAATTAATACTACCCAGTGTGATTTAAAAAAAAATAATAGAAAGAAGTGAAATTATAATATGTGACTTGAATATCGCATATTAAAAGTTACTTGGGTAAACAAAAAATAACCTGTTATATTAAATTATAAAAAAACAATAAAATCCCCGAAAACAAATCAGAATGAATTAAACAAAGTGACTAACCTTTATCGTGGGAGTTGAGAAATCAACTAACTAAAGATATAAAACTATTAACGAGATTTGTTTGGTTGGTCGGTTGGCTAGTTAATCTATAGAAATGTTGGTTGGTTATAAAGTGAATAGTTTAATTGAGGAGGAGTACTCATTTAGGTTTGGATTTATTTTATTGATATACAGTTACTCTAAGATTTTCAAATCGAGATAAGTTAAGGCTATATATATATATATATATATATATATATATATATATATATATATATATATATATATATATATATATATATATATATATTAACAACATTTCTTACTATAAAAGAAAAAATGGTTTGTAAATACACTTATTTCCCCCGCAAGGGGATGTGAGGTGATTCCTGGAGGATTGTATTACTTCCTGGCCCCAACACTCGCAATTTGCCCTCACTGTTCCAATGCGTGCTGGAACATCAAATGATTTATATCTTCCATACATTTTCACTTCGTCTACATTCACCTCTTTCTTTACAGATCTACCCTTACAAAATTTCTGCGTGAAACGGTCTCGTTGCTATTGCGCTTTTAATTTCGAGGGTAAAAAATCTCCTCCATTCTTATGCTTCAGTGTGTCTTGCGTATATTTTACGCTTTGAATTTTTATCTAGTAAGTGCTAGAAATTAGGAAGTGGAATGTGTTCACTCAAATTTAGAGTTAATAAATTGCTCAAACCTTTCGTTATTAATCATGACCGAGATCCTCCTAGCGGAAAATGTAATTAACATAACGATTAAAAGGACAGTCGCTGAAAAGCCAATAGTTACCAAAGGAGCGTTTTTTTATAGCTGGGGAAGGTGAAAACAGCGTTAGTGCTTTGTTTTTTCACATCTCATTGAGCAGAGAACCCATTTTTGGAATAAGTAAGGGTCACTTTCGCTTCTCAGTGAGAGGACCAAGGATATTTAAAACCCTTCATCGAGTTCCTGGAAAGAAGAGTGATATGGTGTGTGCTTGAAGAGATGGAGGGGGAAGAGACAGCTGTTGTTCTTTACTATGTATGGGGTCACATATGTAGCCGAAGCTGGTTGCTCTGCCAAGACTTGACGCACCGCATCGTGGTCCGTTGCCCTAGGCTAGCACGATCTCTACTAGCGACTAGCATTTAGAAGCTTTTCTTTCCCGAGCGGTACTTTTTAACTCAACCTTTTGACACTATAAATCCAAAGAGTTAAGCAATCAACATGAGCTTAGCAATCAATATGAGCTAAGCAATCAAAATTAGCTATGCAATCAAAATGAGCTAAGCAATCAACATGAACTAAGCAACAGTATGAAATAAGCAATCAACATGAAGGCGCATTTCCGATAGACTAACTTTAAGCCAAATTCGCTTATGTTTCTGTATTAGTATATCCTACCTGTAACCAATCAAAATATATTACGTTTGACATCAATGAACTTAAGTAGTAGCTGAAAAACAAAACATCTGTTTATTAGTTCACGTGCTCCTACACATTTAAAGAATCCTTTTTCTCATTCCTCATCTACACAAAAAATATTGATTTCAATGTTTACACTCATCTCTGATCAATGTCCTGCAGTCATTCCAGCGATAGGTCGATTTTTATTGGTGAATACTTTTATGGTATTTTATTTAGTATCATTGTAAATAGATCAGAAAGATAACTTTTCTTATAGTGGCTTGATCAGGTATTTCTTGTTTCTAAAGAAATTGACGAGTTGAGCGTTCTTTAACTGGAAAGTGTAAAACAGTTGAAAGTTTGACAGAATTATCCTTTGAAGTTTAAATTTGTTGCAATTTGGTTACTGAAGTAGGTAGAAAGCACTTGTCATACCTTACTTATACTATGCTTTCAATTTTCGTCTCCTCACCTGCTAAAAGACAACTTTAGAACGCGTTTAACGTAGAACGATAAAATTTGTCTTTGAAATTAGAAATTAATTATATCAAGTCAGACAAGGAACTTAATTTGTCCTTGAACTTAGACATAAATAATATCATCTCAGATTGAAAGATCTTAATTTGCTTTCAACTGAAAATCATCGTTTTCCCAATCAGTTCATCGGATTCTTTAAAATACTAAACTGCTTAACCAATATAAAGTAGTAGCTGTTATTTGAAACGTATTATTTGTTATTTGAGTTAGATAACCAAGTGGCCAAGCTTATTATCCAGAAGATAAAACAGTGCCAAAAACAGACCTTTTTCATGTATAAATTACTCAGATATGGAATAGTTTATTCTCTCAAGCGATTGGAAGCAACTCGGTTAATATTTTCAGGATAGTATTGATAAATATTACATTAACATATAAAATTACCTTAAAGAGTAATAATTTGTAGGACATATCTATAATTTATATCGGCTTATCTGTCCGATCTGATCTTATCACATCCTTCCTTTCCTTTCTTGGACTCATCTCGAGTGATCTTAGTATCTTTGCGGGCATATGATTCTGTACTAGTTGCTATTAATGCAAAAATTCGAGTGTTTTATTATGTATCCGTTGTCATGTTTGTATATGTTACTTAACTTGAAATTTCTTCTCTGGAGAAATCGTAATATCACAGCACTGACAAATTAAAGTTTCCATGACTAGAAAAATCTCTCATAATCGTTGGTAAAATGACTACGATTATCATCCTAAGAATTATTTTCTTTTGGTATTTTTAAATAGTCGTCAAAGCAAAATTAACTACGACACTATGGAACGACCCACAAGACTTACGAGTCACGACTTTTTCCGTGTCGCGAGATCATATGTGATATCTACCATATATTTTAGTCATTTGGACAATACTCATCGACCAAATGGGCCAATTCTTTTTTTATAAAATAAGTTTGACCCCAAACTGACCAAAGAAGTTATACAAGCAAATTTGCAATATGCAAAAAATCTGGAGGCAACAGAAAGTAATGCTTTCTCCCGGCCGGACAATTATTAAGTCCTATATAAATGCTAACTAATTATGATAATGATGTTATAAATATTTAGATAATAATAATTCGGATAATATAATGTTAAAATTAATAAGTATGTTACTTAACTTAAAGCTGACTATCAAATCCCATTATAAGAAGCTATATGTCATTGATTGGACCATATGAAAAATAGATAAAACACACAATTTGTGAATTAATTTTGTAATTAAATGGTCCATTTTCACTCCACAGTACTAAGCGACTATCGGCCCATTTTAATTTTGAATTTACTTCGATGTAAATCATGTCATATATAATGCTTTTAAATTCTAAACAAGCTTATTTAACTATTTAGTTAAGAATCTGCCCTGAATTTTACCAATTGTAATTGGTTTTAGGTGTCATAATTATTTAACTAGCCGATTAAAAAATAATTTAGGTTAGTAATATAAGTTATTTATCAATATAAAATTGTAAATGCCAACCTCACAGTATAATTTTCATTTTAACGTAATAGAGATGCAAAGGCTATAGCTCAAACTGACACTTAAAGAAGTATTTATTATTGCCAGTCAATACAGTGAGGGATGAAATGACCAAAGAGGAATTTTGCCAAACTGAAATAAAAAAGGAAAAAATGTTGAAGAATCGAGATAATCAATATGTGAAAATATTTCTTCGCTTAAAAATTGAACTATAAGATCACCATTTATTTAAATCATTACAACATCACCTACAAGGCAAAGTTTACTTCGATAGGATGGAGGTGTTAATGTTATCAAATCATATCCTCAAAATTGAATGAATTTTTGACGTAATATATTAACTGCTTATTTTAAAGATGGGGAAACTATTCAGGTGAATAGATGTAAATATTTGTTGGCGCACATAAAAGAATGTTAGAGGGAAAAAATATATATATAGTTATATTAAATCTTTTTAGATATCTTTTCACTTAATTTTAGAATCATTTTAATGGAAGATGCAACTTGAAACTTTGATGTTAAAACTTATAAAAAAAATCCAAACATTTGATCACCTGTTATAAATTTCCTAGTAATATAATCTCTTGCATTTTTTATATTAGGTTATTAAAGATGCATTGTTGTTCTTTTTTAAAAGAAAGTAAAATAATTTTTAATATAAAACAATACATCTATTTACCCAAATAGTTTCCCCATCTTTAAAATAAGCAGTTAATATATTACGTCAAAAATTCATTCAATTTTGAGGATATGATTTGATAACATTAACACCTCCATCCTATCGGAGTAAACTTTGCCTTGTAGGTGATGTTGTAATGATTAAAATAAATGGTAATCTTATAGTCAAAGTCCAGTAAATATGAAGGATGTAGAAGAACTTCACAACCTACCGCCATAACTATTTCTTGTTAAAACGGACACTTGTGTGCGTGCCAGGTCATCAAGGAAACTTTGCCTTGTAGGTGATGTTGTAATGATTAAAATAAATGGTAATCTTATAGTCAAAGTCCAGTAAATATGAAGGATGTAGAAGAACTTCACAACCTACCGCCATAACTATTTCTTGTTAAAACGGACACTTGTGTGCGTGCCAGGTCATCAAGGAAACAGACACAAATTCGGTTCACAAGTGAAATAAGTATTTATGATCAAGAGCTTCATTTAAACTTTGTAATTTTGAAAATACATACATATATGTGTTTGCCTTATTTGTTCGCTTATTATTTAGGATATACTAACAGATAACTCCCTCACATTCCCCTAAATGCCAAGCATATGCCTATGATATTCGAGACCACGTCTGGGACTAGGGCTAAGTTTTGTTTGGCCTCAAGTCATTGATTTTTTCGTTAAATATTGCGGTCCAGAACCCACTTTTCTTCTCCAGTAACAGTTCCTCACAGAAATGGTTCACCGGTATTTCGAGTCAGTCGAGCTTAAGCAATATTTACATGTTGTAATCGGTGCCTTTCCAACATTTCTTGTGACACCCAATCGCGATTTTTGGTAGTTTTAAACACCTAAGCATTACTGCTTACATAAACCTTGGTACAATTTAAACAACTCTAAAAAGAATTTTTATTTTCTCAACACGTTACTAATTTCTTTACACCTAAAACTTTCTTGCCTAATACTACATTTAATCATCATTTTATCATTCAGAAACATTAACAAGAAAATTAACTTTAACCTCTGTTTATAGAGTTATGAGAAGGTCCAATATAAAGTTTTCATGCGTCTTTAAAAAACAGCTATAGGAACAGTCATTGTATGGCAATTTTGTAGTTAACACCTAATAGGTACTTGTAATATAACTAATAATCAACATAACTATGGGAAAATATTACAAATTATAATAAATTTGATACTTCTCTTTAAAAAACTCCGAAGTCAAACGATATCTCATTTTGATATAGAATTCCATCTCATAATAATGTTTCATTGGATTTTCAAATAATTTATATCTTTTAAAGGCAAAATTAGGCTGCATATTTTTTAGTAAATTTCAAATGAATTTTCTATATGATAAAGGAATAGTTTTTGCATATTTTATATAGATATGTATATTTTTCTCTTTTTTTAGTTTGTTAGGTTAATTATTTGTTTGTAACTGAAGATTCCAGCTCATAACCTATCATATAAATTTTACATCTCTGGTAGCAAGGCGATATATGGAATGAAACTAGGTACCACAATTTGTCTTGTCTTAGTGTTGCAAATGAATAGGAAGCTATTTTTTTTATTTTGACCTCACTTGGATGGAATCTTATCAAACTGGTTGACCAGATGTTAGTACAAAAAAAAGGTAGGGAATAGGCAAAAATGGAGATATACCCCTTAACTGTAATAAATCTTATCAAAAACAGTGTGAGTCTTCTCGGATGCATCTATTCACACGTGTATTTTCCCGGGGAAGAAAAAATAACCAGGTAGTCAAGGGATGGTGAATGTAAGCATCTTTGAGTGATAATTGGTGATGGTATTACGTAAAGGAGAAAGCCAGGAGTGACAACCGTTACTTGAAAATTTAGACTCAACCAGATTGAGGGAAGTGTAAAAGCAGGTTTTTTTCTAGCGACTTTCGATCAATTTCAACTCACCAAAATGAGTTAAAAAGCTAAAAGAAGGTTTAAAGACTGGTTTTCGGAAACCTTTTAAGAACTAATAAGGAAAATCACAAACCGTCCTAAACTTTCAGTTTCTTTGTGTATCCTTCCGATTTACCGAAAGTTTTTTTATTAGTTAAATATATTATTATTATTATTTTTAAAAGTGTCAACCAGCAAAGACGCAGTGAGAAGGTTTTGGTGTGAAAACAGGTATGTAGTGAAAGTGGTGAAGTTATAGAATGCAAACACCTCAAGAAGTTATATAGAGTGAATGAGACAAGATAATGGGGAATGGGATGAAATCCATTAAATTTCCTTCCTTTTGACTATCAGGTCCATTAATATTAATTAGATTTACCAAACAAAGGAAAGGTTTATAAAAAATGTATTTTTACAGTCCAAACCCTACGAATCTAAAATTCTACTGATGGTAAAAAATTGGGTTCATATTTACTCGAATAAATATTTTTGACGTTTTCCTCTTCGGCATAAAAAATCTGTTAAACTGAATCCTTAATTGCCAAGGACATTTTTATTGTGAGATAAAAATGTTTTTTGATACTAAAACGAACAAATTGGGCTCACAGAGAACTTGTTAGAACATTTTGGAGGTCTCATTTAGAGACAAAACTAAAATGACGAGCGGAAAGTACGGTACAATATATATATATATATATATATATATATATATATATATATATATATATATTTTTTTTTTTCTGGGTGGCAAAGAAATTGCACTGTTTTTGAGAATAACCATTGCAGCTGGGGGCATGAAATAAAAATAAATGAAAAATGAATCCTTTATCTATAAATATTTATTCCTTGTAAAAATAATTTCAAAGTCATTTAATGAGTGAATTAGCCTTTAAAAATAATGTAAAATACATGTTTTTTTGTGTTTTTTGCTTGATCTGCTAGGAAGCGGAAAGAAAGAACAAAGTTTGGGGAGCAACGACATTAGGTTAGCTTACAGGCTGTGTGGTTGACCATAAATAAGGTCATATTGTATCATTCATTAAAAATTAAATTTATTTTAAAATTTTGAACTTTTTAAAGTTTGTAATTTAGAAAATAAAAAACATGTTTTTTTAAAATTATTTTTTAGAGGCTATTTGAATCATTAAATGATTTTAAGACGATTTTTACAAGGAATAAATATTTATAGATAAAGGATTCATCTTTCCTTTCGTTTTATTTCATGTCCTTGGCTCCAATGGTCATTCAGATATTGCTTCTCAAAAACGGTCCAATTTCGTTTTCGAGGGGGGGAGGGCTATCATATATATATATATATATATATATATATATATATATATATATATATATATATATATATATATTAAATAGGCTACTCTCACGCAGTTAGGATATATGGTTACGTATATCAAGCACGCCTGGGGGACGCTCCTCTATCACACAAAGCAAATGGGTGTATCTAATATACCAATCAATCTAACAGCTCCAGGCACTCCCGATGTAAACTAATGGGTTGAGAGATTGCTATCATAACAGAAGAATATATGTAACAATTATCTCATAAAGAGATAAACCTTCATTACATTAACAATTATTTTGAAATGTACTAAAAAAGCAACGCGATCTAAACTTTTTTACAGAATCAAAGGAGTGTGAATTGATATTATCGGTAAATTTATTTTGAATGACAGTTGCGTTAGCTTTAGAAAATAACTTTAATCTTATCGATTGAGTTACAAAGACCAGAATGCAACCCCCTTTTTATTAAAAACCAGAATTGAGAAATGAATGAAAGGTGTTGGAATTATATGTTAAAATTGGAAAGGGAATTACGAGTATTAATCATTGCTTTAAGTATTATTACCTTGTTGTTACACAACGCTTAATCGCCGAGTCTCATGTGTCGATTTTTTTATATACTAAGAGGCTTCAGCCTTTATTCACAGCTGTAAAATCAACAATCTCTTCAGAGGGTTGACTAAAAAAATTTCGGCCTCTCGATGATGTAAGTGGGTAATTTCATTAAAAAAAGGGTTAATACATTCCTAGCGGCAATCAAGCAGAATTGTTTTATTTAAATACATGAGATAACTATTTTATGATTGCTAAAACAGTATGCGGTCAACCTTTGTTTAAAAATCGTGAATATTGAGCATATAGTAGTAATTAAATTTCTTACAAAGGGATGTGGAGCCACAAATGAAATCGATCGTAGAATGAAGACTTCTCACCGATTTTTCCTTTGTTATCCCGGTTAATGACACTATCATCCCGGTTATTGAAACACTTACGATGATATTGACACGCTTATGCCGGTTATTTAAACTCTTATCTCGGAGATTGACACTCTTATTTTGGTTATTGTTATTGACAGTCTAATCCCGGTTAATGACACTTTTACACCGGGAGTTGGCACTTTTATGCCGGCTATTGGCCCTCTTATGCTGGATATTGAAACTCTTATCCCGGTTATTGATACTCTTACCTCGTTTATTGACAATTTTCCCTGGTGAATGACACTTTTATCCTGGTTATTGCCAATAATATGCCGGATATTTAAAGTCTTATTAGGGTTATTGTCAGTTATCTTGGATATAGTCATTCTTATCCAGGTTCTTGACAGTCTTACCCCGATATTGTCGCTTATCATGGTTATTGACAACCTTTTTCCAGTTATTGATACTCTTATCCCGGTTATTGAGACTTAAACCGGTTATCAATACTCTTACCTCGGTTATTGACACTCATATCCCAGTTATTGAGAATCTTATCCCGTTATTGACACTTATCCCGGCTATCGACACTCTTAAACCGGATATTGACAACCTTATTCCTATTATTCACATTCTTATCAAGATCATTGAAAGACACTCTTAACCCTGGTATTGACACTCTTACTCCGGCTATTGACACTCTTATACCAGTTATTGACACTCTTAATCCGGTTATTAACACTCTTATCCAAGTTATTGACACTTTATCTCGGTTATTGACACACTTGCCCCCGTTATTGTCAATCATATCCCGGTTAATGGCACTTATGCCGCCCCTTTCACTCTTATTCCGGTTATTGACATTCATACCGGTGAAAACTTACCCTGGTTATTTAGACTCTTACCCCGATTATTGACACTTTCTCGGCTTATTAACACTTTTATCCCAGTTATTGGCATTATTATCCTAATTATTCACACTCTTAGCTCGCTTATTGATACTTTTACCTCGGTTATTGACACTTACACCAGTTATTGACGCTTTTACCCGGATGATTTACGCTCTTATCTCGGTTATTGACACTCTTACCCCGGTTTTTCACACTCTTACCCCAGTATCGACACTCCCATCCAGGTTATTGACACTCTTAACCCAGTTATTGACACTTTTACCGTTTTTTACCCTCTTTTACCCGGGCTAGTGACATTTATATCCTGGTTATTGACATTTATCCCGGTTATTGACTCTCTTATCCAAGTTATTGACACTTTATCTTGGTTATTGACACTCTTAATCCGGTTATTAACACTCTTATCCCAGTTATTGACACTTTCTTCCGGTTATTGACACTCTTAATCCGGTTATTATCACTCTTATCCCAGTTATTGACACTTTATCCCGGTTATTGACTCTCTTATCCAAGTTATTAACACTTTCTCCCGGTTATTGACACTCTTAATCCGGTTATTAACACTCTTATCCCAGTTATTGACACTTTATCCCGGTTATTGACTCTCTTATCCCAGTTATTGACACTTTATCTTGGTTATTGACACTTTTAATCCAGTTATTAACACTCATATCCCAGTTATTGACACTTTATCCCGGTTATTAACTCTCCTATCCAAGTTATTGACACTTTATCTTAGTTATTGACACTCTTAATCCGGTTATTAACATTCATATCCCAGTTATTGACACTTTATCCCGGTTATTGACTCTCTTATCCAAGTTATTGACACTTTATCTTAGTTATTGACACTCTTAATCCGGTTATTAACACTCTTATGCCAGTTATTGACACTTTTGCTTCGGTTATTGATGCAGAAAAGAGGGTTTTAAGAAAGTTTAGAAATCTACAAAAACTACACGTACCAATTGATATATTTTGTTGGGGGGAGGGGGGCTGTTATTAATCAAGAATTAGATCTTAGAATCAGAATTTTAGAAATTAAATTCATAACTCAAGAATTTGAATTCACGAATCTTAATTAAAGATTTAAAGTTCAAGAAGTAGAATTTAAAAATCTTAATTTGATAATCTAAATTCACAATCAGATTTCCATGATATGAAGTCAAAATCAGAACTAGAAAGTCATAATATCAGAATTTCAGAATCGTATTTCACGAGTCCGAATTTGAGTGTCAGCATTCAAGAGTCAGAATCTGATAATCGGAATTGGATATTAACACTTAAAGATTCAGAATCCGAAAATCCTGATTCGAAAACGGAATTTGAGAAACAAAATTCGGAAGTTAAAATTCCAGAATCAGAATTCAGGATTTTTTGTCTGTTATTTAGTGATGGATTGTTAAATATTAGATTCATCTCTCTTTAAAATGTATTTCAACAATGCTAATTTATAAAGCTCTTTACCTTTATCCTCCGGGCTTGTAGAGTGTACATAGCGTACATAACCTAGTATCTGAGCTCCTCAACCCCTCTTAATTCCTCTCCACTATGGCATAAACCCACCATATCTCAATGAACCACTGTGATACCTAAAAATGTTATTCCTAAAAATGTCATTCATAAAATGTCATTCCTCAAAATTTCATTCTTAAAAATGTCACACTCATCAAACCCTTTCTAGAACCCAGCTGAACACAATTGATTCATGGTCCATAAACCTAAACCACCCCCCTAAGTGGATGATCCCATACCATTCCACAAGAAATCTGTAATATTCCAAGAATATATTACCATAAACACTCACACCCTCCTTCCAGATACCAATCATTTCTAACCACAAAACTACAAACATACACATTTAAATAATCTCCAATCCAAACTTCCGGTCTAAATCTCCTCATCAACGTCATTTCTCCCCCTAAATTAAACACATATGAATACCGCAGTGGTATGACTGATACGGATGATGCAGTAGCAACCAGTAACCAGGCATAGTTCATCACACTTTCAAAACATGGCCGAAAGAGGCTGAACTATGAGTAGTCAGAATGTGCATCCTCTCGAGTGCCATTGTTTTTACAAACCCCCAAATCAAGAAATAGTTACGAGACCAAGAAAGACAAAAACCTATAATAGTGAAGATGAAAGACTCATCAATAATGACCTTAAAAAAAAAAATCAACTTTAATACTGTTCAATGTTTATTCTCATAAAATAAAAGCATTCACATGAAAAACAAAATTCCATAAAATGAGCCGATTTCCCATAATGGCAGATGTGAATTACAAATTTGTCCGAATATAACATTAATTTTAAGAGGTAGACAAAAACTGAATAAAAAACTAAATTTACAGAATGTCGGCTATCCGCCAATGGCAGTTTTATTGAACTTTGTATGTTGAACTTTGTATGTTGGTAGAATGTTAGAAGTTATCTAACAATAAGCCTTTTGAATTTTTCTAACCCTTTTTTTTATATTAGCGAGAATTTCAGAATATTTCCTATAACGAAATGTTATAGGGAAAAATATATTCAGAATATGCATCCATATTTGGATTCACCTCTAAATCTGATTCATTCTTTCTTGGCGCAAGATCCATCCTTTCACAAAATACCATTGAAATGCGTCCATAAAATCCTCGGGAAATGTTATTTCCTAATTCGAAAAGTTCCGTACTGGGGTGAGATTCGAACCGAGCACACTGAGGCAGCGAGAAATAACTTTGATCTCAATTAAACGGAGCCTTTGACCGAACTTTTTCCGAGGAAAATATTATCCTGTTTTTATGTTTCTTGCGGTATACTGGATTAATTGTTATCATTCGTTCGCGGTCGTGAAAAATATACATTGTATATTTGCCGCATGTTTACCTCAATTTCTCCTTTGTTCTTTGAATTCCCAATTAATTTCTCTCACTTTCATAGTCTCGATCGACCTTGTGAAACGTGCCTTAAAAGCTTGTCTATTTGGAAGATGTTTTGGTCTTCCACGTAGTCGAGTGATCAAAGGCTCGGTTTAATGGAGATCAAAACGATTGCTCGCTGCCTCAGTGTACTTGATTCGAATCCCACTCCAGTACAGAATTTTTTGAATTAGAAAATAACTTTTTCTCCCAAAAAAATTATCCTGTTTTCCTGTTTCTTGCGGTATGCTGGATTTAATTCATCATTCTTTCGCGATCATGAATTCCTAGTATTCTTTACTCAGTTCCTCATCTAAAACTTTTATTCCGGACGCTCGTTTTTCATTTTGTATCGGTCTTCTTTTTACGAAGCTCGTTTTCGCTGAAGGCAATACCTTCAAACCAACAAATCAATCAACTGAGTTCAAAGTAGTATAATGTTTGATTTATATAGGTCACATACTCATCAAACATTGTTTAATAAAGCAATTGTTAATGGATATGTTAACCTAGATAACTTAATCATTAACATGCTTTGAATTTTGATGATTGAACGGGAGATTTGAAGGTTATACGTTCACCCGTAATAAGAATATCTTAGATTATTCTTGCGCCATTTCATTGAATTTATCTCGTAGAGAAAGAGGATATGACCCACTTTATATTATTATTTTTTACTTATAACTAAGAAAGTAAAAATAACGAGGGCATATTCCACACAGATAGCGTAAGGAGAGATCCATAAAGAAAGTAGATAAGCTCAGGGAAGGGAAAATAGGTGGGAGATAGCCTCATATTCAACCTTAGACGATGGACATTAAAGAAGAGCAATTGTCTAAATGTAAGCTGCAGCATGGTTGCCTATGCTATATATGACACTCTCTTACAGGTTACCACTCTGTCGTCAATTCTTTCTTCGACCTTCTTAAATATTTATATTTTTTTCAGATGTTGAACACAGACGATCTTCGTTGCAACGTTTGCAGCAAAGTTTTTGACCGTCGTTCTCGCCTCGAATCTCACTACAAAATCCACACAGGAGAACGACCTTATTCTTGCCCCTACTGCAACAAATCATTCGTCTCTCGGGGCAACTGCAATACCCATATCAGAGTCCACACGAAAGAGCGGCCTTATCAATGTCCCCACTGCGGGAAAAGCTTCTCCCAAAATGGACAACTTGTCATTCATGCTCGGAGCCACACCGGGGAGAAACCCTTTAGATGTACTTACTGCAGCAAAGCTTTTGCTTGTGCTAAAGTTCTTAAAACACATATTCGAACCCACACCGGGGAGAAGCCGTTCTCATGTGAATATTGTGCCAAAGGGTTCGCTGCGTACGCGAATCTTGTCGTTCACAAGAGGATTCACACGAAAGAACGTCCTTATGTGTGTAAACTTTGCGGTAGGGGTTTTGAACATTCGGGGAATTTGGGTCGGCACGTAAGGGTCCACAATGTGGAAAATGGAGTCAGGTGTATCCCGTGTGGTGAAGTGTTTGTTGAAGCAGGTAATCTTATGGAGCACACTCAACAAATTCATCCGAATGAAAGCCATAAAAATGAAGAGTCGGATGAAGTTCAGGAATCAGTTGAAAGCAGCCAGTTCGGAGATAATTTGGGGTCTTCCGAATTAAAGAAACATGTGCCTTTAGAACATGAATCAAATAATATTGATAACTCGTATATAAACGGATATAACCAAAGTTCCAATCCTTCAGGAGGATTTAAGAAAGGAACGAACACCTTTACATCTCCGGTGATTGGAAACAACTCTGAACATGACAGTGGCATGTCACCTCCAGTTGAGGAGAAAAACTCGGAAAGTGGTACAGAGTTATTTGACTCCTCATCTTCAGAAAGAAGCATTGATCATCAGGAAACGTATCATCATCCTCAATATCATATTAAAGATTCTACGATGACTTCGGATACGGTAAATCCATTAACCCTTCGAATACGACTTCCTAAGAAGTTAAATCATGCGAACCATAGAAAAAGCCCAGTCATGAACTCTGTCCTAGTCAATGTTCAAAATAATCTAGATTATTCCGAAATCGATCCACAGGTTTCAAGGCCTTTGCCCATTCAAAATAACCCCTTGACTAACGTTTCTTGCAATTTAGTATCGCCGCATGTAAATAGCACTATACAATTCCAGTCTCCCGAATCAATTGTACCTTATAGTCAAGGGAATAAAAGCTATTCTTCACGCAAACGGCAAAGCCTTCAGCCTCTAACCACTGAAGAAATTAACACCAAAAATGAGAGCAACATTAGCCCCAAATATTCTAAGGCCAATAAAAGCGTATATTTTCAAGGCAACCAAGCGAATCCTGAAATACTAGAGAATAAATATGTTCCTCCGGAACATCAAGTACAACAACAAGTAACCAAAGAGACAATTCAGAGATACCCCTTAAACTTAGAGAGGGAATACGATGGTCCCCATCCAAACCAAATAAACTACACCAACATGGAAACCGCCTCGATAAGAAATGGCCGCAAAGCACAACTCCCACCTTTGATTCGGATCGAAGAGAGGACTTCAAATTTCAGAGAAGAGCGAGGATTCAAGGATGGTAATCTTGAGTCATTGGCTCCGCAATATCCTGCATTACCATCTTCCCCATCCCTGGCACCAATATCTCCCAATTTAGCGAATAACCAGAAAATGTATACCAATAAAGAACCAAAAGAGGCGAAAATCCAGCCGCATTTGCCGAATCCTGAAGGAGACTTGAATGAGGAACCGTATTGTAGACAGGAGGATATCGAGAGACAAATGCTGTTGGAGACAATCCGTGAAAATACAAACCGGACTTTGACCACGATTGTGCCAAAAATGAGTGAATGGGACATGTTTAAGGCTAAAGTGGAGCTCGCTTTGGTTATTTTGGTTGGCGAGAAAATGAAGGATTTTGGTTATCCGAAGAGAACCACAGAGCAGGTGAGAGATAAGTTTATTAAGGGTTGTTTTTGCTTTGATAAGTGTTGCCTCCGGAGATTCGATATTGTATTATTTCAGTATTATTCTTAATTGATAAAACGAAACTGTCCGAGAGACCATTTTGCATTTTCCTTAGAGGAAAAAGAAAGAGAGCAGAGACGGAGAAATTTAGAAAAGAAGAACTAAAGAGAAAGAACATAAAATGTGAAAACCGTTAAGGATAAAGACGACTGAAAATTAAAAGTTGTTTATAGGGGTCAGGTTTTGTGATTTAAACTCACTTGATCTCTACGTCAGTGGTAACCTACTGTTTAACGAACCAAGGGTCGTTCACAGGGTAGCTAATGTAAAGTCGAATCGGGACTACCATATGGTTTCATCTAAACCATTGCTTTCAACACCCTTCTTTTTACTTACAGTAGCGTTAAAATAAAATTTAAATCAGAATTTAACATCTTCTTAACAGTATCATCCAATTTAATAGTTTGTCTGTTTTTTACCTTATAAGACACATGTTTGTGGCCCAAGAACTACTTCTATCGATTTATCCCCATTAAAAACAAGGTCTGCTGACCAAAGTCGCGTGCTCTCACTTATTCTGATTTATGACCTAACGACCTTCAAAACTTTCAATAATTCCCGGAGTAACCTTGGAAAGACCTTGGCAATTATATCATTCGAAAAAGAATGTAAAACAACATGAAAGTTTTAAATTTCGTTAAAATAGGCCGAAGAGTTGTGATGTTATTGCCAAATAATTCCCGGGTTAACCTAGGGAGGACCTTGTCAATTATATCATTTGAAGAAAATATAAAACAACATAAGTGTTTCAAATTTCGTTAGAATTGGCCGAATAGTTACAATGTTATACCAAAACAAAAAAAAAGCAAACTGGGGACCGACCGACCGAAATAGTGAGATATAGAGTCGCACACAACTATAAATATGTATAAGGATCATAGTATAGTAATATGTAGCAAGCCTTCTATTCTCATCGCCTAAACAAACAATTCAATAAAACTTTCTTTCGCCCGACCTAGAGATCAAACACAAAACCCACTTGGTATCAATAAACGACTCTCATCGTTATTGGTATCTTTACAGTGATAGCGAGGAACCGTCTCGGTAAGCACAAATGTCACTACCAAAGAAGAACCATCTAACGAGATGGTGACATTGTTGGCAGTGCGCGAACAGTTATAAGCTCGTAAAGCAAACAACCACGACATGATATAAACAAAAAAGACATCACGCACAGAGGCCGTATCCACGCGCATCTTCTCAGCCAATCTCCATATAGAGAATAGTTTCAAGCTACGCAATCCCCAAACAATCTCGATGGCATTCTTTTTTGTGTTGTATTTATGGGAATTTCCATAACAAACAAAGATACTAGTCATACTATTTCATAAGGGTCTAGCTTGATATTAATTCGATTATTCAAAATGAGTAATAAAAGAAAATGTTGCCTTTTCTGATTGATATTGACGTTTGTTATCTTCGCTTTGGGCAACGAAGCACTGGCTTAAATTCAACGCTATGATCATGCTTTTTTTTTGCTGCATGGTACTACCACATTTACTGTATGGTTCTTCATCTTGCACTAGAACCAATAAATGATACCACGCAAAAAAAACACGGCTCTTTATTCTGAATATATAAGAGTACGATAGAAGTTTTTTAAATAGATGGGCAGTGAATTTTTTTTAACACCACTAAATCTTAACTGCTTCTAATCTCTGAAGTTAATAACAGTTATTAGCCGGTTTAATTTTCAAGGTTACTTCGGCTTCCTATTATATATTCGCTTTACGCTAAAATAAACCTGTAGACGACCCTATGGAAAATATAGACCGCTCAAATTATTAGATCGAATACTAAAGGAGCATCGTAAAATTATTTGGCTATTTTGAAAGAAATCTTTTACTATTAGTAGGAAATTGGCTATTTTGCAAGAAATCTTTTACTATTAGTCAGAAATTGAAGTTAGGTATGCAGTTTTACTCCCGAAATTAATATATGAAAATGTTCGTTTCAAAGCCCAGACCTTAATCTCCAAAAATAGGTGAAAAAAATTATAAAATTATGTTCACTAGAGAAATTAAGCGAATAAGGAAGGATTATAGATGTATTTTAAGAAGAAATGGAGAGAAGTTTCTAGGAAGACTACTAAAAGTTAATAACATCCTATGACAAACGTTGAACAGCTGACATTGTTAACAAAGGTCATGCGATAAAATATTACTTATTATTTTCGTATGTAAACCTGTTCTATAATAAATTTTTAGATTTTTCTGAAATAAATTCTTTCGTGGTCCAGAACACTTTAGATTGGATTTTTGTTATTTCCTTAGCATAACTAAGCAACAATTACTCTATCACCTCAAATATTCAAATATTAATCGAGAATATAATTAAAAAGACCAACAGGATGTGTATTTAATCTTAGCTCCAAGCTGTATGTTCATGAAATTTGAAGTTAGTTGAATAGTCTAAAACGGCATTTTTATTGCATAGACGTTAAGTAATGCTTGTTACTTCCATTCCTAGGTTTTGATTGACATCCTGGATATAGCTGGAAAGAGTCCATGTGCCGATGTACGAGTGGACGAAGGTGAAAGGCTGAAGGTCAACTTTTGCAAATTTCTTGAGTACTTCCTTCCCAGCCACTCCTGGGAAGACTTCGGTGGCAAAGTCCACCCTATTGATACGGTTCTCGACAGTATGGTGACGTTTCTAACGAAAACCAAAGCTCTGGCCGCCCTTCTGCGTGCGAAACAACCCGTCAACAACTCTTCTCGTGAGCCATTTCCTACCTGGATTCTTTAGAGCAGATTTAAATGTATTTATTGAAACTAAAGTACAAAATGAAGTGATTTCAGTGATTTAGTGTCATAGTTCTCTCTCACAATCTAGCAAAATATACACTTAAAATATGAATGATGAAGAGTAAGAGTGTGTGTTCTTTGGAGATAGACAAGGTGGCTAGGTGTTATAAACCTTCTAATCCAAAAATGTAAAGGTGTTCTTATCCATTTTGTGCAATCACTGTTAAACATACCTAATAAACGAATTGAGAACCCAGATCACAGGTTTTAAGGCTCTGAGAAGTGAATATGTAAAGGGTGTTCCATTAAGATGGATTGCAGTTAGAAGGAAATATACATTGCAGTAAAATATATATTGAGTTTTCTGCCTCTTTCAACACTACTTTCAATCATCAATATATTGATGATTGAAACTAGTGTTGAAAGAGGCAGAAAAACTCAATATATATTTTGCTGCAATGTATATTTACTGCTAACTGCGATCCGTCTTAATGGAACACCATTTATAAAGCAAAAGCTTCCTTATGATTCAAAGCATGGGATTCTGAGTTAATTTTACCATTTTCACTAAAAACTATTGTTGAAAATGGATCTTAATCTGTTAAAAATGATTAGCAGCGTGATCTACATACGATAATTTAATCCCTCTACATGCGAAAGATAACATACACCTATCCTCTGATGTGATTATTTCAGTTATTCTAGTCCGCTTATGAACATATTTACTCGGTTGTTGGTAAATGCCTTACACCTAATCATAGATTCGACCCTGGTTTTATTTTTTAATAAAAATGCTTGTTTTAGTTACTCGTCATTATTAATCTGTATATTGCAATTAAGTAGTTGACGAAAGAAAAACTCTTGTTTACTTTTGAGGCTAAAACAGTGATCAATTGTGGAGAAGGGATAATTTTGCAGTCTATCTTTTTAATTTTAGTTAAAAAGAAAAGGGTAAGGAGTTAACTAAAATGCCAAATTGAATTTTAACTTAAAAGGAATCATTATGAAATGATTTGTTTCAAATAAATTTTAATTAGTTGCACTGATCTCAAAATGTTTTGCGTCATCAATGTGGGGAATGCATCTAACCTTAGGCTATAACAGTACCTTAAATGAAACGAAATGGCTTACCCGCCTTATTTAAAAGATTGTTTACGTCCACGGAAATAAATCCCTTGAACATTTGGTAGAGTATATTTAAATTCATATCTAAACAACTTTATAGAGCGTTTCAATCATTTAGATTACTAATTTGCTTTTAATTGCCAGTTGCTACAGCACTACCTTGTTTTTGTTTTTCTAAGATGATTAAATATATGATGCAATAAAGAGAATATAGTTTTGCAGATTATATATCAATATATAATCGATTTTATTTGAAAAACATTTTTGCCACCTTTCTCTCAATTTGGTGACGTCATCTGCTTGAAATGTCAGACGTCTAACGGTAATCCAAGCATCGAGAGTAGCGAGGATTTGTCTCGCAGATGACAACTTCCGACCACGAGCCGACGATTTAAGACCTTATAAAAAGTCAAAGTGAGACTGTGTTACGTTAAGTAAAAATCGGGAGATGGTCTGGCTTGCGAACCTGTTATCGACTAGATTATATACTTTTTATTGCATCATATATTTTATAATTAAATCAACAATATATTGTATAGAAATTATCAGGGTAGGGTTAATTAGTATTTAAGCGATCAAAATGATGTGTCGAGTTGTTTGCGTATAAATTTGAACTCATTCGCAGACAACTGATGCAGATGATGTCATACTCCGGCACTTATTCCTAATTGCATCCTTTAGGTGTTTGAGACTCGTAAAGGAGTGTTAGGTGTAGCATGGACGATCCTGCTGCCACCTGGAGAATTTCGTGCCCTCTCGCTCTTAATGTGCGTAGAGTGCCCCTCTAGAGCCCATGCCAGATGTGTCTTCCGTAAATCTACATTCATCACTTTTATTACAGAAACTTTCTGACAACAATTCTTTCGTTGGTTTTTACCTTTAAATTTAACAAGCAGAAATATAGTGTTCGAGAGGTGTGTCTTGTAAACTTTAATTTGATTCCTTCAGGTTTTGAAACAACAAGGCCAGAATTGATCGAGTCATTCAGAAATGCATTCGGGCCGCCATCAAAGAACATTTTGAACACTTGGCCCAGTTAATTAAATTTTCCATGCGAACACTTCGCTATAATTAAATTTTTCATGCAAACACTTCGCTATAATTAAATTTTCCATGCAAACACTTCGCTATAATTAAATTTTCCATGCAAACACTTCGCTATAATTAAATTTTCTATGCAAACATTTGGCTATAATTAAAGTTTATATGCAAATACTTTACTCTAATTAAATATTATATGCAGACACTTCAATATAATTAAATTTTATATGCAAACACTTCGCTATAATTAAATTTTCCATGCAAACACTTCGCTATAATTGAATTTTCTATGCAAACACTTCGCTATAACATTTTGATCGCTTAGATGATTAATTTACCTTTCAATGATAAAATATAATTGCTATATGAATACATATATAACATATTTTGATTTTGCAATATTGCAATATACGAGGATGACGTTATTGAGAGTATAGAGCGTTATGGGGGGGGGGGCTCGTATATAAATATATACAAATGTATATATTACTAATATAAAGAATAATAAACAGGAATGTCGAATTATACTCCAAGAGCTTTCGTAGGTATTCTTTGTCTTTGTATGATAAACGAAGACGCAGTAGATGTATTTAATTCATTTTTTGAATGAAGTTTATTATTTATCTTTCATTTATAGGTGTGACTCAAGGTTAATATATATATATACATATAAAGTTTAATAGTTTGTTTTAAATGTTGAATTTTATTTTATAATAAAAGTAAAAATTAAATGTTTCAAAAAGATTCTTCGTATTTATCATTTTAATTTTAGGACAAACACTTCATAAGATAAAAATGAAGACATTTTTCCCTTCAGTTTGAAGGAAGCTACATTTATTTACCGATAAAGCGAAAACTAACAAAGGCATATCCCTCAAAGTTATAAAAAGGAAAATAGAAAAAAAAATGGATAAATGAGAATAGCTGGAACTGGTGATGCTTAGATTCGCGTGGGTACCCTTGAACCTTACCCCACACTACCAGTTTTAAAAAGGGGGAAGGGAGGAGGGACATAGGAGTGATTTTTTTTAGATGAAAATAATGAATTTATATAATTAAACGTAGGTCTTTCATTAAGCACCCGGAGAAGATGAGAGACAAACAGAAAACAAATAACCAAAACATCAATATTCAGAGTACTCTAAACGCAAAAGTTTTCCATGAAACATTGGTTGTTATTGTGCCTAATAATGAGTACAATATACTGATTAACGATATCTAGGACACATATTCTCGGATTAAGATCGGGAACCCTATATTCAGCACTATTCCTACGCTGAGGTGGCAGAGATAGGCCTTTGAACGGTTATATTCTACCACACGAACTATTCTTGAGTGGAACTCGTTCGGGTAACCAAATAAGATACCGGAAGGATTCGCAAGAGCCGAGAATCTTCCTTTTTGTAGTTTGAAAAGCAAAACCATCGGGTGCGTCTTTGGTTGTAAGTTTTAGTTAAATAAATGGTAGAGTTAAGGGAATTGAAAATTAGTGGAAGGTACATAGTATGACCATACAGAAAAGGAGACTATATAAGTTAGCAGGAAGAGAGGAGCGCGTAATTCTCCTTATCTGATTCCCTTGAAATAGATTCCTATCCCTTTAGAGAGGCAAAAATCTGCTTACAAACGGTGAAGACTGGATGTCTTCAGAGTGCTCCGAATGTTGTACTATAAAGAGGCTATTTGGTCCGATGAGACGGTGGGTTTCACGCAACTCTTTTAAACGTAGATAAACTCCCTTATGCTGGCAAACGCCCACCGGTGTGGGTAATGGTGGGTTTCTGCATGAAATGGTATAAAATGTGCAGTGGACTTCAAAATAGTCCAATTTTTTTCGTCAAATATTTCGGCGAAGGAACGAAGATGTGACACACGGAGAACAAGCAAATCGGAAGACTCGGGGCTCAAAAAGGCCACAATTAGATAACTAAGAGACCAGAAAAGTGTATTGCACGACTGGTTATCACCTCATAATTTCTTTCTTTTTTCTCTTTATATTTATCTTTGCACCTGTTTTTTTGTTCTTCTCTTTCATCTCGCACTGCTCAGGACGAGTTTTGTCACACATTAATAACATATGATGAAAAAAAAAGAGAAGAAGATAGGGGATGGAATTTTGAAGATAGAATAAACTGCTTTAATGTAGGTGGGTTGAAACGAATCCCAGAGACTGATCCAAGGTAATAAAATGCATGCATGGGATTATTATACGCCAAAGTGGGTTACCAACTGATCATTTTGTCTCGTTACCCACTTGATGTGATATTTAATAGACCTATACAACAAGCAGTAGTCACCACGAAGTGCTATTAATAACACCCTCGTACCGCAGAGATAATTCACTCTTTCATTAGTAAAATATTCTTACATCTTTATTTTTTTACTATTGAGGAATCTTATAATTCAGGGCATTTAAATAAGTTTAGCAAACATAAACTACGATCAGAGAGTTCCGTTCGTTCAGTAGAGTACAATTTTCAGTTGAAATTCCATCGTTAGGTTCTTCTATTCAATCCGAACTTTCTTAAATTCTTTTGGTCGTTAGACTCCTCATTTTAACTTATAGCCGCATAGTATCTGAATCTCACTCTGGCAAGTAAAAACGCTTCAATTCCATTAAATTGTACTGTGGCTGTGAATTACATTGTGGAAATAGTCGATGAGAAAGATTTCGTTAATTCTTAACAATGTGCTCGCTCCTCGATAGGGTCCAAAACGCATCCATCAGATGGATTGCTTCTCAAATTAGTCATTAAAATCTCTCCTCGCTTCTCTGGCTTAATTAACTGACCAAATTGTGAAAAGCTTTCTTTTGGTATTGAAAAAAGAAATGATTCCATAATTGACCGGAAATTGTTCTCTCAAATTGATTATAAATTTGAGGCCAAGTCCCAAATCGCCGCTCTTAAACGGACGTAAAAATCGATTCTCCTAACTTTACAGATTCAAACGCCATCTCGAGATGGGATGTAAAAGAACATTTGTCGCATTAAGGAAGAAATGTTGCAATGGAATCTTGTTCACCCGCCCTTCCTTGCAAATTATTTGCTGGGACATATGATAAACTGCAATTTCACCTGTTTCTTTCGCAGTTTGAAAACCTCCTCAGTTCCAAATTGAATATCTTGAAATCGGCCAAACTATCGTATAAGATTCATCTTTGCAATTACGGGTTTACTATCGTCAAACATCTCGAAAATTTGGCGAAAATTACGAGATCGCTTTAGAACTTTTAAAAGACGAATCTTTAGGTCGGCAGACTATTCTAGAAAGCTACTTCTCTACACTCTTAAATGCCCCATAAATTCCAGATTTTGATCGACATTTTCAAAATTATACACCGTCATTCGTAGTTTGTAAAAATTGCTGCCCTATAAACAATTTTCTAAGAATCTGCCTCCTAAGCCAAGTCTCAAACCACTTCCAAACTCCATCTCTTTCAAACGCACTTACAATCTCCCTTCAAATATAAACTTTGCTAATCAGTCTCCTCGCATTTAAACGTGTAAAACAAACGTCTCTCAAACGCAAACTCAAGGAGTTGCTGAAGCAAAAAATACGAAATCAAAAAATCAACATCACATAGTCTCTAAATCTCCTTACGTTGACTGAATATTGGACATTGGACATAACAAGTGAGAAATATAGTAGAAGAGGGTTTTAGTAGGAGAAATAGTGGGGAAATAGGGAAAAAAATAATAGGAAAGCGAAAATGAAAGGTAGAATGAAAGACAGATCCCTGGTGAAAGGGTATCACTGGCTTTCTTTGCGGTTTTTTTTTTTTTGATAGTATATGAATATACTATCTGGTAAATGCGCTGGGAATTCAAGCCTTTGTATTAATATATGATATCTCTACGTGGCTTTTGGAAGATTTTCATCTTAAATTCTGGGTGTTTCACACCTAGATTTGGATTTTTTGTGTTGTTTTAATTGTTTTTGGCGATATTTCGCACAAAAATTTGGGGAAGTGTTTTTTTAAACCAAATTAAGCAAGTGCTAATTCGGTGGCTAAACTCGTTTGGCTTTGTTCATGTTTTTTCTGTGTTATGAATGGGGGTTATTTAGTTTTTAAGTGAACTTTGGGTTGACGTTAAAGTCATTCGGTAGTCTACTGCTTTTGAAACTAATTGGTCGTCTTAAGTTAGGTAAATTGTCAAAGTCGATGTGCTCCAGTACAAACTCGGGAGGGAGCTGCCGGTGCACCTTGTCCCAGATTTTGGTTGCTCTGAGGTGAAGCTCCACGTTTATGGGGGTTATCCCCAGTTCACCATGGAGATCACTCTGCCTTCTCCCTTCTCTCCTTCGGGCTCCTATAATGATATATACTGCCCTATTCTGGACCCTTTGCAGTTTAAGGACTTGGGTCTTGGAAAATACGTTTATAGGGATCGGGGGGTACAGGAGTTTTGAGCGAATGCACGCATTGTAGATTTTCAGTTTGTTGGAGGTACTCAGGTTTACGAATTTGAAAAATTCCCCCAAGTCCCTCCGTGCATTCTGTGTAGTTTTTGCTACATGGCTCCTATACCCACCAGTCGTAATTTGTAGTCCCAGAGCCGTGCCCTCCGTGCGGTATGGGATGCGTGCACCCCCCACACGGATGTCTGCCAGAGTCCTTCGGAATAATGGAATTACACGGAACTTTTGGGCATTGGTGGATATCTTCCATCTTCTCTCGAAAGAGTTGATGTTTTCGATTTCCACTGCCGTACTTCGTGCCATGAAATTCGCATTCCGATAAGGCCCCGTACATATCATTGTTATATCATCCGCAAATTGGACGTATAAGGAACCCTCAGTCAAGGGTTGGGGAAGGTCTATGGTGTAGATGTTATAGAGCAGGGGAGAGATGCACCCGCCTTGGGGCACTCCCGCCTCGAGTTCGAACTCAGGGCCGCTATAATCTTTTATACTCAAAACCGCTCTCCTCTCCATCACATAGTCACAAAGAATCCTCTCAAGTATGGGATTGAGGCCTAGTTGTAGGATCTTATATTGTAGGCCTCTCCTCCATACCTTGTCAAAGGCCTTTTTGACATCGCGTAGCACCAGATTTGCATGGCGTTTCTCTGATTTTACTTTTGCCAACTTCTCGGTAATTACGGCTAGCGCCGTGTCTGTTCCTCACTTCGCACGGAAGCCATGTTGTTGATTGTTATGAAGGTTGTTTCTCTCGAGGAACGTGTTTACCCTGTTGGCCAATATCTTCTCCAAGACTTTCCCTGAAAATTCTAGGAGAGATATGGGCCTGAAGTTAGCTGGACTGTCCGGTGGTTTACCGGCTTTTGGAATGAATATCATTTTCGCTACCTTCCAGTGGTCAGGGAAGTATCCCACGTTTAGGCATGCGTTCATGATATTCATGAGCCCCAATAGGATATTGGGCGGGGCTCGAATAAAATTCTCCTTCGTCAGTCCTGTACGCCCCGGTGCTCGCTGTCGGAAGGATTTTAAGGTCATAGAGAGTTCCTCGGCAGTAATTCTACCGCCGAGTCCCTCCATTTCCCTGTTCTGTGATACGCAATGGTGAGGATGCGTTCTGTGTATTTGGTCATTCAGGTCGTTAATAATTTCGTCTTCGAAGTCCAAATCGAAGTCATCATTCTCTTCCGGCCAAATCTTAAATATAGATGCCCAAAAAAGTCTGAATTCCTCTTCGATTCTTTCCACGTCAGAAATTTCAGTGTCGTCACGTATAAGTTTAATAGTCTTTGGTGGCTGTCCGCCTTTTAGTCGTATTACCGTCTGCCAGAATGTACGTGAGTCAGTTTCTACATTCAGTCCGTCAATCAAATTATTCCAGAGTACACTCTGTTGGTCCCTTATAAGAGTCATTAGTTCGTCGCGTATGAGTCGTGTTTGTCGGTGTGTGTTGATGTTGGGGCCAGTGAGGTTCACTTCATTGATCCGTACCTTATATTCCCTCGCGAGGGTTTTCATTCTAGGGGTCCATGAGGGGGCAGGGAGAGTTTTATATTTAACTCGGGGGACGGCTTCCTTGTCGGCTTTTAATAGTTTTTCATTTAATTTATCCAACTCCTCGTCAATTTCTTCAAGGGAGGCATCATTTAAGGGTTCTGGGTTATAACTTTCGAGGAGTTGATTATACTTATCCTAGTTGGCTCGAGCATAGCTCTTTCGCTCTGGGATAGGGATTTGAATTGGGGAGGTTGAGACTTTAATAAGGATAGCCTGGTGGTCGCTAGGAATAGGGAGGCCCGGCTCAATGAAGTAATTATAAGGGAACATATTGCTGGTTAGCACAATATCTGGTTTTGTGGCTGACCTTTGAGTGATATATGTGGGGAAGTCTGGTCCAATTCTAGTCATAATGTGTCTATCAATAAGTGTCTCGAGATTCCTGCCTGCTGGGTTGGTCGACGTATAACCGGAGGCAGCGCTTCTTGCATTGAGGTCACCGGCAAAGAGAACGGTTCTGCCGTGACCACATAACTGCAAAAAGTTTGGGAGGGGCAAATACCCTCTCCTTGGGGGTTGATACCCCGTTGCCAGGACCAGGGGTCCCACTGCCGTACGGACCTCCAAGGCAAGGTAAGATTCGTCGAGTCCACTTATTGATCTGAAGTCAAGACCTCTTTTCACAGCTATGGCGCATCCGTCAAAACGTTCTCCGCTGTGATTTTTGGTCAAGACTTCGTAGAGAAAGATCTTTATCGGGTTAGCGTCGTTTATTCCATGTTCAGAAATAAATATAACGTCTGGGTCACTTTGTCTTAATACGTTTCCGTATAATATTTTTTTGTTTGTCCATCCGTCAGAGTTCAAATGTAAAATTTTTAGAGTCGTCATTTTGTAGTTCACTTAAGGGTTTTCGAGTGTAATATAATGTTTTTAGGACTTTATTCTCTTACGAGTTTAGGTCCTTGTCGAGTGTTTGGGGGCGTTATGGTTTTTCCTGTACGTTTTTTCCTGTATTCGCCGTCGGTAAGGGTTATAAAGGAGTCCGGAGTCAGTTTAATCAGGCCTTGGAGTAAAGCCTCCTCGACCTGTTTTTCACTGAGCTCGTCCGAGGTGAATTCCCATTTGTATATTCCGGCTATTAAACCTTCGGATACATCAAGGGCATCCATCTCCTTAGGAAAAGGGGACCTTTCGGCAGCGAATACCTTCAAGTTAATTTTTCTTGAATGGTATGCGTGCCTGGATTCCCTCTTACAAGAAGAGGACGATCTCGGGCGTCTCTGGGGCTGCGAGGTTTTACGTGAGCGGGGCGAACGTGCCCCTCATTCGGCTCTCGCAACTCCAGTCTCCGTGCTCTCGTTATTCACCTTTGTGGGTGTGATTGCGTGGGTAGTTTTGTTTTGCTGAGTTTCTTTAGGTTGTCACTGTTCAGTGCGTGCTTTTGCAGCCTGGATCCTGGGGTCTCTGGAGGAAGCTGAAGTTGTGGCATTGCTGGGGGTTGGGAGCTTCTGACAACTAGCTTCGCACTGGGGTTTGAGACTAATTTTCAGAATCTCTTCTGACCGCGGGTTCGAGGGGAACCACATCTTCTCCATTCCCTTATTAGTTAGCATCTTATTAAGCTCATCTGCAAAGCACCCCGGGGAGGAGAGATTCGCAATATGAGCATAATATATGCAACACATAATTTTTGTCGAGTTTTCATTTTCGACGTGGAGATATGTAGGATTCGCTTTTGACTCCGCTACCGCAGCTTTTGCGACCTTGGCATAAGTGGTGTTGGCTTTCTTTTCCTCTTCAGTTCTTTTCTGTGTGGCTTTGTTTTTTAAGATCTGTTTCTTGATGGGGCAGGCCATGGAGAGTGTCTTATGTTCCCCCGCGCAGTTTAGACACTTCATGGTGGTGCTTTTACAGCTCCTCCAGAAGTGGTTGTCCGATGCACAGATGGAACACAAGGTGGCATTCCCTTTGGGGCAGTTGGCTGTAGTGTGCTCCTCATACTTGTAGCATTTGAAGCACATTTGGAGGTCGATAAACTCCTCACGTTCGATCTGCTCGCTGCAGATCCGAACGTTAAAGAGGAGCATACCGCACTCCGTAGCCTTAACCGCCATTGCCGAATCTGTAAACACAATCTTGAAAACGTGCGTGTAATCCTTAAATTTAAGGATTTCCGCTATTTTAGCCAAGGGGTGGTTTTTTTCAACCTCAGCATGAATTTCTTCGATGCTGTGGCTGCCGACCCAAGGATCTAGGTGCCGAAGAATAATGCTGCGGTGAGTTTTAATCTGTGGAGGCGTGTGGGGTCTGAGATTGATCTTTTTTAACGACTCTGCTGCTTTTTGAGAGGTGAGGACCTCGCAGTCACTCTCCTTTTGGCAGATAGCCGAGTATCCGTTGTGTGTGTCTATGAGTCGTACTAGGGTTACCCCTAGTTCCCCATGGGTGATAGCGAAGACATCTCCCCGATCTGGCTTGGGGCCATCGGAGAGAGTCCTCAGCGGTATCCGCCGAGTCTCCCTCATTTAAGTCTCCATTTCCGCATGGGAGCTGAAGAGATAAAAAATATGCGAAGACTCGGAGTGTGTGGCTGTGTTCGTGTGTGTGAGTTGCGTGATATTTATCACCAGTGAGAAAGAATAGATCAAAAAAGAAGTAGTCCCTGTCCAAAACAAAACAACACGATCAAAATGGCACTTTACCTTGGGTGCAGGCGCTTCTCGAGGGCCTGCAGGTCTCCGGTCCACCACAAAGGGAGTCTGGAGTGGAAAATGGAGGGGAAGGGCGGCAGCAAGTTTACCCTCGCTACCGACGCACGAAGCGAGTGAAAATTCACTTTTTACGCGTAAAAACGCAATGACAATTTCGTACGTAGGCTGAGTCAGTATTCCCGATCGAGCAATCACCAAACGCGCGAAAACACAATTCACTAATAATATGCGAAAACAAACGTAAGGTTGGCTTTATCAGAACACACGTGTGAGAAGAGCAAGACTTACTCAGGCAAGCAAAGCAGTCCTGACTGAATTGGACATTGGACATTGGACATAATAAGTGAGAAATATAGTAGTAGAGGGTTTTAGTAGGAGAAATAGTGGGGAAAAAGGGGAAAATATAATAGGAAAGCGAAAAACGAAAGGTAGAATGAAAGACACATCCCTGGTGAAAGGGTATCACTGGCTTTCTTTGCGTTTTGGTTTTGTTTTTTTTTTGATAGCATATGACTATACTATCTGATGAATGCGGTGGGCATTCGAGCCTTTGTATTAATACATTGTATCTTTACGTGGCTTTTGGAAGATTTTCATCTTCAATTCTGGGTGTTTTACACCTAGATTTGGATTTTTGATGTTGTTTGTATGTTTTTGGCGATATTTTCGCGCAAAAATTGGGGAAGTGTTATTTAAAACCAAATTAAACAAGTGTTAATTCGGTGGCTAAACTCGTTTGGCTTTGTTCATGTTTTTGTGTTATGACTGGGGGTTATTTAGTATTTAAGTGAACTTAGGGTCGACGTTAAAGTCATTCGGTAGTCTACTGCTTTTGAAACTAATTGATCGTCTTAAGTTAGGTAAAATGTCGAAGTCGATGTGCTCCAGTACAAACTCGGGGGGGAGGTGCCGGTGCACCTTGTCCCATATTTTGGTTGCTCTTAGGTGAAGCTCCACGTTTATGGGGGTCATCCCCAGTTCACCATGGAGTTCACTCTGCCTTCTCCCTTCCATCCTTCGGGCTCCCGTAATGATATATATCGCCTTATTCTGGACTCTTTGCAGTTTAAGGACTTGGGTCTTGGAAACTACATTTATAGGGATCGGGGGGTACAGGAGTTTTGAGCGAATGCACGCATTGTAGATCTTTAGTTTGTTGGAGGTACTCAGGTTTACGAATTTGAAAAATTCGCCCAAGTCCCTCCGTGCATTCTGTGTAGTTCTCGCTACATGGCTCCTATACCCACCGGTCGTAATTTGTAGTCCCAGAACCGTGCCCTCCGTGCGGTATGGGATGCGTGCACCCCCCACACGGATGTCTGCCAGAGTCCTTCGGAATAATGGAATTACACGGAACTTTTGGGCATTGGTGGATATCTTCCATCTTCTCTCGAAGGAGTTGATGTTTTCGATTTCCACTGCCGTACTTCGTGCCATGAAATTCGCATTCCGATAAGGCCCCGTACATATCATCGTTATATCATCCGCAAATTGGACGTATAAGGAACCCTCAGTCAAGGGTTGGGGAAGGTCTATAGTGTAGATGTTATAGAGCAGGGGAGAGATGCACCCGCCTTGGGGCACCCCCGCCTCGAGTTCGAACTCAGGGCCGCTGTAGTCTTTAATACTTAAAAACGCTCTCCTCTCCATCACATAGTCACAAAGAATCCTTTCAAGTATGGGATTGAGGCCTAGTTGAAGGATCTTATATTGTAGGCCTCTCCTCCATACCTTGTCAAAGGCCTTTTTGACATCGCGTAGCACCAGATTTGCATGGCGTTTCTCTGATTTTACTTTTGCCAACTTCTCGGTAATTACGGCTAGCGCCGTGTCTGTTCCTCGCTTCGCACGGAAGCCATGTTGTTGGATGTTATGAGAGTTATTTCTCTCGAGGAACATGTTTACCCTGTTGGCCAATATCTTCTCCAAGACTTTCCCTGAAAATTCTAGGAGAGATATGGGCCTGAAGTTAGCTGGACTGTCCGGTGGTTTACCGGCTTTTGGAATGAATATCATTTTCGCAACCTTCCAGTGGTCAGGGAAGTATCCCACGTTTAGGCATGCGTTCATGATATTCATGAGCTTCAGTAAGATATTGGGCGGGGCTCGAATAAAATTCTCCTTTGTCAGTCCTGTACGCCCCGGTGCTCGCTGTCGGAAGGATTTTAAGGTCATAGAGAGTTCCTCGGCAGTAATTCTACCGCCGAGTCCCTCCATTTCCCTGTTCTGTGATACGCAATGATGAGGATGCGTTCTGTGTATTTGGTCATTCAGGTCGTTAATAATTTCGTTTTCGAAGTCCAAATCGAAGTCATCATTCTCTTCCGGGGAAATCTTAAAGATAGATGCCCAAAAGAGTCTGAATTCCTCTTCGATTCTTTCTACGTCAGAAATTTCAGTGTCGTCACGTATAAGTTTAACGGTCCTTGGTGGTTGTCCGCCTTTAAGTCGTTTTACCGTCTGCCAGAATGTACGTGAGTCAGTTTCTACATTCAGTCCGTCAATTAAATTATTCCAGAGTACACTCTGTTGGTCCCTTATAAGAGTCATTAGTTCGTCGCGTATGAGTCGTGTTTGTCGGTGTGTGTTAATGTTGGGGCCAGTGAGGTTTACTTCATCGATCCGTTCCTTATATTCCCTCGCGAGGGTTTTCATTCTAGGGGTCCATGAGGGGGCAGGGAGAGTTTTATACTTAACTCGGGGGATGGCTTCCTTGTCGGCTTTTAATAGTTTTTCATTTAATTTATCCAACTCCTCGTCAATTTCTTCTAGGGAGGCATCATTTAAGGGTTCTGGGTTATAATTTTCGAGGAGTTGATTATACTTATCCCAGTCGGCTCGAGCATAGCTCTTTCGCTCTGGGATAGGGATTTGAATGGGGGAGGTTGAGACTTTAATAAGGATAGCCTGGTGATCGCTGGGAATAGGGGGGCCCGGCTCAATGAAGTAATTATAAGGGAATATATTGCTGGTTAGCACAATATCAGGTTTTGTTGCTGACCTGTGAGTAATATATGTGGGGAAGTCTGGTCCAATTCTAGTCATAATGTTTCTATCAATAAGTGTCTCGAGATTCCTGCCTGCTGGGTTGGTCGACGTATAACCGGAGGCAGCGCTTCTTGCATTGAGGTCACCGGCAAAGAGAACGGTTCTGCCGTGACCACATAACTGCAAGAAGTTTGGGAGGGGCAAATACCCTCTCCTTGGGGGTTGGTACCCCTTTGCCAGGACCAGGGGTCCCACTGCCGTACGGACCTCCACAGCAAGGTAAGATTCGTCGAGTCCACTTATTGATCTGAAGTCAAGACCTCTTTTCACAGCTATGGCGCATCCGTCAAAACGTTCTCCGCTGTGATTTTTGGTCAAGACTTCGTAGGGAAAGATTTTTATCTGATTAGCGTCGTTTATTCCATGTTCAGAAATAAATATAACGTCTGGGTCACTTTGTCTTAATACGTTTCCGTATAATATTTTTTTGTTTGTCCATCCGTCAGAGTTCAAATGTAAAATTTTTAGAGTCGTCATTTTGTAGTTCACTTAAGGGTTTTCGAGTGTAGTATGATGTTTCAGGACTTTATTCTCTTACGAGTTTAGGTCCTTGTCGAGTGTTTGGGGGCGTTATGGTTTTTCCTGTGCGTTTTTTCCTGTATTCGCCGTCGGTTAGGGTGATAAAAGAGTCCGGAGTCAGTTTTATCAGGCCTTGGAGTAAAGCCTCCTCGACCTGTTTTTCACTGAGTTCGTCCGAGGTGAACTCCCATTTGTATACTCCGGCTATTAAGCCTTCGGATACGACAAGGGCATCCATCTCCTTAGGAAAAGGGGACCTTTCGGCAGCGAATACCTTCAAGTTAATTTTTCTTGAATGGTATGCGTGCCTAGATTCCCTCTTACAAGAAGAGGACGATCTCGGGCGTCTCTGGGGCTGCGAGGTTTTCCGTGAGCGGGGCGAACGTGCCCCTCCCTCGGCTCTCGCAACTCCAGTCTCCGTGCTCTCGTTATTCACTTTTTTTGTGGGTGTGGTTGCGTGGGTATTTTTGTTATTCGTGGTTTCTTTGAGTTGTTTTTGTTCCGTGCGTGCTTTCGCAGCCTGGATCCTGGGGTCTCTGGAGGAAGCTGAGGTTGTGGCATTACTGGGGGTTGGGAGATTCTGACAATTAGTCTCGCACTGGGGTTTGAGACTAATTTTCAGGATCTCTTCTGACCGCGGGTTCGAGGGGAACCACATACTCTCCATTCCATTATTGGTTAGCATCTTATTAAGCTCATCTGCAAAGCACCCCGGGGAGGAGAGATTCGCAATATGAGCATAATATATGCAACACATAATTTTAGTCGAGTTTTCGTTCTCGACGTGAAGATATGTGGGGTTCGCTTTAGACTCCGCTACTGCAGCTTTTGCGACCTTTGCATAAGTAGTATTAGCTTTCCTTTCGTCGTCGGTTCGTTTTTGAGCGGCTTTATTCTTTAGGATCTGTTTTTTGATGGGGCAGGCCATGGAGAGTGTCTTATGTTCCCCCGCGCAGTTCAGACACTTCATGGTGGTGCTTTTACAGCTCCTCCAGAAGTGGTTGTCCGAGGCGCAAATGGAACATAAGGTAGCATTCCCTTTGGGGCAGTTGGCTGTGGTGTGCTCCTCATACTTATAGCATTTGAAGCACATCTGGAGGTCGATAAACTCCTCACGTTCGATCTGCTCGGGGCAGATTCGAACGTTAAAGAGGAGCATACCGCACTCCGTAGCCTTAACCGCCATTGCCGAATCAGTGAACACTATCTTAAAGACATGCGTGTAATCCTTAAATTTAAGGATTTCCGCAATTTTAGCCCAGGGGTGGTTTTTTTCAACCTCAGCATGAATTTCTTCAATGCTGTGGCTGCCTACCCAAGGATCGAGGCGCCTAAGAATTATGCTGCAAAGTGTTTTGATCTGAGGAGGTGTGTGGGGTCTTAGGTTAATCTTTTTCAACGACTCTGCCGCTTTTTGAGAGGTGAGGACCTCGCAGTCACTCTCCTTTTGGCAGATAGCCGAGTAGCCATTGTGAGTATCGATGAGGCGTACTAAGGTTACCCCTAGCTCCCCATGGGTTATCGCGAAGACTTCTCCCCGATCTGGCTTGGGGCCATCGGAGAGAGTCCTCAGCGGTATCCGCCGAGTCTCCCTCATTTAAATCTCCATTTCCGCATGGGAGCTGAAGAAAATAAAGGAGTTACGAAGACTCGGGGTGTGTGGCTGTGTTTGTGTGTGTGAGTACGTGATATTTAACACCGGTGAGAAAGAATAGATAAAGGAAGTAATCCTTGTCCAAAACAAAAAAAAACCGATCAAATATGGCACTTTACCTTTGGTGCAGGCGCTTTTCGAGGGCCTGCAGGTCTCCGGTCCACCACAAAGGGAGTCCGGGGTGGAAAATGGAGGGGGAGGGCGGAAACAAGTTCACCCTCGCTACCGACGCACGAAGCGAGCGAAATTTCACTTTTTACGTATAGGAACGCAATGACAAATTCGTACGTACGCCGATTCAAAACTCCTGGGTGAGCAATCACTAAACTGCGCGAAAACACTATTCACAAAACGTAAGCGAAAACAAACTTAAGGTTGGCTTTTTCAAAAGTCACGAGTGAGAAGGGCACGACTAACTCAGGCAAGCAAAGCAGTCCTGACTGAATACTGTGTTGCAAAAATCATTTTATGCTAAAATCCGTCACATTTAACAGTACCGCTAAAAGGAAGAAAAGGTGGTCGGAGTTGAAATTGTGCATACAATTTCGGCATAGGACTTATGTTTGTTCAGCTAATATTTTCTCCTGTTGACTTACGCCTATAGCTTTTCTAAATCTCGAACACATATTTCTGCCTTATGCCAAAGAAAAATCGATGAAAAAGAGACTTTATGACTAGGACAACCGCCGGTGGTTACTCGTGGTCTGTGATCGATTCCGCTGAGTGTTTTAATCCGCCTAAATTAGATCCGAACTTTCTGTTTCCTACTCTAACCGTAGACATTGGATTAAGGGCTAAATTTTGGCCTGCAAGCTGTTTGATCGATTTCCGTTCTCGGAAATCTTACATCAGTAAACACCTGGCTTGTCTGTTGGGTGCTAAATTGAGCGAACTTTTCACATACACGTGCACGATCAAAACATTTAACATAACATAATTTCATGGATGACAAAAGCCACAAGGGCCTATCAAAGGTCATCCGCATCCGTCAAAACCCACCCACAAAAAGCACCATCACCAGGGGAAGACAAAATCAAAGTCCCCCACAATATAATATAACATATGACAAAAGCCACAAGGGCTCATCATAGGTCATCCAAGTCAAACGGCCTCTTTTTTAAGGCACCCAAACTCCCAGGAAAACTACATCCAGAGGATTGCGTCCAGAAACAAGGGTATCACCAATCAAGGCTTGTCAAAAACTAAATCATGCAGCTATAGATATATACAAACAATATTAATATATACAAATCTTAGGAACCATCACAACCTTCCCTCCCCATAAACTCATCCAACCTACTCTTAAATACATTTAAATTTGGACTACCTACTACCCTCCGCGGCAATTTGTCACAGAAGTCTACCACTCTATTGGTGAAAAAATATTTTCTTAAATCCAACCTACACCCTTGCTTTTTAATTTTCAATTGATGACCTCTAGTCCAATTTCCATCATCTAACTCAAAAAACTTGCTAACATCCAATTTATCTATCCCAGAAATTTTTTCAAAGATCTCAATCATATCCCATCTCACACACCTCCTTTCGAACGAGAACATATTTAATACCCTCAGTCTATCTATATATTCAAGGTGCCTCAGGGAAGGAATAATCTTTGTTGCCCTCCGTTGCACTGACTCGAGAAGGTTAATATCGTGTCTAAAATGTGGGGACCATGCCTGTATACAGTACTCTAGATGTGGCCTAACATAAGAGTTATAGAGTTTAAGAATAACCTCCTTACTTTTGTAACTGACATTTCTCTTAATGAAACCCAGCACTCTATTTGCCCTATTTCTTGCTTCAATACACTGCTTAGAAAACCTTAATGACTTATCTATTCCTACTCCTAGATCTTTCTCATCCTCTACTGAGCTCAGCCAATGCTCATCCATTTCATAGTTGAATTCTTTATTATCTTTTCCCATGTTAATAACTTTACACTTATCAAGGTTGAAAGTCATTTGCCACTTATGTGCCCAGGATAACAATTTATTTAAATCCCCCTGCACTTTAAAATTATCATCAATATCTTTAACTACAGCTGCTAATTTGGTATCATCCGCAAAAATTGACACTTTATTATTAACCGCCTCCCCAAGATCGTTTATATAGATGACAAATAATAATGGACCGAGAACTGATCCCTGAGGAACCCCACATTAGACACATGGAGGGGCTAATGGCCGTCTTCTGCTCAGAGTATCGGCAAATTTCGACTAATTTCTTGGTTGAGCCTGATTTAAGCCTTGAACTTTTCGTAGGTAGTATTAGGAATGATATTCACACTCATTAAATCGCAATTCTCACTCGCCGATCGTGCGTTCTATTCCCAGACCGGTAAAACGGACCGCGTTAGGGATATAAACTGCATAATGGCAGTTGATTTGATAACATCTTTGAGTATAAGTAACATGGCATGGAAAGAGGGATCATTTCTGACCAATGAGTTAGGTATAATTAATTATGGACATGTCAGCAGGTTTTATGAGGGCCCGGTCGAAGTGGCTCTCCGTACCCCAAACTGCCCGTCTGGCTACGCTGATAGGCCCCAAGCAAGGGTTGCTGACATTAGGGCATGCGAAGCCGTTACTCGAGGGTGAGGGGTGGAAGAGAAGCCTAAGATGGTAAATGGTGATTATAATCTCCCCTTTATACCTTCCCAAACATCAAACTCGATAAGAACTGTTCACGGAAGCTACGCCTCAGTGGTACGCCAAAGGTGAGCCTTCCCACTGCTCCTAAGATCACAGTAGAGAACGAAGCAGAGAGGGAATTCAAATTGCCTTAAGGGCTTTCAGACTTAAAACATGAATAGATGAAAACGTCGAATTTAGGGGTCCTACTCCGCTTACGACGGCTCGATAATTAAAGTTAATCTAGTCATTTTATCACAATACGAGTCGGAAATGGATAGGGTCCTGGAACACGTGTTTAGTATGGTGTCGCCAGGCATGAAAAGGAGGAGGCAGGTTGCCTGGATAAAATAAAAATTAAAGAATTTAATGATTCAATCGAGCTACGTTATGTAAAATATCACATTTTGCTTCCGCGGTCCCATAAAATTGTAGTGGAGGTGTCCTCAAATTTCGAAGTGGCATGAGACATATTAAACAAAATAAAAGCAAATTTAAGTTCAAAGGGCCTAGTGAAGGCATAAAATAAAGTTTTCGTAACACAGCTCTAGAAGGGAATAATCGAAGAGATTCATGTAAGCTCTAGAAATTACGAGTACGTATGCATCCTCACAGACCTATCATAAACACCACCAAACAAACGACAAGAAGGATTCGCCCGGTAAAGTAAATTTATCTGTCCTATTAAACGACGCCGTACATCTTCGTATAGATATTTTAACGTCACTTTTTTCTCCATTCTGTCGTTTCCATTCGAACAAAATTTTATTGTTTGCAAACATTAAGAAGGCGTTCCTTCATATATGGTTAAAATGAGAGTCTGATAAAACAAACTTCTTTTTCTGGGTAAAAGATGGGAAACTTGTCACTTATCGGTATTGCACCATTGTTTTCTGGTTGGCTAGTTCTCCTTTCATCTTAAAGTATATTTATTCTAACATTCAATTTTACTCTTTATCTAAATAATCTAAGATCCAGAAACCTTAAAAATTCCTTTTACGTTGATAATTTAGCAATTTCTAATTTTGATCCCGAAATACTCAAAGAAGTTTTCATTAGAGCAAACGAAAGATTGATCCAAGGAGGGTTCGAGCTCCCATCATGGAGTTCAAAATATTTTTAAGATCGCTATTCAAGGCTGAAAATAAAGAGTTGCACACGATACTTTTATTACAGAAACTTTCTGACAACAATGCTCTCGTTGGTTTTTACCTTTAAATTTAATAAAAAGAAATGTAAAGATTCGAAAGGTGTGTCTTGTCTTGTGTGTCACAAATTTCTAGTCTTTGATCCTCTGGGGCTATTTTCCCCTCTGACGGTTCAAAGCAAGCTTCTTCTCCAAAACCGTGTGGGCTTAGATGGTTCACTGGGACGCGAAAGTAAAAATCTCGGATCTCAAGAAGTAGGAATCTGTTTACTGCAATTTGTTAAAATTGAGTGAAGTCAAAATTCTGCGTTACGCATTCGAAAACAATGGCAAAGCTGATCTCAGTTTATCTGTGATGCGGGCAAAGCTTGCTTGGCTTCGCCGTTTTTTCTATTTCAGAATAACTCTAATTTAGTTCTTCCTAATTCAAAAGTGCCCAGTGGCGAGTGGCGGGTGGGGTGGCGAGCGAAGCGAGTCCTATCAGCGGGAAATTTGTGCCACTTTTGAGCATTTTGAAGCCAAATAATTCTGTATTGATTTAAATAAAAACACCAAGCATGTCAGGTGAGCCATACCGACCCACATTATATATATATATATATATATATATATATATATATATATATATATATAATCATCCCAAACCACTATTATGATTTAATTCTAAGGAAAAAGATACTGTAAACGCGTGTCCATTTTAATTACCAACATCATTAATATACAAATACTTACACAGCAATGAGTATAAATGATAGATCCAACATTATTTAGTAAAGAAAAATTTCAACAAAAGAAAGAAAACCATTTACCAATACCAAAGGATTCCTCCCTCCAAAATCTATAATTACATCATATTGAAAAAAAGTGTAATTCAGGTAATTGAATCTAGCAAATACTCGTATATTATTGGCTCTTTAACCAACAGAATTAAAAACAAACGACAACTCTCACCTCCAACAAAGATATAGTAGTTCCTAGGATAAGACGCTGCCGTCGAAACTTTCCTCTTGTTAGATTCTATGAGACGAAAGTATCAATCAATATGTAGTTAATTGTTAATCCGTAGCTAGCCTCCTTAGTCAGTGCTCAAGCTAATTCTGCCTTCAGCGTGTCGCCGGTACTTCTAGTAAGGTCGGAGCATCGTTCTTCTGTCTTCTTCGTTTCTTCACTCTCGGTGTAGTATTTGAAAGAAATTAGAGAGTACAAAGAAAAGAATGACTGAAGAGGAAGAAGGAGATGAGGTGATATATGAATAATTGATATTATCCAAAATATTAAAAATATCATAAATATGATAATACAGTAACTGGTTTGACCTTTGTAGCCTATCTAGAGCAATGGGTATCGACGAGGTTTCCTTCAGATAAGCAACGGCATCTACTAGCTCCTCGAGATCAAAAGACTTGACCATATTCCTTCCAGTGGCCATTAACATCAATCAAACTACATAGGTGGTCATCTCCAGTTATTGTTCTCGAGTAGTTTTTTACTATTTTAAGAACAGAAAAAAAATCGCTCATTGCCAGCAGTAGTAACAGGGATGTTAGCAATATTCGCAAGATACTTAATATCTCAGAAAATGCATCGGGTATTGTGTTCAGAATACTGTGAACACCAAATAGGTCATCAGGTTTCATTTATTTAGGTTATGTCTTTGCTGAATCAACTTGTGAAACCAAAATGACTGCATCAATGTGTGTACTGTAATGCTTGGAAAACATTGTGAGCTTTTCTTCATCAAAGAACTGTTCTGAGTGAACATCAAAAGTGGAGAGAGACTGAAAGAGATTTATGTTATTACTAAACCTACGATTATATTCAGCATTGCATCTGTCAATCACCGAAAATACAGCTTGGTAATTAACTGCTGTTTTAGGCTGACTTTGGTTGCACATTCTAATTGTTCTGTTCATTTTCCAAGGGTTCATTTTGCAATCTTAACTGTGTTTACCTTTGGCACATCAACTAGTTTTCTAGCAAACTCATTTGCTTCATCATATATTTTATCTTACTCACGGTTACTTGTCATTTTGATCCAGTTAGCCTTTGTTGCTGTGATAAGATCAACAGCCCGCACAATAGATTATTATTATTATTTTAAAGACTTGGGGAGGCCATCAGTGTTTTGGGGATCAATTGCCCCCTCCCCGCCACCAGCCTCTCCCAATGGCGCCCCTGAAAGTGCCCCTTTGTGGGGGAGAGGGCTCTCCTTTCTTTACATTTAGAATTGACGAGTGTTATTCTAGCTTTCAAAGTTCTCCCACAATATCTTTAAGCAATCTCTCTCTCTCTTCGACAAGTCTATTTATTGGTGTGTTTGTTGACGAAAAAATTGTATTATCTCTGATTCTTAATGACAACCAAATTAAACAATAATCAGTATTTGTCAAACACGGCTTCCAAGATATTAACAGTCTTAAGAATAACCTTTTACTAAATATAAGATAAACATTTCCAACAATGACGTAAACACCTTAGATAAGTCTGCTGATTTGCTTACGCGTGGAATTTCTTTTAAAAGATTTCAATCAAAACGAAACCTTTGGCTGCTTGGTCGTATGTGGCTAATATTAGACAAACAGTTTTAGCGTACGTTCCGAACTTAAATGTCTCACAGTTTCCAGTAAGAACTTAATTTCCACTTATTTGATGTTTAAAATAAGTTCAAACCCCTTTTTGGATATTTGTCGTGGTACACCACTCTATACCATACACTACTCTTAATGCGCTCAGGAGTAAAAAATTTGCGAATGTTCCCAAACAGGAAGTGACGTTCTCCATGGCGGGCTACAATCTCACGTGGTCTCCAAATAACGTGAGGAGGTCAGAGGTTGTTCTTTTACAATATCAGATGGTAGTCAGAATTTAAGTCTTTTGCTTAAATTCATTTTCAAACTTAGAAAAAAGCCCAAAGTAGATTTACAATTCACTACTGAGCTTTACTCGCTTTCTATGATGTAACTTGAACGATTCCCGACAGAAAACGATTTTCTTGAAAATGCCTCCGAGCAAAAGAAAGTCTCTGTACTTTCCCTTATTTGAGACCTTGATTTATTCCTTGATCAAAAGACGCTTATCGGAAGAAAGGGCAGAATTTATAGACAAAATTGCTACGGTTATAACGTCATTAGCCCGATTTCTTCACGTAAGAATCATTACTTAAACACGCTTAGTGGTCCTCGTTCGTCATTTAAAATGCAAACATCTTAGGGTTGATTCGACTTTAACGATACACAAAAGTTGTGGCTTTTGAATTACATCACCCCGTTAAACGACGATCAAAATAATCCTAAACGATTGCATTATATACAAAGATTAATATTTTCTCATTTTCTTACCAAAACTGATAAATTTCACCAAAGCTCAAACAGATTTTGTAAAACCCTTCTAACACACGTCCGTAGACTTCGTGTAGGAGAATAGCATAATGCTCCCAAGTTTTGCCCACCTCCCTTCCGGGCGGGCCGCTCATCAACCCCATTCCCTTCCGGCCCAATATCTGGTGGTCTTCAGCCAGAAGAAACCGCCGGCCATTTCAGCTAAACACTGAGTTCCTTCCCGGACTGTTTATCGATAAATGGGACCCCATCTTCGCTTCCGATAGTTGCCGGAAGTTTATAAAGGACGAAATGGAGTAGCTTGACATCTAATCTACTCGTACTTCCAGCGCCCTGAGAACCTCTCCCGAGTTTCGAGTATAAAAGACGAATTCTTTTAACCCTCAGCAGTAGAGCTTGAACAGCGTCTGGCGGGGCAGGAATTGCCATCTATCGGTGTAGTGGTAATTCGTCGAAGCATCAAGTCTTCAGAGAGGATATCGGTCTCAGTTAGGGAGGCTCCTTACCCCGCTGGTCTGCAAGTCAGTGTGGACCCAAGCTGGTACTCACGCGTAAGAGCAGAAGCTACAAACAGCCTCACTCTGGTTCCCTAAGCGAAAAACTACATCTCGGCTTTTCTCCGTGACCTTACGCGTCGATACGTCACTTCTCCCCCCCCCCTTTCTCTCACAGAGGCACCCAAGATTCCTTTGGAGTTCACGAGCGTGGGGCCCTCTGTAACAAGAAGCTCCCGTCACCTCCTTCTTCCAGCAGAATCGGGACGGAATTGTGGGATCAGGTCGTTCCTGGAGAACCTACCTCATCGTCTCCACCCCTTACCTCACCAGCGCCACCCGAACATCAGGTTCCAAGGTAACCCTTCCCTTTTACATTCCCCGACTTCACCGCGAAGTTTATCAGCATTACAAGTGTATAGGGATTTGTATGATGAATAGTAATTTTCAAGCCAAGTGAGATAATCCGAGATTCACTTATTAATTTATCTCTCAAAGCACATTATTTATATATATATATATATATATATATATATATATATATATATATATATATATATATATATATATATATATATATATATATATATATATATATATATATATATATAATATATATATATATATATATATATATATATATATATATATATATATATATATATATATATATATTTATATATATATATATATATATATATATATATATTGAAAATTTTCTGGTTTAGTGTTCATTAAAACTTTATTTTCATATCGTTGTGTATCTAACTTCCTTTGGGTCGCTTGCTGGCAAAGTTCATTCCAATCCCTCCGTAGCCAATTTCTAAGCACTCTGAGTCAATAAACCCATTCAGGACACGGGCCGAACGAAGTATAAGGAGTACTACGACGACTCCTTCGCATTCAGGATAATATGATATATATATATATATATATATATATATATATATAAGAGTCGGGGAAAACTTCAACCACCCCTCGGCCTATTCCTCGACACTTCGCTAGATATGCAAAATCAAACGACCAAACGATTAAAATTCACATTTTATTTTCACTTCACTAAACCTGAGGACCTGCGCATTGAATTAGTAGTTGGCCAGTCTAGAGGCCAATTTTTTAAAGCATTTCAGTGATTCTCAATCTTTAACGGAGTTCGTGATTAATTCTATTCCGACACTGCTGTCTCTCATTAAGGGCGGCAAGAATTGTCAGAAGCCCAGATTGATAATGAGTTCCAAAAGCTCATGCTTGCAAACAATACTAAGCACCTTGCCATCACACAAACGCTCCAGGGATATGAGCTTAGTAGGAAAGATTAATCCGAGTGGTAAAATCTTAACTTTACATGGCAATGGGTAGGTCCATTTTTGATTACTTCGATCTGCTCAAGCTAATAATCTCTTTCATTTAAAATGCTGTCAACTTTCCTCCTCTCACATACCGTTCTTCCGAAAAGGACTTACTATCTCTCACTCCAAACTCTTTTCTCAAATTGAATTTAAACTCTAATGTTGAATTTAATATTTTAGAAAAGGATGATTCAGTATAGATTCCAGAAGTTGATCCCGCTGAAGTGTTAAATGAGTCCTTCAAACATCTAAAGGAAAACAATCGAGACTTTTCGCGATAAAGGAACGCGTCCTACTTAGCTTAAGGGAGCAAGATTTCCTCAGCCTAAGGGAGCAAGATTTACTTAGCCTAAGGGAGCCAAGATTTACTTAGCCTAAAAGAGCACAACCAAGATTTACTTAGCCTAAGGGAGCACAGCCAAGATTTACATCAAATCTCATTGCATGGGTCAATAAGATTAAGGTGGGTAATGTGGTGCTTGTCCAAAGCCCCACTTAAAAAAGGTCTTTCTGGTAAATAGGAAAAGTGCTCGACTTGATATCAAGGTTCCACAATAGTAACCTAGTGGTAAGGATAAAAGGGAAGATGGTAAAATCATCCAATAACCGATAAAGTTACTGTAACCATTATAGCTCTCCATTACCCATTCTGAATCTAAAGCTTAGAATTTTGAGCTTTCCATCCTAAAGGAAAAACCTTTGACGCGGCTTAAAAATGAGAGATTCGAACCCTAAAATTCTGAACGTGTCAACGAAATTAACCCTAAACCCAAACGACTTCTCGTGAGCGGCTGCCTTAAAAGCCATACAGCAAATGCGACAAGCGTAGTTTTAAGATGTAGATATGTAAAAAAGTGAGAAAACAAAAAAACAAGGTCTGCTGACCAAAAAATCGCGTGCCCTCACTTATTCAGATTTATGTCCTTACGACTTTGAATAATTCCAGGAGTAACCTTGCGAGGATCTTTGCGAATATATCATTCGAAAGAGAGAGATAACAATTTAAGGGTTTCAAATTTTGTTAGAATCGGCCGAATAGTTGTGACGTTATTGCCCCACTAAACTAATTCCCTGGCTTACCTTGGGTGACTTTGGCAATTATATTATTTGAAAAGGAATGTAAAATAATATAAGGGTTTCAAATTTCGTTAGAATCAGCCGAATAGTTATAATGTTATTGCCAAAATAAAACTCATTCTTGGGTGGATAACCTTAAGAGAACCTTATCAATTATATCATTCGAAAGAGAATGTAAAACAACATAATGGGTTTCAAACTTCGTTAGAATGGGCCAAATAGTTATGATGTTATTGAAAAAAGAAAATAATTCCCTGGCTAACTTGGGTGGCTTTGGCAATTATATTATTTGAAAGGGAATGTAAAAGAATATAAGGGTTTCAAATTTCGTTAGAATCAGCCGAATAGTTATAATGTTATTGCCAAAAAGACTAATTCCTGGGATAAGCTTAGGAGGACCTTAGCAATTATATCATTCGCAAGAGAATGTAAAACAACATAATGGGTTCAAATTTCGTTAGAATCTGCCGAATAGTTATGATGTTATTACCAAAACAATATAATTCCCGAGCTAAAATAGGAGGACTTTGCCACTTGTATCATTCAAAAGAGAATGTAAAAAATAATAAGGGTTTCAAGTTTCGTTAGAATTGGCTGGATTGTTGTTACAATGTTATTACAAATACGTAAAACATGAACTAAATTATATTAAAATAAATATTTTTTTATTTAAAGTGGCAGGCCTTAATTTTTTGTCACACCTCTTTTATGGAATTGAAAAGGAGAAAAAATGGTCACACCCTAATTGCATAGTCTAGAATAGTATAGCATAACACATTATAGCATAGTATAACATGGCTTAGTATATTCTAACATAATATAGTATAGCATAGCATAACAAAACATAGTATAGTAAAGTATAATATAGTATATGTAGTATAGTATCTCCTAGCATAGTATAGCCCAGCATAGCATATACTGGTATAGCCTAGTATTGTCTAAAACAGTATAACATTTTATAGCATAGCCTATTATAGTCTCGAATAGTAGCCTGGCAAAACCTAGCTTACCGTAGGATAGCCTACCATAGTATTACCTCACCTAGCATAATAAAGCCCAGCATAGTATACACTAGCCTAGATTGCCTAACATAGTAAATCCTGCTTAGCCTAGTCTAGCATAGTATATCATAGCATAGTATAGTATAGCATAGTATAACAGAGTAGATTATGTCATAGCATAGCCTACCATAGTATAGTCTAGCCTAGAATCGGATAGCCTAGTCTAGCTTAGCCTAGCTTAGTATAACCAAGTCTAGTCTATGATTCCCTATAATAGTAGAACTTACCATACCATACTCTAGCGTAGCTAGTTAGCATAGTATTGCCTAGCCTTATATAATATAGCTTAGCCTGCCATAGTATGGCTTAGCCTAGACTAATCTAGCCTAGCCTAGCAGAGAATGTATAGTATCGCCTATCTTAGCCTAGAAACCATAGTAAAGTCTAGCATAACATAGCCTAGTACAGCCTAGCATATATAAGATAGTAAAGCTTACCATAGTATAGCTTATGATAGTATAGCCTAGCCTAGAATAGTATAGTATAGAATAGCCTAACCTAGTATAGTTTAGAATATTTTAACATAGTATTGCCTAGCGTATCCTCGTATAGCCTAGGCTAGCCTAGCTTTGCAAAGCCTAACATAGTATAGCCTATCTTCCATAGCCTACCTTACCCTAATCTAGCTTAGTATAGTATGGTATAAGCATAGTATAACATAGGCTAGCCTAGTATAAACTAGTCTAGCATAGTAGCCTAGCTTAGCTTAGTATATTATATCCTATTCTAGAATGGTATATCTTGGCTTAACACACCCAACCATAGTCTAGCCTAGCCTATGCTAGCTTAACATGGTACACTATAATCTAGTCTAGTCTAACGTAGTATAGTCCAGCTTAGCGTTGCATAGCATAGCATACCCTTGTATAGCCCAGCTTAGTATATCATAGCATAGAATGGCCTAGTATACCCTAGTCTAGTATATGATTGCATATATAGCCTAGAATATTATATATATATATATATATATATATATATATATATATATATATATATATATATATATATATATTAGAATAACCTAGCTTAGTATAGTATTCCTGAGCCTATCAAGTGTATCCTAGCCTAGCCTAGCTTATCAAAGTATAGCCTAGCCTGCCTAGCGTAGTATAACCTAGCCTAGTTTAGCGCAACCTACAATTGTATATTAAAACATAGTCTAGATTAGCATAGCTTACCTTAGTCTACATAGTATACCCTATCTTAGTATAGCCTAGCTTAGCCTATTTCACTGGAGCCTAAACTAGTATATTCTATCCTATCCTAGCCTAGTTAGCATATTCTAACCTAGTATAGTATATCATAGCCTACCTTACCCTACCCTAGCCTAGTACGTATAGTTTAGTATATCATAGTATTGCCTAGCCTAGACTAGACTATGAGATCTTAGCCTAGGCTGACATAGCATGCATAACATAGCCTAGCCTACCCTAACAAACCCTAGCTTATCCTAGCAGGGTATAGCGAAGACTAGCCTAGTGTAGCTTAGCTTTGTATATCATAGCCTAACCTAGCATACCGTAGCGTAGCGCAGCCTAGTATAGCATAGCATTGCATAACCTATCCTATCATTAACTATCCTAGACATGCATAGCCTATATTATACTATTATACCCTAGTCAAGCATAGATTATTATTGTCTAGCCTAATATACTATATGCTATTTTAACATAGCATATTATAGCCTAAATTAGCATAGTAAATCTTAGCCTTGCCCATTATATCTTATCATAGTATAGCCTAGCCTATAATTGCCTAGCATAGCGTTGCCTATTCTAGGCTTGCCTACCAGAGTATAGCATATTATAGCCTAGCCTAGTCTAGCAAAGTATTGGTCGAAAAGTTATGATGTTATTGCCAAAACAAAATAATTTCCGGGATAACCTTGGGAGGACTTTGGCAATTATACCATTCGAAAGAGAATGTAAAACAACAGAAGGTTTCAAATTTCGTTAGAATCTGCCTAATAGTTACAATGGTATTACAAAAAAAAAGCAAAACAGGGACCGAACGACCCACTGACATAGTGGGATGTTGAGTCGCTCGCGACATGACTCGCATGCGACTAAAAATAAGGGGTCAAGCATCTTAAGACGTCGAGACGCTTAAGATATCGATGCTTTCCCACCATCCCGGAACATATCAAAACCTCTCCCTTTGTCTCCCTGGATGGTCTGCTAAGGTTTCCCTGGGATCGTTTTATAATCTTTCGAAAGCTCCTTCTGTGAGACTGATGTAACCGTTTATTGTCCTGTTGACGGGCTTGAACAATTAGCGGCGTGAAACCGAAGGACTGAGTGGGCCTGAGGGACGATGAGTGGGGGGGGGGGGGTCCTTCTCCCGTGCCCGGGGTTACGGGGGATTTGGGTTTTTGGCTATCCTATAGCTGGCCCTGGGAGATTAACGATCCAGACTTTCGAAAAGCAACATCTCGTCTATTTTTTCCTCCTTTTAATTTTCCAATTAGAGTTATCTTCTCTTTGGCTTCAACTCTGCATTATCTTCCCAACCAATTTTTATCTTCAAGCTCTAATGAAGCTCAAGTAGCTTCCTCAAATCTATTCATTATCAAACAAACAATCCGTGCTAACCCGTTAAGTGAAATCGGGCTGTGAATTAACTAATACATTAGTGAGTACAAATTTATCATTTACGCTCGGCATCTAAACAAACGAACAAATTGTAACCTCAAAAATCCATTCATCCTTTGACAAGCTCTACTTTTACTAAGCAGGTAACGAATGTCTCGAGCTAAAACTCGCTTGTGGCATTGTTCTAAAAAAACATCTTTTTCAAATAACTCTCCATACTGTTTGATCGTAAAAAGCTTATTGCGTTGGTTAGGCTCCTCAACTCGGGGCTATAGAATACACAACAAGGTCTGCTGAACAAAAGGTCGCGTGCTCTCGCTTATTCTGATTTAGGACCTTACGACCTGCAAAACCTTCACTAATTCCCTGGCTAACCTTGGGAGGACTTTGGCAATTATATGATTCGAAAGAGAATGTAAAAGAACATAAGGGTTTCAAATCTCGTTAGAATTGGCGGAATAGTTATGACGTTATGGTTAAAATTATTAATCGCCGAAAGCAAATTTAAATTCTCTGCCAGGTTAAATTAACATCCTTTTCAGGGGGCCACCAGGTGAAGAGGACCACTGCTGAACACTTATAACTACCTCAGCATTATCAACCGACTTCCTACAATATAAGGGTAGCACGCATCAACGCCATTGCAGGCGTGACTGGGTCTGCATCAAACCCCCCCGTTACTGCAAATTCGCAATGCACTGCAAGAACAACAGTTTCGGCTACGTGACTTCTCAGGTCATTGGGCCCATATCCGTGCTTAGTCGTCTTCTATGACCTGCGTCGGATGACGACACATGGGTATTCTTCCCCTCCCCGCCTTAGATACATGCAAATAAAGTTGGTCATCTATGACTTTAACTCTACCCAGATGGTATCCTTCGTAGGATCAACGGCAAAAGAGCGGCTCAAATAAAGATGGTCAAAAGAAGGTGGGTGTTCAAAGATCATGCGTAAGATCCTCATAAATATGAGGCATCCAAGTAGTAAATTCACATTTCTTATGTTGAAATTGGTGAAATTGGGAAATTAATAGTGAATAATTTGAGTTAATTTAGATTGTTTTAAAAAAAATATCTAGCTATAATTATTATTATCATAAGAATATTCTTATAACCATTCTTCTTATTATTATAATAATCTCTAAACTTATTTTTAGTATTATATATATTGTTATTTTTCAACTCTTCTAAATGTGCACAAACTCCCACATTAAGGCAGAATTACCCCCCCCCCCCTCCCTTCTTGCGGCATTAAGGAGGGGGTTCCGCAAAGATTAAGAGCAATCATTAAAATACACATAAACAATCGAAGTCCCGAAGCAATTCGAAGCAATTTAAACTCGTTTCCTTTAAAAATTTCTCAACTAAACTCGTTTTTATTATTTATTTGGGGCAAAATTGAACCTTCTGCTACAATAAATCTCTTCCCATTCGCTCCCTCTTTTTTTCGTCCCTTTAATCCGTTCAAAGGAGTTTGACTCTTACTTCAACTGATACTCGTACAAAGAGCGTAACAAAGAAATACATGAACTGACCTCTCTTTTAAAGTTCAAGTCATTATAAGAGGACATAGAGAAGTAAATAATTTCGACCAAGATCATCTTTAAAAGTATTATGTCCAAGAATGGACTGAGGATGATTTATAAAAAGAAAGTAAATATCCATTTCTGAGATTAAATATTTATTTATTTACTAAAAGGTAAAATGCAATGTATCATTGATCCTAAAAAAATATGGAGGTAGGTAAAAAAAAAAGGCTGAAGTCAGGCTAGGTTAAAATGCAGTGGTATCCTATCAATCAGTATCCATTTTATAGATGAAGTAAATAAACCACCTTTTTTTATACAAAACAAATTTATTAGAAGCGTATTTTTGGAGTGGAATGAAACTAAGCTTTCTTTTTAACTAATAGGATGCAGAACATGACCTTAGATAAATAGATAACCTTTTGAAAAGGGAATGTTTAGAAAGGGTAATTTTTTTAACTGAATATTTGTAAAAAAAACTTTTTAAATTCTTTTTTCGATCGGTAACTTTAAAAAAAAATCAGTGTTTTAAAGGTGAAAATTTACATATATGTGAAATCAAATGGATATTCAAAGTAAGGGGAAAAAATATGACTAAAATTTAGACATATTTAATGCGTTAAAAAATGCTATTTTCATACATTCCTAGTAGCATCGCATCAAAATGAGTCAAGACTTTTCTTTGAATTTAATTACAATTTTCTGTTCCCACAACATTTATCTTTGAGACAAATTAAAATACACGTCACTTATGTAAGCCTTCACTATCATACACCGAGGCGCAAAAAATCATGGTGGGCAGCGCTGCCGTAAGGTGAGCTCATGACAATTCTCAGATCCGTATCATTTTTGATCTGACGTTTCTTGGGTCAATGTGAAAGGCAAATAGGCTTCTTATGGCAAGACGACGTTAATAAAAATCAAACGGGGCCTGACATTGAGTGGCAAAGGGATGCGAAATTCCACTTCAGAAAGTGTGTTGACATTCAATTTCCCTCGATCTACGGTGTTACGTGTGTACCGAGAATTCAACATGGAAGGCGTTACCACCCGCCGTGCACAGCGCAGTTACCAACCACGAGTGCTTAATGATCGTATCCAGTGGCGTCTGGCTTGAATTCACTATGGTAACAGATAAGCAACACTGGTTCAAATCGCATCCTTATTAAATACAGGGCTACCTGAGGCATATCCATCGTTCTTTATCTTTCATGCGATAGGGGAGCAGAATACAGCTATGCAGGCTAATGGTGGTTCCATACTAGTGTAGGGTGTGCTCACGTGGCATGGGCTTAGTCTGCTGGGCCGCCAGAACACGTCATTAACCGATGAATGAGGTGTTACACTGCTTGGTGACAATTTTAATCATTTCATGGACTTTATCTTTCTCAACAAAGCCGGGATATTCCAGCATGATAATGCATCGTGTCCTCTGGATGAAATTGCCCAGTATTGGTTCGAAGCCCATTCTGGAGAGGTCGAAAGAATGTTGTGTCCCACCGTTTCCTCAACATGAACCCAATTGAGCATTTATTTGATGTGGTGGCCAAGTGCGGATAGCTATCGAGAAGGCATGGTTCAACATCTCTCCAGAGGTCTTCTGCCCATTTGTGTTATCTATGCTAAATCGAGCTGCTGCACTTCGATACTAGGCACAAATCTCATCACCTTTGCCACTTCAGTGAATTATTATAATAATTTCGGTGATATTTTAATTGCTGCATATTAGTTTGAAGGGTAATAAAAACTTCAATCGAAAGTTTTCATGACTCAGAAATAACTCATTTAAGCTACATTATAAAATTGAACACAAATTAAAAATTTATATGCACATTTTTGCTCAGGACCCTTCCTCTTTCGAGGACTTGGAAAGTTGACACTCTCTCTATATTTTCTCCATATGATTTTTAGGCGCTCTGTTTTGAAGATGCATCGATAAGACCAGCCTAACAAGGAGTATATTGGTTGAGAACAGCATAATAAAAAGAAAAGAGAGAAACCAATCTAGACTAAACATCTTAGAAGCCATCGTAATCAACGAAGAAAGGCCAACCCTCAACACTTAGGCTACAAGTTGGAATCGAACATTAAAGTTGAACTAAAAATTTAATCTGGCTAATTGGCCCGTTTTCCTTGACATTACCTTCAATCTTGGATGAATACATAACCCTTAAAAATCCGCTTCATTCCATTCCGATAGATGGCAGATTTCGAAATTCTTACCAGGGAAGATTTCTTACAAGCAATCCTGATTTCCAAATTTTTGAAGCGAGATTCATCTTTATTTGAAGAAGTCTCTGAAGAGACAATTACCGCCTGATGAGACAGTGACGTGACACCTTACAAAGACGATCTTTCCTTTCCTGTCCACCCTTCTTAGGGCGAGTCAGTTAGGGAAGCTCAAAATCTCCATAGGTACCCCTCAATCAGGAGCCTTTTCTGAACTTTGCGGCTAACTTGGCGCAGACCTTAGCTTAGCACGAGACGGGTTAGACCCGTGTGAGCGGCTGAATTGAGTGTGGTGGAAGCAAGCACTGATAGGGCTAGGTGTTAGGCAGGTAAGTGGGCTACCGAATCGTCAGCTGAATAAGCCAGATAACTGGATATAGCAGCAACCTATATCCAACTTTAGTCCATCTCTCCCTCTCTCTTTTCCTTTTCGCCTTTACGTCGATGATGAAGACAAAAAAGAAGAGGATTGGCTAGCGAACAGATGGACCCAGCCAAACGGGTCCTTTTGAGCGTCCGGAAGGGCGCTTAAAAAACCGGCCGTACCAACGTCTTCAGGATTATATACGGGGAACCTGGAGTTGTATTCATGCGACGACTGCTTTGCTTGCCTGAGTAAGTCTTGCTCTTCTCACGTGTGACCTGGTAAAGCCAACCTTAAGTTGTACTTCGCATATTATTGGTAAAATTTGTTGTTACGCGCGTTTAGTGATTGCTCGTTCAGGAATACAGATTCAGCTTACGTTCGAAGGTGACATTGCGTTTTTACGAGTAATAAGTGAAATTTCACTCGCTTCGTGCGTCGGTAGCGAGGGTGAGCTTGCTTCCGCCCTCCCCCTCCTTTTTCCACACCGGACTCCCTTTGTGGTAGACCGGAGACCTGCAGGCCTTCGAGAAGCGCCTGCACCCAAGGTAAAGTGCCATTTTGATCGGGTTGTTTTGTTTTGGACAGGGACTACTCCTTTTTTGACCTATTCTCTTTCACTGGTGAAAAATATCACATAACACACACACACGAACACAGCCTTCGCGTATTTTTTATCTCTCCAGTTCCCATGCGGAAATCGAGATTTAAATGAGGGAGACTCGGCGGATACCGCTGAGGAATCTCTCCGATGGCTCCAAGTTAGATCGGGGAGATGTCTTTGCCATCACTCACGGGGAACTAGGGGTAACCCTAGTTAGACTTATAGACACACACAATGGATACTCGGCTATCTGCCAAAAGAAGAGTGACTGCGAGGTCCTCACCTCTCAAAAAGCGGCAGAATCCTTAAAAAAGATCAATCTCAGACCCCACACGCCTCCACAGATTAAAACTCCCTGCAGCATTATTCTTTGGCGCCTCAATCCTTGGGTCGGCAGCCACAGCATCGAAGAAATTAATGCTGAGGTTGAAAAAAAACACCCCTGGGCCAAAATAGCGGAAATCCTTAAATTTAAGGATTACACGCACGTTTTCAAGATTGTGTTTACTGATTCGGCAATGGCGGTTAAGGCTACGGAGTGCGGTATGCTCCTCTTTAACGTTCGGATCTGCCCCGAGCAGGTCGAACGCGAGGAGTTTATCGACCTCCAAATGTGCTTCAAATGCTACAAGTATGAGGAGTACACTACGGCCAACTGCCCCAAAGGGAATGCCACCTTATGTTCCATCTGTGCATGGGACAACCACTTCTGGAGGACCTGTAAAAGCACCACCATGAAGTGTCTAAACTGCGCGGGGGAACATAAGACACTCTCCATGGCCTGCCCCATCAAGAAACAGATCCTAAAAAAGAAAGCCACACAGAAAAAAACTGAAGAGGAAACGAAAGCCAACACCACTTATGCCAAGGTCGCAAAAGCTGCGGTAGCGGAGTCAAAAGCGAATCCTACATATCTCCACGTCGAAAATGAAAACTCGACAAAAATTATGTGTTGCATATATTATGCTCATATTGCGAATCTCTCCTCCCCGGGGTGCTTTGCAGATGAGCTTAATAAGATGCTAACTAATAAGGGAATGGAGAAGATGTGGTTCCCCTCGAACCCGCGGTCAGAAGAGATTCTGAAAATTAGTCTCAAACCCCAGTGCGAAGCTAGTTGTCAGAAGCTCCCAACCCCCAGCAATGCCACAACTTCAGCTTCCTCCAGAGACCCCAGGATCCAGGCTGCAAAAGCACGTACTGAACAGAGACAACCTAAAGAAACTCAGCAAAACAAAACTACCCACGCAATCACACCCACAAAGGTGAATAACGAGAGCACGGAGACTGGAGTTGCGAGAGCCGAATGAGGGGCACGTTCGCCCCGCTCACGTAAAACCTCGCAGCCCCAGAGACGCCCGAGATCGTCCTCTTCTTGTAAGAGGGAATCCAGGCACGCATACCATTCAAGAAAAATTAACTTGAAGGTATTCGCTGCCGAAAGGTCCCCTTTTCCTAAGGAGATGGATGCCCTTGATGTATCCGAAGGCTTAATAGCCGGAATATACAAATGGGAATTCACCTCGGACGAGCTCAGTGAAAAACAGGTCGAGGAGGCTTTACTCCAAGGCCTGATTAAACTGACCTTGGACTCCTTTATAACCCTTACCGACGGCGAATACAGGAAGAAACGTACAGGAAAAACCATAACGCCCCCAAACACTCCACAAGGACCTAAACTCGTAAGAGAATAAAGTTCTAAAAAACATCATATTACACTCGAAAACCCTTAAGTGAACTACAAAATGACGACTCTAAAAATTTAACATTTGAACTCTGACGGATGGACAAACAAAAAAATAATATACGGAAACGTATTAAGACAATGTGACCCAGACGTTATATTTATTTCCGAACATGGAATAGACGACGCTAACCCGATAAAGATCTTTCCATACGAAGTCTTGACAAAAATCATAGCGGAGAACGTTTTGACGGATGCGCCATAGCTGTGAAAAGAGGTCTTGACTTCAGATCAATAAGTGAACTCGACGAATCTTACCTTGCTGTGAAGGTCCGTACGGCAGTGGGACCCCTGGTCCTGGCAACGGGGTACCAACCCCCAAAGAGAGGGTATTTGCCCCTCCCAAACTTCTTGCAGTTATGTGGTCACGGCAGAACCGTTCTCTTTGCCGGTGACCTCAATGCAAGAAGCGCTGCCTCCGGTTATACGTCGACCAACCCAGCAGGCAGGAATCTCGAGACACTTATTGATAGACACATTATGAATAGAATTGGACCAGACTTCCCCACATATATCACTCACAGGTCAGCCACCAAACCAGATATTGTGCTAACCAGCAATATGTTCCCATATAATTACTTCATTGAGCCGGGCCCCCCTATTCCCAGCGACCACCAGGCTATCCTTATTAAAGTCTTAACCTCCCCCATTCAAATCCCTATCCCAGAGCGAAAGAGCTATGCTCAAGCCAACTGGGATAAGTATAATCAACTCCTCGAAAGTTATAACCCAGAACCCTTAAATGATGCCTCCCTTGAAGAAATTGACAAGGAATTGGATAAATTAAATGAAACTCTATTAAAAGCCGACAAAGAAGCCGTCCCCCGAGTTAAATATAAAACTCTCATTGCCCCCTCATGGACCCCTAGAATGAAAACCCTCGCGAGGGAATATAAGGAACGGATCAATGAAGTGAACCTCACTGGCCCCAACATCAACACACACCGACAAACACGACTCATACGCGATGAACTAATGACTCTTATAAGGGACCAACAGAATGTACTCTGGAATAATTCAATTGACGGACTAAATGTAGAAACTGACTCACGTACATTCTGGCAGACGGTAAAACGACTAAAAGGCGGACAGCCAGCAAAGACTATTAAACTTATACGTGACGACACTGAAATTTCTGACGTGGAAAGAATCAAAGAGGAATTCAGACTCTTTTGGGCATCTATATTTAAGATTTCCCCGGAAGAGAATGATGACTTCGATTTGGACTTCGAAGACGAAATTATTAACGACCTGAATGACCAAATACACAGAACGCACCCTCACCATTGCGTATCACAGAATAGGGAAATGGAGGGACTCGGCGGTAGAATTACTGCCGAGGAACTCTCTATGACCTTAAAATCCTTTCGACAGCGAGCACCGCGGCGTACAGGACTGACGAAGGAGAATTTTATTCGAGCCCCGCCCAATATCCTATTGGGGCTCATGAATATCATGAACGCATGCCTAAACGTGGGATACTTCCCTGACCACTGGAAGGTAGCGAAAATGATATTCATTCCAAAAGCCGGTAAACCACCGGACAGTCCAGCTAACTTCAGGCCCATATCTCTCCTAGAATTTTCAGGGAAAGTCTTGGAGAAGATATTGGCCAACAGGGTAAACACGTTCCTCGAGAAACAACTCTCATAACAACCAACAACATGGCTTCCGAGCGAAGCGAGGAACAGACACGGCGCTAGCCGTAATTACCGAGAAGTTGGCAAAAGTAAAATCAGAAAAACGCCATGCAAATCTGGTGCTACGCGATGTCAAAAAGGCCTTTGACAAGGTATGGAGGAGAGGCCTACAATATAAGATCCTACAACTAGGCCTCAATCCCATACATGAGAGGATTCTTTGTGACTACGTGATGGAGAGGAGAGCGTTTCTGAGTATAAAAAATTATAGCGGCCCTGAGTTCGAACTCGAGGCGGGGGTGCCCCAAGGCGGGTGCATCTCTCCCCTGCTCTATAACATCTACACCATAGACCTTCCCCAACCCTTGACTGAGGGTTCCTTATACGTCCAATTTGCGGATGATATAACAATGATATGTACGGGGCCTTATCGGAATGCGAATTTCATGGCACGAAGTACGGCAGTGGAAATCGAAAACATCAACTCTTTCGAGAGAAGATGGAAGATATCCACCAATGCCCAAAAGTTCCGTGTAATTCCATTATTCCTAAGGACACTGGCAGACATCCGTGTGGGGGGTGCACGCATCCCATACCGCACGGAGGGCACGGTTCTGGGACTACAAATTACGACTGGTGGGTATAGGAGCCATGTAGCAAAAACTACACGGAATGCACGGAGGGACTTGGGTGAATTTTTCAAATTCGCAAACCTGAGTACCTCCAACAAACTGAAAATCTATAATGCGTGCATTCGCTCAAAACTCCTGTACCCCCCGTTCCCTATAAACATAGTTTCCAAGACCCAAGTCCTTAAACTGCAAAGGGTCCAGAATAGGGCAGTATATATCATTACGGGAGTCCGAAGGAGAGAAGGGAGAAGGCAGAGTGATCTCCATGGTGAACTGAGGATGACCCCCATAAACGTGGAGCTTCACCTCAGAGCAACCAAAATCTAGGACAAGGTGCACCGGCACCTCCCTCCCCAGTTTGTACTGGAGCACATCGACTTTGACAATTTACCTAACTTAAGACGACCAATTAGTTTCAAAAGCAGTAGACTACCGAATGACTTTAACGTCGACTCAAAGTTCACTTAAAAACTAGATAACCCCCATTCATAACACAGCAAAACATGAACAAAGCCAAACGAGTTTAGCCACCGAATTAGCACTTGCTAAATTTGGTTCAAAAAACACTTCCCCAAATTTTTGTGCGAAATATCGCCAAAAAACAATTAAAACAAAAACAACACAAAAAATCTAAATCTAGGTGTGAAACACCCAGAATCGAAGATGAAAATCTTCCAAAAAGCCACGTAGAGATATTATATATTAATACAAAGGCTTGAATGCCCAGTGCATTTACCAGATAGTGTATTTATATACTATCAAAAAAAAAAAAAAACCAAAACGCAAAGAAAGCCAGTGATACCCTTTAACCAGGGATCTGTCTTTCATTCTACCTTTCATTTTCGCTTTCCTATCATTTTTTTTCCCTATTTCCCCACTATTTCTCCTACTAAAACCCTCTTCTACTATATTTCTCACTTGTTATGTCCAATGTCCAATTCATGAGACTCTTGGACTACTCAAACTCATGCATAGCAATATGTCAGAATGATAAAGATTTTGATAAACTTTTAACGGAGAAAGTAACGGAAGAACTAGAGAGAATCGGTTTGGAGGCGAAAATACCCCCACAAATAGAGGCGCAAAAAGTGGTCTACTGTCGTCAAATTGATCCTTGGATTGGTAAACACAAAGCCGACATCAAGGAGGAGACCGAGAGAGCTCAAAATTTGGCTATAGTAAAGGAAGTGAAAAAAATTACCAACCGAAACACCAAAACCGAATATACCTACGTTTTTAAAGTAATTTTTCGGGAGACCAGCATGGCTAGAAAAGCCCAAAAGATCGGATTTTTGGCGTTTCATCTGAAAAGTACACCAGACCAGATAAAAAGCAACGACTTTGTGGGCGTTCAAACTTGTTTCAACTGCTTCGCTTTGGAGAAACACATCACCCGCAAATGCCCTTAAAAGAAATCAAGTGGTGTTCGGAATACAGCAGTAAAACGCATACGTGGCGCGAGTGCGATGCACAGAGTAAGAAATGTTTGAATTGCGGCGGGAGTCACCGCACTATGGCGATGGCTTGCCCGAGGAAGCGGGAATTTATTGAAAATAAGAAAAAAGAAAAGACCATAGAGGAAGAGTAAAAACAAAACCTTACATTTGCTAAGGTCGCAAAGGCCACGGTGAACAAGATACAACCCACAAAAAATATAATAGAGATAAGGCAGGGCGAAACACTGAAAATTCTGTCAACGCTACAAAATCAAGAAGAACCATTGGAGGTGTAGTCTGCCCCAGTAGATAGAAATCGTGAGGAAGCTATCTCAAAATTACAAGCCGTAGCTCATGAGGAAGCGGGTGTTGAACCCGCCCATAAGACAAGTGAATAAAGAGAGCAAGAACGCCAAGAATCAGGTTAAAGATTTTCGCCTCAAAGGAACGACCCTTTCCCCATCAAAATAACGACTTAATACAGGAAATAAAAAAGGGCTATTACAAATACGAGTTTAAGGGCTTGTACTCAGACCGCGAGGTCTATAAACTTATAACGTGCGGCAATCTGTAAATTCCCCAGGACTTATGTTATACGGTCACAAAGGAGGATTTTATAAAGAGAGGAAGAAGCGGGAGGACGAAATCACCCATCGACCGAGAAGTTCACAAGGCCGAGAGAAGAGGAAGCCATGGGAAACGAACATTCAAATAATGGCTCATATTCGGAAAATAAAACTAATATGTCATAATGTCATGGGATGGAATAAGGAAAGATTCTCTCTAAGATCTAAATATTAAACTATGCCATCCGAGTAAAAACCACCAACGACGTCAATTTCGACGGCGTTGCAATAGCCGTGAGAAATGATCTTACTTGGCAGTGAAAGTTAGGCCTTCCACAGGAAGCCTCATAGTCGCGACTGGTTATCAACTCCCAAAGAGAAACTTTTTGCACTTTCACAACTTTATGGAAGTTTTTGGAAAAACTGATTAGGCTATCTTCATGGTAGATCTAAATGCCCGAAATAGAGATTCAGCGTACACACGAAACTTCAACGAGGCGGGCAAAAACATCGAAACACACTATTATAATGAAGACTAGTGGAGGGCATAGGGCCGGAAATTCCAACCTACTTCGGGCCAAACAGGGCCACGAAGCCCGATATAGTCTTAGCAGTTCCTGACCTCCAATACAATTACCTCATTGATAAAGGGCCCCATCAACAAGCGGCCATGAAATGATAGTCCTGACTCTGTCTTTAGATCTAATCCAATTCAGATGTCCCCCCAAGCAAGTTGTACAAGAACACAAACTTGACCGGTTACTTAGAGGATCTGGCCAGCCACCGCCAGAGAGATCTTTGGGAAGCAACCCTAGAAGAAATAGACCAAGAACTCGAAAATTTAATGGAAGCGCTGGTTGAGGCTGACAAAAAATACGTCCCCATTACAGTATACAGGACGTAGCCGCACTTAATCACGACAACCCAAATAGATAACCTAGAATAGCAATACATTACCTTGAGAGGAACCAGTGAACAAAATATACCGCAAAGAGGACACAGGGCATGGTTGCAACAGAGGAAAGAAGAGCTGATAATGACAACAGAAGTAGAAGAAGTGCGAGGTGGGATCGAATTGTCGAAGCTCTGGACAACAAGCTAAACCTATCTAGACTCTGAAACAAAATCAACATCGCTAGAGGTAAGTGGCAACCAGAGTCCAAAATCGAAATCCAACACGACGGAGGAGAGATGAAAGAGCCTCATGACATTGAGACTGCATTTCGTAAACACTGGAAGGGGGTGTTTGACATTTCTTCCGACGAAAACGAAGACTTTGATAGAGGCCACTAGTTAATAGTGGTGGAAGAACCTGAGCTAAACCGCCATGAAATCGTCCCCAATAACGTTTCATCGCCAACGCTTCTTGCGGAACAAGGTATTGAACCAATCACTATTCAGGAACTGAAAAGAACTCTCCTTGCCACCAAGCAGAGGGCGCCCGGTGAGTCTGGATTAATAAGAGAGAACCTGGTACCAGTCTCCTTTTTAAACAATATAGTGCTATTGTTAAACGCCACACTTAGTGCAGGATATTTCCAAGCGCGATGAAAAGGGGAAAAATAATTTTCCTGCCGAAACCAGGAAAGCCTCCAAATAGATCAGGGAATTTCAAGCCAATTGCATTGCTAGAAACATTGGTTAAATTATTGGAAAGAGCGATTGACGAGAGATTAGTCAGACATCTAGAGGAAAGATCGCGAATCCTGAATCACCAACACAGATTTAGGAAGAACAGAAATACCAAAACGGCTCTAGCCATTCTAGTCGAAACAATAACCAAGGCAAAGTTCGACAAGAACAATACAGACGTTGTACTTAGGGAAGTCCAGAAAGCTTTTGATATAGTTTGGAAGATCGGCTTTAAGTATAAGAGAAAAAGATTGGGGCTACCCCCAGCCCTGGCAAAATACCTTTGTGACTATGTCACAGATAGATCGGTCCGAGCTTCGAGTTCCCGCAGGAGGTCCCACAAGGGGGCTGTATAATTCCAACTCCTTATAGCATATTCACGATGGACTTACCAAGCCCAGTTAACGACTCCACAATATACATATATACAATTCTCTGATGACAACACAATGGTTGCAAACAGTGCGTATAGGCATCTCCAAACAATGACGAGAATTACGGCGGCCGAGATCACAAATATCAACGAATACGAGCGGAAGTGGAAGATCCGCACAAATTACGACAAGTTCTCTATTATCTCTATTAAGAGACGCAAAACCGCTAGAATAGAAGTTGAAGACAAAAGGTAACGTTATGAAAACGAAAGAAGAGGGCTCGGGCGTACAAGCTCCCGACACGGCTAAGGGCAACACGTAAGAGAAAGAGTCAATTTAGCGAAGGCGATTCTAACTAAATTATTTCAACTTAGAGGCCTAAAGAGGGAAAATAAGAGGAAAATATACAATGCTCTTTGCTGGGCAACACTGCTCTATCCGGCAGTTTTGATGAATAGACTCCTCAAGGCAAATGCAGTCAAGCTCCCGAGGGTACAAAATGCAGCAGTCTACATCATCATGAACAAAAGAAAAAGAGAGAATAAACGGTTAAAAGCCTGCACAGTAAAATAGATCTTTAGGCCACAAACATGTACCTTCACAACTGAGCCTGTAAGGTGTGGAAATCCGGCATAGTTATAGGATCAACAATCAAAGAAATTTCAGGATCGGGAAACCCGACACGAGGGAAGAACCATCTCCAATATTTATAAGCATTTGAGATTGCAGAGCCATTGCATAAATACAATACAAGATAATCTGCAATAGACAACTAAAATATAAACAAGAACAAACGAAGAGCTATAGAGGCGTGAGAGCTTCCAACTAAAAAAAAGAAGAAAAAGAATCAGAAGAAGAATCCCAGAGGTGGCTGGTCACCCAGCAACTAACACTAACTGTAACTTATTTCCCGTCACCAGTTTACCTTAACACCTACTGTCCCCTCTACTCTGACTATATAATTTTATTTTTTATCTTTTTCAAGACGCAAGATGTCTCATTCCATTCCGAAAGCCGAACATTTGACGCCTAAGCATTTTCCTGACAGCCAGATTTCGGAATTCACATTTTTAACTTTGCTTAGTAAAGGACCAAGAGCCAAGCTGAGCTGAAAAGCACCTAACTGGAAGTCTTCTAGTGAATTTCATTTCACCTTTTAAAAAAAGAGAGGTATATAATACTTTATTCATTGGAGAATTTATAATTAAATGAGAGCTTTAAAACCTCACTGCTCCCGTCCATCGAATGCATGGGAACCTACCTCAGATGTCTGCTATTTATTAATTTTGTCTTAACTATGCCGACCACTTAGACCGACATAATTAAGTGCTGATGTGGAAACTGGTTTAAGGACTAGCCCGCAGCAGAAGCATAAGTAAAAATATTCCCGAAAGTGGGACTTAACTGCAGCCTTCGGGTGGAAGAGTAATCCTTATATCCGAGGGACCGGCCTAGAATCATAGAGGAAAGTGACCACACACACGTATTTAAGATTAACTTTTAATCAACTTAAATGGCACTTAAGGCAACGACAGAAGGACTCCTCATATTTAACATGTGGATCCTGGGATGCAACATTGAAGAAGAAAAGTTCCACACCATCTAAATGTGCTTCGTGTGTTACAAGCTCGAAACCCATACTTCGACGAACTGCCCAGACAAAGAAAAACCGTGGTGCAGCGAATGCGCCTCGGAAGGTCACCGTTATGACACATGTAAAAGCTCCGAGAAGAAATGCATGAACTGCAAGGGCAGACACAGGACTATGGTGCTAAACTGCCCGAAGCGAATAGAAATAATAAACAAGATGAAGGAAGAAAGCAAGAAGACGAAAACTCGTACGCTAGCGAGGTGAAGAAAAATGAAGGGAGGCCACCAACGAGGGCATCCTTAGCAAAAATGAACTTTACAAATAACCTAACCGGGTAAATGCAATGAAGCCTGGCTGCCCCTACCAGGTTCAAAATCCGCCACTGAAAACAAATAACCTGCCTTCACTCATTATGCTCGCGGACCCCGAATGCTCCAAGGCATTTGAATGTCCAGTTATCACAAATAACACCAACGTTAAATCTGTCCTTGAGGCTATAGTCGAAGCTCCCTCATCGGAGGAATCCGAGGAGCCTGAAGAAGATGATGGAGGATCCATGACTTCGGACAGTAAATAGGGCCCATGCACTCGTACACGAGCGACAAAGAGCTAGTCCAAGACTTCGAGTCCTCTACCGAAGAGCAAAAGGCCTGAGCACACCAAAGTTGCCCAACAGGCCAAAAAGAGAATAAGAAAAATAAGAGGAAACATCGGTAAAAACATCTCATCATGCAAGTGAACGCACTAAAATTTTGAAAATTAATACCAACGGCTGGACAACTAAAAGGAGTCTTTGCGGAAACGTATTCAGAAATTGATGCAGATGCCATCTTAATTTCGGAGCATGGGATCGACACTCGGAATTCAGCAATGGAGATCTGGAATTACGATGTGTTAATCACAAGTTACTCGCAAGAGTGGTAGGAGTGACGCTATTGGGATTAAAAAAGGGATCAAATACAGTGTGACCCCCCAAAAACGGGCCTGCACACACTTTTTGTGATATATCCTTCATTCATTCACTAATCACACTTACTTTGCAGGACAAGACAGAAGCAACGCCTGTAAACACAACTAGATCTAAATGGGAACTCCAGCAAAAAATATACTGCATCAAACATTACTACAAGACAGGCTCGTTCAAGAAAGAGATGGACGCTTTCGTGCATCAGTTCGAATGTGAAAAAGCCCCATCCAAGATCAGAATTAAAGACTGGGTGGACAACTTCAAGAAATATGGGACAGTGGAGAACCTTAATCCAGCCAGTATCAACCGTCCAAGCCATTCAGGACGCCCCAGAAAGCGTACATCTGAGCTAGTCGAAAGCGTGAGAGAGTCAGTTCAGCAGAGTCCAAAATACTCTGTGCGCAAGCGAAGTAAGTCCCTCGGTATATCCCGTGAGACTTGCAGGAGAGTGATAGTAATAAATGTAAATGCCTACCCATACATAATACATACGAAACAGACAATTACAGTCTCAGACTAGCAGCAAGAAAGGCTATGGCAGTCAAGATACTGGAGAAGATTCAGGAGACCCCAACTTTCCTTAACCTCCTTTGGACGTCAGATGAAACTCACTTTTATCTTGAAAGAAAAGTAAACTCGAGGACAAATGTCTTCTAGGTTAACTCAAGACCAAATGAGGTATCTATCAAGCCCCTACACTCCCCTAAGTGCACAGTATGCACTACAATCTCAGCCAGAGGCATCATCGGACCATTCTTCTTCGAGGAATCTGGCATGACAGTGACAGTCACCAAGGAGCGGGCTATTGAAGTCCTTAAAACCTTCAAAAGAGAGCTGTAGACCCTGTTCCCGTCGCTTTTGGGGAAGTTCTGATTCTAGCAAGATGGAGAAAGCTCTCACACCTCAAACCCGTCCCTAAATTGGCTGAAAGAGAACTTTGGTGGGCGTGTGATCAGTCTCAAGACTGGTTTTAAGTGGGTACCTCACAACTTAGACCTTAGCCCCCAGATTTATTTATCTGGTGGCTATCATGGAGCTCAAGGAAGCCATCAGGAAGGAGATCAGAGCCATTAGTCAATCGGTTTTTAAGGACGTCATGGACAACTTTGTGCTGCGCCTCAAGAAATGCACAGAGCTAAATTAAGGTCATCTCGAACACGTGCTCTAGAATAAAGAAGAAAAGTCCAAAGACTCTCATGTTTTAAAATGATGTTTTAAACACAATAACCTAGTTATCACCAAAGTTTAATTCAATTCTTACAGAAAATCAAGAAATAAGGCCTATCGAAACTTGGGGCCCGTTTTGGGAGGTGACCCTGTACAAGCAAATTGGAAATCTTGAAGAATCCTATCTCGCGATTGAGGTCAAACTCGACATCAGAAAGCTGTTCATAGCCGCCGGATATCAGCTTCCAATGATAGATTATCCACTGTTACAATCTATCACTGGCATATTTGGCAGAAGAGCCCCCAATATATTAATGGGGAATCTGAATGCCAGATGTGATAGGGTCCGGCTACAGGGCGTTCAATGGAATCGGTAGGAGCCTAAACATTTTTCTGGACAGAAATATTGTCCAGCGAATAGGCTCCGACTTCCCCACCTTTGTCCTAGGAAGAAGTGCAACGAAACCAGACATGTATATGTCTGGTCAATCGTCAGTTGCCGTTTAATTCTACATGAAACCAGTCCAGGCAACATGTAGTAACCCTATAAGGAAACTTCTCACCATCATCATGAACCCTACACAAGTCCCAGCTGTAGTTATAAAAGACTAAAAAAAAGCAGAATGGACACAGTATGCTCATCTCCTTAAGGTCTAACATCCCCCAAACTTGGATGAGGTAATTCTCGAAAAGATCGACGAGGAACTCGACGACCTTAATAACCATCCTATCAATGTGGATAGAGCTTGTATCCCTAAATCCGAGTATAGGTCCATCTCAATCTACAGATGGACTGAATACCGAAAGGATATATACCCTGAACTGAGATTACTGTATGAAATCAACATCAGAATGCATCACTTGACTTAATACAACGAAGAAAAGAGATCAAAGAAGAGATCAGCTTGTTGATCCTCGAACACCAGTGGAGACGTTGGGACGATCTGATCAAAGGCCTCGATTATGATGCATCTCCCAAAGATTTTTGGAATAAAATGAGGCGTCTCAAAGGATCCACTGGGGAAAAGAAGCAAATTTAAATATTAAAAGAAGACGGAACATTAGAAACAGAAGAAAGAAAGCTCGAAGAAATATTCCGACGTTATTGGGAAACAATCTTCAGTATAACTGAAGAATAAAACGAAGACTATGATATAGAGTTTGAAAGCGACATCATAGACGAGCTTAATACCCAAATTCATGGGACGCAGCTTCACCACCAGGTGGATAGACAGCGAGACGGAGATGCTGATATTACCGAAGGGGAAATATTCGATGCGCTCCGCTCATTCCGTCCAAAAGCCCCAGGACACACGGGGCTTACGAAGTTAAACTTTGAAAATGCACCAGCCAACTTCATGGAAGGAATAAAAAGAATTTAACGCATGTCTGAACAAGGGATACTCTCCAAGTTCATATAAAACGGCAAAGATGATTGTTTTGCCAAAACATGGAAAGGACCCAAAGTTTAGAGAGAACTACCAACCAATTTCACTTCTGAAATTTGGCGAGAAGCTCTTCGAGAAGATCCTCAACCATAGACTGGTGTCTCCCCTGGAGGAGAAACTCTCTCTACAACGCGTACTAGTTCGGGTTTAGAAAAAAAGCGCGGTACGGAGATGGCGATAAATGCCATGGCAGAAAAGCTTGTCCAAGCTAAACGGGAAAGGATTTACGTGGACATTGTTTGTTGGGATGTATCAAAAGCGTTTGATAAGGTGTGATAGTGGGGAATGCAGCTCAAGATACTACGGCTGGGCCTAAGTGAAAACTTAGAAAGAATCTCTGTGACTACGTCTTGGAGATCGGCGTATATCAGTTTAGGGTGCACGTACGGACGAAGTGCCTTTCTACGCATGAAAGGAATGTAAATTAACCTAAGACAACGAAGAAATCCCGATTAAGATTAAACTACACTAATTCACGAAAAATCGCCATTTTTGACCAAATCTCACCGAACAAGACTTATTTAATTCCGAACGAGACATCAAGAAGGAAGAAAGAAGAAACAAAGAACTCAAACTACACACATTACAAAGTAAATAAAAACAAGAAATACTAAGCATAAAATCAAAGTAATTTATTACAAAAACAACAGCAAATGCACACTGCGCATCCAAAAACATTAAAATGGTAAGACAAATGGCTTGATCGCCATAAAAATGCAAATTCTAAACAAAACAACAAAAACAACAACAAGGAAATAATGAAAGCGATACGCCTGACCACCAGGCGTCTAGCACCTCTTTGCACCCTTCCACACTACTTTCTCTTTTTACCACTTTTATTTCTGTCTATCTACCCACACACCCTTTTGTCCCCTAAACAAATACACACACTTTACACTAATTGTAATTGTCATTCCATTCCATTCAACCATACTTACATCAGTAAAGGAGGAAAAAGAACAGCTGAAGCTACTCTGAAGATGATTGCGTAAGATCGAAAACTCAGCAATTAAAGCTGGGCTTTTACCAAACGCAGTAATTTAAAAAGAGAGATGAACGTAGGAGAGATAACTGACCATCTACAAGATAGACAAATGAAGATAATAAGGGAAATAGAAAGTTTCCAAAGTAAGTTAATTAAGGCTAAATTTACAATGGTCTCCAACAAAATATGCATTCAAGAAAAACTAAAAAACTAATACCTATTTACACATACACACAAATACACACACACATACACACACACATATATATATATATATATATATATATATATATATATATATATATATATATATATATATATATATATATATATATATATCGGTGTTTGGGATAAATTTGACGATTTTTCATGTCTCCTTTTTTTCAGTAACATGTTGATGTATCGGTAAACAGTCAACGGCGTGTTGGATAGCATATAGAGTAATGTTTTAGTTGAGAAAAAGTAAGCTAATATGGAGGAAGAGAAGAGCTACCTGCATCATGATTATTCGCGCCTGATATCATAATCTCGACATCGTTACTGGTACTCAATGCTCTGTTAACACTGTAAATACTGTAAAGCGTGACATGGGCAGTTGCAACGGAGACTACAAAGATGGGGCCAACAGAAAGAAACACAGGAGGCGATCTGACTGCGTCCGCATGCCAGAATTCTCCATTATGAAGCTTGCTCTTAATGAGGACCTTTGCTACTACTTATACAAAGAGGGCAAGGGACAAATTCTGACAGCCAAAGCCAAAGCGAACCGTTTGGCGAAGGCAAAGAAGCTCCTGAACAAGCAGAAACATCTAATTTAGGGAGAGACGATCTGGTTCTTCTCAGAGGCAAATAACTTCTCCCATAACAACAAGTTGTTTCCCTATAATCTATGGGACGTTCCACGTATCATGAAGACCAAGTTCCCCCAAACTTTGATGGTCTTTGGGTGTGTCTCCAGCTAGGGTGACTTCATGCTGTCCCACATTTTTGATGAGGGTCTTAGGCACAATTCAGACGGTTATGTGGACCTGCTGGAGATTGTGGTTAAACCCTGGCTGAAGTGGGTTGCTGCTTGAGCGCCAAACTTGTGGAAAGATTCACAATTAGTTGTCGGATAATTTCTACGACTTCACCAGCCCCATCTTCTGGCCTCCTAGATCCTCCGATTGTAATCCAATGAATTACTATGTGAAATGTGAGGTTGAGAAAGACACCAACCGATCTGCCTGAAACCCAAGGCCGAGCTGTTGGCCAAGATAAATGATGTGTTCGAAGCTCTTTCCGGTGACACAGCGAGGAACGCATGTGACATGTTCCAGAGCCGTATTAATGCCGTGTCATATAAGTTGAAGGCGGCTACTTTGAGTAAACTGTTACCTCCCAGCCCTAATCTAGTTGATATATTTTTTAAATACATTTACTTTTGGCTGAGATATTGCAGGTATTTTCTGTTATGCAAACTGTAAAATTTAGCCCGATCTTCTTAAACAAAGTCATATGGGTGAGACAAGATCGAATGAACACATTTGGCCACAAGATCATCTTCCTTTTTGGCAGCATGGTTGCAGTTTCAAGTTTGTGCTCGCTTCTACTCATTTCTTTCTAGAGTAGTCGCTTAAGGCAACTAAAGGTAGTTTGTTTATTTCCACGGACGTTCACTTACTTCAATTTTTGCCACCTTTGTTAAAAACTTCTTTTTAAATCATTTAAGAAAGAGGCTTTTGTTGCTGTTCGCTTAGAAAAAAAGATCAAATTGTAAATTTCTTAATTCACTCGTAGAATTAAATTTGTGATCATTTTCAAAGACTGAATTATATGCGTAAGTGAGTCAAGGAAATTGATATGTTTTCAATAGCACTGCAGAAGGGATTACATTTGTTCGGAGGTGGGAACTAAAGCATATATTCGATTACAAATTGCTTTTAAGTTGGCAGTCAAGTAATGCTGTTTTTATACTCTAGTTACTAAATTATATTAATGTGTGCATCTCAGGTTTACTTTGACATTAATTATACATTTATAAAATTAAGTTTTTTGTATTTATATGCTTTTCGAAAGCATAGAGTACTTGTTTTTTTTTGTGCTATTCTTTATGCATATTTTGACTGTCTCAATTTAGGGATTCGGGTATTTGTTTCACTCAAAGATAGTATTTCAATTATCGTTGGTCGACTAAAATATAGAAAATAAAGCATGATTTTAGCGGGCTTAGAAGTATTTTTCAACCCACCCTCGGAACAGAATCGAGTTTCCCGTATGCGGATTACTACAGACATACCTATTTAATAAAATGAGTGTCTACATATTGTATATATCTCATAAAATTGAAAATTAACGTGGCATAAATGAAATAATTCTCTCATATTGGAAAAATACACAGCGTCTTGTGCATATAGTAAAAGTCGGCTATGCCTGACAATGGACCACTTGACTGGGACCCGCGCCCCCAAAGGTGTTATCCCACAACTGTAATATCGTGGCCCCCGTCCAGTCAGTCTGGCTAATCCCCGTCAATATATGTGCCAAGTATGTATGGGGGAGGGAGTATCTACATAAAAGGTATATATAATGTAAGAAAGCGAAGAGTCGTAGTCAATGTCCTTAAAACAAGGAAATTGCAGGGCTCCGAATGGGCGCGGAAACGACCTTGCTCCTAAGCCTGGAAGGGCCAACAGAATAGGCTTCTTTTATAATATTGAGCCGTAAGACGTACCAGGTAGCATTGAGTGCGCCAGGACCAAGTACTTAGCCTCGCGAAGAAAGAAAATATTCGTAGCTCTAACGGCCAGGATTTCCTTCTCCAGGAGAAACATGCAACATTGCTTCGAGGAAGCAGGCTGCGAGTCTCCGAATCTGACACACTTGGCCATACTCGATAGAGACTTATCGTATACATCCCTGAAGCAACTTATACAGACTTCGGGTAAACTAAAAGTTGCATTTTTACATGAGCGATTCGTATGGCCGAGGTGGTGGCAAGTAGTAGCATATCTGTGGTACTTGCACGTATGCATTCACGCAGTAGCAATACCAACCGGCACAATCAAACGTGACGAAGAGTGAAGGGGTGGATCTCGAGGCTCGTCAATGTTTTCTCATCACACGCTCGACATTACTGCTCGTTAATCATCCAGCTCTTCGGTGATGTTTTCTAATGAGTCTTCTACGAATTTCCTGTCATAAACCACTCTTTTCACGAAAGTCATTGTAGAGTACGGCGTCACATTCACCCACGAGCCATCGAGTGTCCAAGAGCCACTAATAATGGCCGACTCGGTAGGGGCTACCACATTAGCCAGAAGAATACCTTTCGAGGAAAGGACCACTTTAGGCTTTCTACCAGTCAATCTAGCTAAAGCTCTCCTTTAATGGAGCATGTGGGCTCTGGTCAACTTGCTACTATCAGTGGAGCAAATAACTAAAAAGAGCTTGAAGTCAGCGGGCCACTTATTTCCCCTTCTTCCACCAATCCCTACCTGCACCTCGTCAGCTCGCTAGTTCGCCCAAGCGTGTCTACGTTCTGTTCGTTAGTTTGTTAACACAATTTTATAGAATATAAACTGGAATACATTTATGAATTTCCCATTTTAACTGTGAAGATGATACATGCCGTATCGAAACACGTCAGTATAATTAAAAAAATGTGCTAAGTTGCATTAATTTCCTTCCACCTTTTTGCAATTAATAAATATCAGTCTCTAATGAAATTCAATAGGCTTATTCACGGGTTGAACCACGAAGAAAAGGCAAACATAAGACAAATCGAGAAGATCGAAAAGAAAATTATCAATACGATATAAGCGGTCGCTTTCAATATATATATATATATATATATATATATATTCTTCCTCTTTCGAATGCAAAAAAAACAAAATTTAGATATCTTATATAGTTTTATTGCACTCTACAAAAATAACAACATGGGTAAAAAAACAACCGAATGTCGAGTGTAAAGAAATAAATAATCAGAAATTTAACTTACAGTAAATGATGGATTGGACCACCACTTTGAAGAATCACTAAACTGGATCACTTTCTCACACACACAAACTCTGTCTTACTCCATTAATGCCAATTTCTTGTCAAGATTCACATATTTTACTTTTCAGTTCTGGTTCAGTGAATTTTTCTTTCCGACATTGATAAACCTTTTCTTTTAGTAACTCTCAAATTGAGTAATCCTTGGAGTTACAATTTTGAATTTGTGGTGGCCACTCATTTATCATTATTAATCTTGGCGTATTGCTAATTAGAAACGACTGTGTGGAGTGGCTTCAATGAGGAGGTGCTCCATTTTGTTGCAAAATAAAGTCATTTTTTTGATACAGGCGAGACAATCAGGAGTTCAATGTAATTAGCAGAATTCACTTTTGTCTTTTCAGTATCAATAAAATGAACATCTGTCTTGCCATTCCAAGAGACCCTTCAGATATCATAGCTTTTGGAGGTAATCTTGAAGTTTCATGATACAATCTGTTTATCGAAATGTCTCACTTTTTACCACGCCCGTAAACATCATTTTGGCGGTTTCGCGGAATTTCTAAAAAGAAATCTTTTTCATTCGTGCACACAATATTTTTAACACAAACGACAGAGAAGTTATCAAGTAACTGTCTGCATCCTATTTTTATTTTATCCTTATCAGTACCACTTTTTCTATAAGATACTATTCTTTCATAGTAATTATTCGTTGTACAGAACTTCTTCCAATATTCAAGTTTTTAGCAATTTTTATTTGCGATAAATGAATCTCTGGTTTATCTTCTTGAGAACAGATGTTATCGTTAATTTAATTCACATTTTCCGGTTCTGAAGCTGTTTTAGGTCTACCGCTTCCCGTTTCGCGAATCTTTTTCAAGACTGTTTCCACAGCACGTCTTTTCCACATTTTGCCAAGAAATTCCCGCAATACTCTTCCAATCTTCCATGCCTTTTCACAGTAACAATTTCAGAAGTTTAATTGATAACAGTAAAACAAAGAAAGGTACATAGAAATACTCATACATAGTTATAGATTAATAGATGAAAGTAACAGATACGGACTGCGACGGAAAACTTTGTCGCCTAACTTCAATATTGAAGAAATACACAAATTTCATTTGTGGGATGCCATTCTCGACGGTAACTCTGTTTCACTGGGTGAAAACTGTGGTGATGCTGGACCTAAGCAACACTTTAGGTGGTGCACGGGGACTTGTTGATTTCTCTCTCTCTCTCAACCACGCCCCAACCATAATAGTACAGTGAGTTTTAGTCTGGGGAGTAGAGAGGCCAGATGTTCAGAGTTATATAGTCAAAGAAAGTGTCTGACGGCATATAATGGATCCTCCTGCTTGTTTCGTAGGGCGAAAAGTGTTGCTGCCACACATACGGATTTTCAGGGGCCATCTCCTGGATTAATGGCAACACCAACTTCTCGAAGACCTTGATATGGACCTTAGAACTTGGTCATCATGACTTTCGGTACATCTTTGCGAGACTGAAAGCCAACGATTGCTTTATTTGTTCACTGCCTGGTCCTGGCAGCAATTCTTCTTGTCTGAAAAGAACCAAACCATCCAGGCTTGAGAGAATGTTTCATTTCGTTCAGAAGCTACTTCGCAGCACGATCCTCCCACTGGTATTTCACCTTCTGAAACAGAAGCTGGCTCCTTCTCATCTTGAATGAGTAGTAGTGGATGTCTTTATCACTAAGTGCTGGATGAGAGACTCTGACCTTCCCTTGTCCCTGGCTATGAACCTCATTGATTTGCTGAGATCGTCTTCAAAGAGGGCCTCGACCTCTGAGTCCAATTCGGGGTTCTTTTTGTATCAGAACGATTAGAGTGAGGTTTTTAGCCTCTCTACCCTAGTAATCAGAGCATCTCTGATCTAGCTCTCTCCTAATCCTCTGCACTGTGCTAGATTGAAACCAAAGCAGTCGAAGATCTTCACATTGGATCTCCCGGCGTGAATAGCAACCAGAACATCTTTCCTTTTTCAAACTTTTGCTGATTGAATTCAGCTATGGTATTGGGGTTCCTTTACAGACCACAGACGATGCACATCGGAGTTTATATATATATATATATATATATATATATATATATATATATATATATATATATAAATATAATGAGCCTTTAAATTGTAAGCGGGTAAGAAGATATGGTATAAAAATCCCTTGAATATTCCTAGCCTAGGGAGATACTGCGTTTGATAGGGTAATGCTTTGGGTGAAAAGGAGTCAATTGCCTGGTAGCTTAACGGTAGAGCATCTGACCGGCAATCAGTAGATCCGTGTTCAAATCAGGGCGAGGATTATACACACTTTTTTCCCCTAGCGTTATGTCTGTCTTCTCAGTATAGATTGTCTTCATTGTGCCGTTCTTTGGTCTCTTTGGTCCTTGTGTTCTTCTTGTCTCATTGCTCATTTACCTCACTTACGTCAAAGTTCTCTTTTTCTTGGTATATATATATATATATATATATATATATATATATATATATATATATATATATATATATATATATATATATATATATATATATATATATACACACTCACGTGCTACATTGTGAGTTTTTCATCTCTCTCTCTCTATATTTATATATATATATATATATATATATATATATATATATATCATAAAAGAGCAGAGGGGCTGCGCTTACCAGGCGTATACGTTTTAATTCCTTGATACCCACGTTTAGGGTAGAAACCCATTTTCAAGGACCTAAAATTAGAAATCTACATATGTACATAGGAAATTCGTAGAATAATTATCAGATTAAAAAGAAATCATATGGGGAATGTGAAGCAGCAGAGGTGCGTATAAAAGAAAGCTGTTCTGATTGACTTTTAAGTAGGAAATTGCGCATTAATACTGTTTTTGAGATTGAGAATAAAAGGAAAATTGGGAAATGTAAAATAATGAAATTCCAGGCGTTTTAAACGCGATTGAATGCGAAATGTGTTAACTTTTCAATCAAAACCTAAGACTGACCGGTTTGTGCGCCTTCGCTGTATAAGAGGAGATGGAAATGAAAACATGGGAACGATATGGGTTGGTACTGTTGGGAGTGGTTTGGACATGTGTGGGTTGTGAGTGTTTATAGTAGAAAAGAGCTTGTGCCCGAGTTCAAAGTGGGGTATGTAAGTTTAATGTTATGGGATTTCAGTGTTCGAAGTTGGCGTTTGCTGTTGGCTGTGTTTTTAATTTAAAAGTTGTTTAAGGTGGGTTTGTAGTTTGGATGTCTGGTTTTATAATGTAATCGGATAGGGAAGAATTTGTGAGTAACGAGTGGGACTTCAGTTTTTGGTTGATTCCTAGAAGTGCGCAAATACGAGCATACAGTGTGCGCTGCGTGGATCCCAAATATACCTCGGAATTACATCTCGAGGAGGTGTACTCATTTATGTTAGATGATCGAAGCAAAGTTAGCACTTTGTCTTTAATGTTAAAAAGATGTCGTACTTTACTTTGCGTGGGTTTCGAAAAATGGGTATAAAGTGTGTGGCAGGAAAGGAATTTTTAAGAATAGGTGAGAGTTTGGTACAGAAAAGTGAGTTGAGGCGTCTTATATATGGGAGAGTTACAAAAACCTATTTAGGGACGTTATATGAGGGGATTTCTGTTTGAACTTGGAATTGAGAAATATTCAAAGATTTCGGTAGTATAAATTTGAAGGATATCCGTTTTGTTGGAAATAGTTAGTGAGGAAAGTCATCTTGTTGTCGAAAGAGAGGTATGATGAGGTGAAGTTGTAAGCGCGAGAAAGTAAGGTTTTAATAGTTTAGTTTGAATTTGGTGGCACAATGACTAAGAAAATGGAGCTCAGAGCCCTTAAGCGTAAGGTATTAGGCGAATGGAAGTGGAGACATCATCGGTTGTGCGTTTTATTTGTTGGTCTAGAAATGGAATGGCGTTGTTGTCTTCCTTTTCCTGAGTGAATTTAATATTTGTATGTAACTGGTTTATGTACTCTAAGAATTACTCAGATGAACTTTTGGAGCAGAAAGGGGAGATAGTGTCGTCTACGTATCTTCTGTAGAAAATGGGATGGAATTCTAATGGCATTTGTCGGGTGCTTCCTCTTCTAAGATGAACATGATGAGATTTGCGAGAGGGGAGGCAATAGGAATTCCCATAGCGAGGCAATCTATTTGATGGAACATGTTTCCGTAATGAGAAATAGTTTTCATCAGTGACTGTAAGTAGTGTCTTTATTTGTTTCTCACTAAAACCGTGAAACGGAGAATTGGGTGAAGGGCGGGCGAAGAAGCTCTCCCTTCGACTTGAAGACTTTATTCCCTCAAAAAATCATACACTCTTGACGAAGGCACCTACAAACAGCCCATCCTTACAAGCTCCACATACAGCTAACTCTCCTATCCACATAAAATCCTTTAACCCAATGTCCACTTTCGACCTATTTTAACAACCTATAACTTCCCCAAATATAAAACCGCCAAACTCATTGACCCCCATCCCTTATTATTCCCTTTGCCAAATACCAATACACTGTCAAAAGTTCCCTACACCTTGAAGAAGAACCTTCAAAACTGAATCCTAACTGATATATTACTAGTTTTGACGCATCCTCCCTATACAACAGGGTATCATTTTTATAAACAATTAATATTTTTCTTTCACATTTCCCAATTTTGCCTTTTATTCCCGATCTCAAAAACAACATTTATGCTCAATTTCCTACTTAAAAGTCAATGAGAACAGAATCCCTTTTCCTCAATTTGAATACTTCCACATCTGTTGTTTCACATTTCCCATAGGATTTCTTTTTAATCTGCTAAGTATTCTGCAATTCTTTTTCTGTATTTAGATTTTTAATTTTAGGTCTTTGAACAAAACGTAAGGAATTATACGAGGGACGGTCAATAGGTTTTGCAATTCGGAGATATGAGGAAAAAGTGTTATATTATTTTTCAACATAACTACCGACGACTTTAATGCACTTGCGCCACTTGTCTCTGAGGCTTCGAATTTCCGACAACCAGAAATCTCCCGACTGCTCTTCAATCCACTCCTGGACGGCGAGCTGGACATCTTCATCGTCCCCAAACCGGCATCCACGAAGTGCAGCCTCGAGCTGGCGCAATAGAAAGTAGTTGATAGGGGCCAGATCTGGACTGTAGGGTGATGGTTAAGCTCCTCGAATCCGCACTCGTGCAGGGCAGCTTGTGCAACTCTGGGCTTGTGGGCTTTGACGATGTTGAAGTCAATCATGGGGCGTGAGGTTTTTAGGCACCCAACGGGCAGAGACCTTGGTCATGGCCAAATTGTCGTGGATGATGTTGATAACACTTTCATGTGATATTCCAAGTTCTTGCTCGATTTCTTCGACCTTCACCCGTCGATTTTCGAGGATCATCCTCTCCACACGGGCCACATTGTCCTCGTTGGTTACGTCTGACGGGCGTCCTGGACGGGGGTCATCTTCGAGGGGCTCACAGCCATAGCGGAACTCCCTATTCCAGCGAGCAATGGTTGCATAGGAAGAAGCGGTGTCAATGTACACTGCAACCATGCGTTCATGGATCTCTTTTGCATTCTTGCCTTTCTTGGTCAAAAATTTGATCACTGCGCGGTGCTCAACCTTCTCCATTGTTGAAAAATTTGTGACTGACGATCTGCGATCAGCTACTTCTTCTTAAATAGACAAGGCAGGAGCGTGCGGCTGAAGGTCCTGACTTGTCCTAACTTGTCCTAACACCCCCACAAACAGCCATCCCCCTTCCTCTGTTTTGCCTTACCGATTCGCAAAACTTATTGACCGCCCTTCGTAATATGATGATAGAAATCTTAAATGCAGCCTTTTTACCTTGGAATTTATCCTCAAAGTATATATATATATATATATATATATATATATATATATATATATATATATATATATATATATATATATATATATATATATATATATATATATATATATATATATATATATATATATATATATATATAACAATAATTTTCAAGATGTGACTATGCACAGGGACGAAGATGGTCTAATAACCTCCGTCTATAGCGAATCCCAGACCACACTTTTAAAGACTAAGTATTTGTTTCATGCAACAAAGATTCTTAAATGGCAAGTTTAAAGACAAAATTATTTTGAATATTAAGACTTTCCTCAGGTTGGACAGACTTTCATAAGAAAATATGTTTTCTGAGAACATATTCTTCATTTAACATGTTGCTTATCCACCTCTTAGACAAATTTACAAAATATTTCTTAAATTAGCTATATTTTCTTGTTTCCATATACACATATGTTTCAAAACACCATATTTTCATCAAGCTTTTATTTATTGGTCCCTTCACTTCTTCTTGGAAGTTACTCATGAGAAAATCTAACAAAATCTTCCTTCGCAATGCCAGTTTTATTTGATCTATAATAATAATAATAACAATAATAATAATAATAATAATAATAATAATAATAACAATAATAATAATAATAATAATAATAATAACAATAATAATAATAATAATAATAATCTTAATAATAATAATAATAATAATAATGATAATTCTTTGGGTTCATTCTTTAACTACAAAGATCTTATTTCTACGATGTCGAGATCTTCTGTTGTCTACCAATTCAAGTGTACCACCTGTAACGTCTACTACGTGGGTCAGACTAGCTTAAATCCTTAACAGAGAGTTAAGAAACATAGAACTGAAAGACCTTTAACTATCCCTAGTTTTCTAGCATACCCAAGAATAGTCTAAATACACGTTACCTAATTTCATCGGAACAATTTGCCATTCCATCTTTGGCTCCTCGAACCCATTTGTTAAAAATATTGAAATCACTTTATATTAATAAAACTAAGCCAGCGCTCAATGCTTTTCCCTACATATCTTATTACCATGCAATCTACCGAGTTAATTTCTTGCTCATTTTTCGTTCACCTTTTCATTCTTGGCAACGAGCGACAATCTGCATATGGTAATATGAAATGTATTTTGCATCATTCACCTATTCTTTTTTTCTCTTAGGTTTTATACTTTCTCATATTTTAAATTCACTTTTTTAGCTTTATTTAATGTGTCCTAATTTTTTTTTTAAACTTGATATTCTTAAATTAAATTATTTCCTAATATAGAATCACAGAGAAAACCGTTTCAACTTTTAGATTTTTTTTTTAGGCCTTATTGATTTATTGTTTTAAGTGTGTGTTCCTAAAGTAAGAAATTTCTTTTACCCTTTAAATAAATTCACTAAAGATGTTCCGAGATAAAGGAGGAAACGTCTGAGAGAACAAAATACCTAACGTTATTCTCCATCCACTCGTATTTCTTTCATTTTTCTTTTTGATATATATATATATATATATATATATATATATATATATATATATATATATATATATATATAAAAAGAAGAAGGAGCAAATGCAAGTTCTGCGGGTGATAACAACCACCACAGGGCTTTCGCCATATTCATTTTCTGCCTTTCAAAACAATTTTGAAGACAGAAATAAAGGTGCAGAAACCTTGCCTTCATTGTGCCGCCCTCTGCTCTCTATGATTCTAGTCTTCTTCTAATGTCCCTTTCTCTTACCTCTAAAAAACTCCTGTTTCTTGTCTCATTGCTCATTCGCGTCAAATTTCTCTTTCTTGTACTATATTGTAATATAGTCTGCAATGCAAGCAAGGTTTCTGCACCTTTCTTTCTGTCTTCAAAATTGTTTTGAAAGGCAGAAAATGAATATGGCGAAAGCCCTGTGGTGGTTGTTATCACCCGCAGAACTTGCATTTGCTCCTTCTTCTTTGTATGTGACTTTGGGATGAGCCTTTAAATGGTGAGCGGGTAAGAAGATGTGGTATAAAAATTCCTTGGAGGTTCCTAGCTTAGAGAGATACTGGGTTTGATGGGGAAACGCTTTGGGCGAATTAGAGTCACTGTGCCTGGTAGCTCAGCGGTAGAGCATCTGACCGGCAAAATCAGCAGACCCGGGTTCGAGTCCCGGCCAGGAATTTCAAACTTTTTTCCCCTGGCGTTATCTCTGTCTTCTCGGTAAAGGATTGCCTTCATTGTGCCGCCCTCTGCTCTCTATGATTCTAGTCTTCTTCTAATGTCCCTTTCTCTTACCTCTAAAAAACTCCTGTTTCTTGTCTCATTGCTCATTCGCATCCAATTTCTCTTTCTTATATATATATATATATATATATATATATATATATATATATATATATATATATATATATATATATATATATATATATATATATATATATATATATATATATATATATATATATATATATATATATATATATATAAAATATTTTTAAATATTGACTACATCTTCTGCATATTATGTGGTCCATGTCATACTGAATAAAAAAGACAAAAATGGGAGGAACCAAGCGGCAACGAACAAAAAGACTTGTCGGAAAATGTCCCCTTGAACCAGAAACAACTGCTGGAATTGTTGAATATCATGTCAAACATGAATATTACGAGCTGAAATCTTGGAACTTATTAATTTTTATACATTTTGTATACACCACTAAAACTCGTTAAGGGCACGACCACACAACAGTAATAATGAAATTACAATGTTAAATATTAATTTCATTCTTTAAATATCTAAATAGAGTTTTCTCAGGGACTAACTGGGTGTTTTTTATGTATTAACTTTTAACATGTCTATACAAATAAATAAAGGAATAAAACAAAACAAAGGATCTCATCTCTCCACAAATTTTCAGACTAGTGGTCAACAGTAGTTCATGTAATATTGTCATTAGCGTTTTTCCGGGTTGTGTTACCAATTTCCATTTCTTTGGTCGTTTAAATACATCGATATATTACGTGTCATGGGATTTTCAATTATTACAAACAAAAAAGCCCGTACCTCCTCCTACTAGAAAAATACTTGTCTTGTCTCTCACTGGATTAAAAACCTACAATTATTACAAACAAAAAAGCCCAAGCCCCCTCCTACTAGAAAAAACACTTTTATTGTCTCTCACTGGATTAAAAAACGTACACTTCATTATTCAAAAGGCTTCTTGAATCAACCTTTTTGGGGGGTTGAGAATGGTAGCTCTGGCTATGAGCGTCCTGGTCATATAAGCGATGAGCGCTTGATGACACAAGTTCAAATCCAACTTCTTTTTTATTTTTAAACAACGGTTAAATAGTTTGGCCTATCTTTCCATTTTCTACATCTCCCATTTTCCTTCTTAAGCTTTCATTGGTTCACGTAATATTATCCTTAGCGTTTTTCCGGGTTGTGTTAGCAATTTCCATTTCTGTGGGCTTTTAAATATATATATATATCCTTTAATAAAAAGTTTTTTACAAATTACTTTTAAGTAAAACGTGTACTGCCTGTCTATTTTATGGGTGTATTAATAAACTCCCTTTAAGTTTACTCTTCATCTTCGGACTTGCGTAAAACAATTATGAACGAGAATTTATTAGTGAAATCTCAACTGTGGAGAGCCAATAAATTCCTTACATTACTTTCATTTCCTACTGTTAGTATTTTAAATCCCTCCAAATCAAAAACCGTAATGAAACAAATACGAAATTTCTTTACCAAAATATGTGTTCAATAAATATACCTTTATCTCGTGTAAATACTCCTCCTTATGAGTGGTAATTTATGCATTTATATCTCTATCTCTATTATTAATATTTGAATTTATATTCTACGCGTAATTAATAATTTAAAAAGACTTTTTGTATTCAAATTTGTTTTTCTCTAAGGTGGAAGACACCTCCTCGGAGGTATTTTTGGGTCTAATAACTACTACAAATAAATGACGAGTTGGGAAAGACGTACTGCAGCTAATTTTTCAAAATTCGTTGGGTATGTCGATAAATATTTTGGTGTAGGTTTGCATCCATGTGTCCAATGCATCTGCAAAGCGCACGCCTCGACACGCTATTGAGCTTCTTGTAGCAGTTTGGTGCTGCTCTAATTTTCATTGAGTTTTATTTGCTAATGTTATATGTCACTGATGTTACATATTTTGGCAATTTTGTATTTTGTTAGGTTTTTTTATTGTTTGAGACATATATAACTTAGTGTTATTTATTCCACCTTATTTCCCTGTTATATTCATATTAATATGGAAATAAAATCTTTACGGTCCTGTTTTTATCTAATTTCCTAAAATTTCCGAGCTGTTCGAAAACGTTTGTTCGCAACTCTAGATGGCACAAGCCCTATTTGGTTCATGAGAGAAGAGTGGATAAGATTTTTGATGTGTAAGATATTGAGGCAAGGAAACACCATTACCGTTTCTTTCGTTAGCCATTGAAGGTGAAATTTTTCAATCCGGATGATTTTTCTAAGTAAATTTCAAAGGTAAGAAAATGACTGATTATGGAGCGATGGATGAAAGCGTGTATGAAAGGATAGTAGTCCCGGCATGTATCGTTTTTTTTTGTGTGGAGGTATAACCCCCTATGGCCGGAAAATTTAAAGTTTGAATTATTCTGAGCTTTATTCGGTAGAGAACATCATTAGGTGAGATAAGTAAAAAAAAAAGAATCAGGGAAACTTTGTTTATAAAATACTAAACATGGAAATTTCAATTTAATCTATTTCAATTATCATTATCAAAACCTTTATTTAACATATTCAGTGTCTTTATTGCTGCTTTTTCCATTAATCTTAATTCCATCGCAAAAATTATCTTCTATTTTACCGGATATTTAAAGTATTATTAATTTTCATAGTCGTTTATCACGGATTTGTTTCTAATTAAATATAACGACCTTTTTAGCCAAAGTACTCAAGTTGAAAGTAACCGTAATGCTACCATTAAATTTTAAATTCAGATTGTACAGAAAATAGTGTATATAAGCACAAGACTCGAGACTATATTTCGAACGTAAAAACCATCCAAATTTCATGTAGTTTTACTCTTATGGTAAGGAAGAGTGGTCCATGACCTCCGTTGACCCATGGGAGAACTTAGTAGTGGTCCACAAGGAAAAGCTCTTTGCTGTAAACCATTAAATATGTTATACATTTTTTTAATAAATGGGGTCAAGATAAAATTCGAAAGTTATATTTTAAAAAAATATTAAACAAATAATTAAAGACTGAAGTTTAATCTGTGTGTATTATTAATCATCATCATCACTAACCCTATAATTTAAGAAGGCGATTTTTATAAGTATTTGAATAATAATTTCATCTTAGTTTAGTTATGACTTATGTTTTTTTATCAAAGTTATTTCTAATAATTCTTTTATAATATCAAAAAACAAAATGGTGAAGTTCAGAAATAAATATAAGTATCGAAAATTTGTGAATTTTTTAAAACCCAAAGAATTACAAATGGTGAAGTTCAGAAAATTTATTTTTATATATCTTCTATAACTCTATATTTTAGCAACTTGATATTTTATTTAGTTCCTTTTTAAAATTATTATAATTCGCGAAGTTCAGAAAATTGATAAAAATTTAACCATGGCTGCTTTTTTCTTAGATTTTGAATTTTAATCTTAGTAGCGAAGCGAAAGCTTCCCCGTAGCGGGGAGTGGCGAATCCATCGCCTGGTTTTATTATAAATTTATTCCAAATTTGGGACTTTTTAAAGAAAAATATCTAAATTATCGAATTTCAAGCAAAATTGTGCAAAATACTCGGTAAAAGAAAGTAAAAACTCGCTAAACTACTATATGTATATTTATAGGCAAAATCTTTTAATTGATTTCATGTGGTCTCATTTATGGGGCGCTCCTTAGAACACCTTTTGAGTAAATCATTCCACTAATTGCTCATGCCGAAATGAGTTATTTTTACTCATATTTTATAGTTAATTATTACTCAATATTTTGTTCAACCCATCTGTCATTTTAAAAGTAATTGTGATTTTTAGTCGCCTGCACGCGACTGTATAAGTTAGTATTTTGGTCGGTAGGTCAGTCGGTTGGATGGTAAACATTTTTCGTTTTAATGAGTTTTTTTAGCAATAACATCGTAACTTTTCCGCCGATTCTAACAAAATTTAAAACCCTTATGTTGTTTTACAATCTGTTTCGAATGATATAATTTCCAAAGTCCTCTCAAGGTTAGTCCGGGAATTACTGAAAGTTTTGAAGGTCGTAAGGTTATATGGTCATAAGTCAGAATAATTGAGAGCACGCGACTTAGGTATATTGATCTTGTTTAAAATATATATTGGAAAAGGAAATCTGATGCATTGAACGAAAATAGTTCCACTGTTGAAACCTTGAATTTTAAAATTTTACTTAAATTAGTTGCTAAGGCGTCTCTCTTCAAGCGAAAGCAATTTTAATTCTTTAAATTTGTCCTTATAGAGTTTGTTTCGCAGGTCCAAAATGAGCTTTGCTACTATTCGCTGTGCTATTTCTAATACAGCGACATCTTTTTGTAGATAAGTGAGAAAAACTGAGATTCATATTCCAGCTAAGGATGTACGAATGATTCAAACAATCGAACTACTAATTATCTACTTTATAGTCAAAGTTTCTTGCAATTTCAACTGAATTGTCTATTTGCTTGTTTATTTATTTTGATACAGCCTTTCAAAAAAATGAATCGCTTAAAATTAATATGCATAAATCACGTACTTTCGACACTTTATCTAATCGATGACCCCTGAACTTATAAAAAAAGTTTCCATTTCGAGAGCTAATGTGGATTATTTTGTACTTATTTAGATTAAAATTTACCAGACACGTAAAAGGCCAATTTAATACCTCATTTAGATCTTGCTGTATTTCCTCTCGATCTGGGTAATCTTGTTTAGTAATCATGAATATAATATCCTTTACAAAGTTAACATATGACACCTTACCCAAAAGTGTCCACTCAAGCAGAGTGTTAGTAACTTTGTACCAATTGGACGATTCTACATTTATCACGACTCTCTCTCTCTCTCTCTCTCTCTCTCTCTCTCTCTCTCTCTCTCTCTCTCTCTCTCTCTCTCTCTCAACCATATGTTTTGTAATCCTGTTTTCGATCCAACTAAATAGGCTATCTCTTTCCCTATGTGTTCTAAGCTTGTCCAGAAGTGTCAGCTGGGAAACCATATCGAACGGCTCTTTAAAATAAAGGAAAACTAATATCTACAGATTTTAGAATATCATGAAGCTATACATATTATTAAAAAATTCTTTAAAAAATAGCAACGTCTTCTGAAGCCTTTTTGGATATCTTTAATTAAAGTCTTTCCATGTAATCGGGGATTTTGATTCTTACATTTGACTTGTAAAGTTTACTTAGCACCTACCGATAGTTGGCTAACACGTATAATTTGTGAGATCAATCTTTTCGCCCTTTTTAAAAATGGCGCAATATTAAGTTTAATGTCTTTAGGAACAATATTTTTAAATATTTATTAAAACTATGGGGTGAGACGGTCTACGATCGCGTTTATTAACTCTTTAATATGTAAAGGTTTCAAGGTATACTTCATTTTTGTAGGAAATATATAGACATGCAAGAATTAGAGAAACACCCAGTTAGTTACTAAAATACGTTTATTGTAAATTCAAAGAATGAAGTATATTTTTGAACAATAAAAATTACATTATCGATATTTTGTAGATTTTTCCTGAATGGCTTTTAGAGCTGCAATTTGCCTAGGTATAGAATTAATAATTTGTGAAGATACAGCTTGGGTTTTTTCCGACCACGCTTGGCGTATAATATTCAGCAATTTTGACTGTGTTCCTGTTTTAAAACCTTTTTTTCTGCAGTCTTGTTTAAAATCTCCCCCAACTTATCTATTAGGTTCATGTCAGGGGACGTACTCAGCCAAGAAAGTCGTTTAAAGCCGCTTTGGTCTTCCAATTCTTCTTTGGCCTTTTAACAGGATGACGGGAATCCCCATCTTACATACTCGACTAAATCTAAATGTCCATCACTCAAAATTGTTCCCATTCCTAAACCAGAAAATCGACTATACTTCATCATTGACTTTAACCTATTTATTTAAAAGTTTAGAGGAAGGGGGGGGGGGTCTATCTCAAAACCAAAACCCATCCGCTGTTTGAAAATTGAGCTTAACTTGATTTGTCAGCAAAAATTATGCTGTCTCAAAATTCCCAAAGTATGTCGCTCATTTCTTCCGCCCACCCATTCCTCTTCTTGGTATTGGTCAGAGTTAAAAAGAGGCTTTCTTCTGACTGTGTTTTTATAGCATCCAAGTGAATGCAACTAATTTACTTCTTTTCCGGGGCTGAGTAGGTATCTTTCTGCCACTTCAGAACCTTTTAACCGAAGATTGTTCTCATGGATCTTCGAACAGTACGAAGATAACTATCAAATTCTCAGGACCACCAGGTAGTGAATCTAGGTGATTTTTTTTTACCATTTCCTTTAAATTGGGTAATAAATATGTTAATGGAAGAAATGGGGATTTCAAGATTTTTTTTGTACTTTGTCGTTAGGACAGTCCACCTTTAGAATGACCAACAATCCGTCCTCTTTGAAAATCTGAAATTTTGCTTTCTAGGCGTATTTAATAATTGCAATATTGGATCAATAAAATATAGAAATACCAGGCAATGGTTTCGCCACTCTCCGCTACGGGGGGAGCTTGCGCTTCGCTACTAAGATTAAAATTTAAAATCTAAAAATAAGCAGCCATGGTTAAATTTGTATAAATTTTCTGAACTTCGCCAATTATAATAATTTTAAAAAGGAACTCTAAAGTAAATTTCCCCCTTTTCAAAATATCACGTTGCTAAAATATAGTTATAGAAGAAGATATATATAAAAATAAATTTTCTGAACTTCACCATTTGTAATTCTTTGGGTTTTAAAAAATTCACAAAATTTCGATACTTTTATTTATTTCTGAACTTCACCATTTTGTTTTTTGATATTATAAAAGAATTATTAGAAATAACTTTGATAAAAAAACATAAGTCATAACCAAACTAAGATGAAATTATTACTCAAATACTCAACAAAAACCCTTCTTAAATTTGGGTTAGTGATGATGATGATGACGATGATGATGATGACGATGACGATGATGATGATGATGATGATGATGATGATGATGATGATATACTTGTCATAATAATGGAAAATATTATACTAAAAATATTTTATCATAAAACTGTCTATTTACTTCATGCATATGCCCATATAATTAAAAAGTCCCCATAAATATAGTAAATTCTATATACATATACTAAAGAGATTTTATTTGAATTTTAATATATAGGTCATCTCATATGTAATGCAGCATTTTTTCATGTTTTTATTTACCTTATGGAGGGATATAATCAAAGGCAAGTTGTTTTTATACTAAATTACTCTACTAAACTCGAACACTCGATACCTGTATGTCCCTGGGTGTTGTCATGAAAGTGGATCAAATTATCTACAATAATTTTGAACTGCATCATAAACTTTGTCGTAGAATGCCCCCTTTTTGTTCTAAGAGTGCTAAGCGTGCTAATATTGTTATTTTGAAGAAGAGAGCTGTCGGAAACACGTAAGGATATAGAGAAACGCACAATAATTCTCAAAAAAAACTTATATTTTAAATTTACCAGTTTAATACACAAAAATTAACCACTAACCACAGAAATACTCCGAATATTATAATATACAATAATTAATTCAATTAGTTTGACCCTCTAAAATTCGTTAATTTCGCTACACACTTCAATATATAAGATTTAGGCTTACGGACTCTACTGGAGTTTAAATACCTCAGAAATGTTATTGTCTACACGACGCGTGCCGACTGGCCTGATGTAGGCGGGCAGGATCACGCGGTCTTTTTGACGAGGGTAGCAGATGGGGGTCCACACGATATTCAGGGGGGGGGGTCTTCAAGGAGGAGAACAATCTCGGTGCTTTAGGCGGCACCAAGGTAGGCGTGATCTCTCTGGAGAGAGTAAGTCGAACTTGGTTCTTAAACTAAGTTAACTTGGAGTACGGTGTGACCACCGAGTAACGAGCTCGAGGGGAAGCTTTTCTCCTTCGTTACTAAATTCCTCATGGGCGGGACTGAACTCGGAGAGGGTCTTCTTCAATGCCGAGGATCGATGAGGGGGGTTTCTCTGACGAGAATATGTTAACTTAAAGGTGGGTTTGGTAACCAGGAACTAGCTCAAGGGTGAGCTTCTTCTTAGTTCCAGTCTTCCTCAAGGGTGAGTATAACGGAGGGGGTTTTCTCTGGCGAGAATAAGTTGAACTTGGTTCCTCAACCAAGTTAACTTATGAGTTTTGTGTGGCCACCGAGCAACGGGCTCGAGTGGGAGCCTTTTCCTTCTTCCTTTTTTAATTCCACAAGGATGAGGAATACTCCTGGTGTTTAAGATGCACCAGGATATGAAGAGTCTCTCTGACGAGAGTAAGTTGAACTTAACAAAGTTAACTTAGCCTTCGGTATGATAACCAGGGACTAGCTCGAGGATGAGCTGCTTCTTAGCCCCTTAAGGTAGGTAGCCCTGCCTCTCTTGCAGGGTACTTCTTAGTCTGGCGAGCCAAGAAATCTACCTGTCCAATCTAGGTAGCCCGGGGTCTTCATCCGGGGACTTCGTCACCTGGAGACTGACGTATTCTACCAATCCAGTCAAGGTAGCCCAGGGTCCTAATCCGAGAACTTCGTCACCCGGAGACTGACGTATTCTACCAATCCAGTCTAGGTAGCCCGGGGTCTTAATCCGGGGACTTCGTCACCTGGAGACTGACGTATTCTACCAATCCAGTCTGCGTAGCCCGGGGTCTTAATCCGAGTTCTTCGTCACCTGGAGATTGACGTATTCTACCCCGATTTTCCTGAGTGTTTCTTATTTATACCTCGTCACCCCACTGAGGGAGTGGTGAGAGGGAAAAGGCTTGAGGACGGGCCCAGGAGGGTTCTTATGCCAAACGGTTTTTCTCACCAAGTCTTACATCGGCTCCTCGTTAGCCTTCGAGCTTGGGAGAAACACGTCTCTAATTTCTTACTTGACGTGAAATTGAATCTCACTTTCCTGGGGGAGATCTTGCATTTTTACCTTTCATAGCGACGAGTGGCGCAGCGCTGCGGTTACGCGCTTGACCTGACGGTGCCCGGGCCGGATGTCTTTGCGGTAAGCGTCTCGTGTCTCCACTGCAAGAGAACGATGGAGTGACGATTCTCTTACAAACATCATCATCCTCTTCATCACAATCAACCTTGCCATTAGAAATATTTACCCCCACCAACATCGTTTTGGTGAATGTCATCCTCTTTTACTTTCAACACTCAGTAACTATGCGAAGAGTTGCTAAGGAGGGTGCAGGTTGAAGAGAATTGGGCACCTCATCACTAGCGCCCTAAGTAGACAACCAAGCATAATAAGAGAACGATTTTCTTTTATTAAAATATTTTAAAAACAAGATGAGTAGTAAATAAAATTTTCATAATACATAAAGACATGCATTTAATATATTTCATATGCTACATTGTTTATTCAAGAAATTATACTAAATAAGGTAACAAAACAAAACATTCACACGTATAAAATAAGAGAAAGATTTTTTCAGGAGCATTCTAGAAGTTTCGTGAAATCATCTGGCAAAATTTTGCTCAGTAGATAAGAAATGTACAACCACCATTGCTGGCGTACTCACTCTGCTGAAATGCCACCACACATGAAAGAGATTCCTGACCTCCATCAGAAAATTGTTCGCTCGGAAAATTCAGGGTGGTCTTTTTCTGCGATTTCAAGAGAGATTGGAAGGCCAAAGAGTGTGATTTTGCGCGTTATGAAGTTAAACACTGAAAACATAACCTATTGTAGAGGAATTATAACATAACACTACACAGAGGGCCAAGCGGACATATATATTAAAGCCCCTCGCCTGAGAGAGCGAGAGAAACGTACCAGAAGAGGAGGGGCGTGAGAATGTTAGTGGTCGGACTAACAGCTAAACTGCCGAAGCTTTGATCTCCCCACCGAATAGGTAGGTGGGGGCGAGATGCTGTACCAAGGTAGCCACAAAAGGCCATTGTGCAGTGCAGCTCTCAAAAGATTCAATTGCCTACGAGGTCTGGAGGCCCGCGTGCAGAATGCCAAAAAGCGGTGCCAGATCAAAAACACCACGGAGGAGAAATTATATGATGGTTGTCGGTGCCTCTCATTAAGAAGCAGACCTGTGCTCTGCGGTGCCACCCCACTCACCCCTCGCACTCCTTTCAGCAGCCTTGACCCGTCCTCTTTAGGTGGGGAGGTCGCCGGTGTATAAATAAGCCCCATAAGGAAAGAAATGAGATTATTCTGTGAGAGACGATAGAGGACTATATCAAGTTGATCAGTTCCTCACCCAGTTGCGAAATCGACTTCTAAAACTAAGAAGTTCGTCACGTTTTCGTATCGGTGCCATACCGAGTTATCCTTCACGGACTTAGTAAGAAGTCTGGCTGGATCACAATTCCTAGAGCCAAACAGGAACTTCAAAAGCAAGAGAAAAGACCCGTTCACCCTCGTTTGACTTTTAAAATTCAATCTCAATTATTGGCACAGAAGAAGAATTTATACTCGAGGAAGTTCCATTTTTTTAGGTACTTTTTGAAATCACCTCGTATACCAAAACCCAGTTGGGCAACCCCTCGAAGAAGACGAGGATACTAAAAGACTTCAAGAGCTATCCAGAAGAGTACTCCTTGAGCCAGAGACCACAACTCCTCTCTCCGTCTTTTAAACGTATAACCGGAGATAAAGTTATAAGAAGAATTTGACATCGTGTCCCCTCTCCCCCTCAATTTCGTGGAAAAACTCCATCCGCCCGCCGCAACTCAAAGAAGCGTGAAAAATCGAATATAGCGACATCCGTCAACTCCTGATCCTTTCAAGCTCATGTAAGTCCGAATAACTATTTATATTTTTTGAGATTAAGTAGGATTTTTAATACTGTACCCAAGCTAACTAAAGGAGAGATAACATTTAGTGACTCCTGTCATATTGTTAGTTAAGATTAGTGGAACGTAAATTGTGGCTAAATGCTATACTAAAAGGTCTTCATAAATTAACTAACTGGCAATTGGTTTATTTACGTGGAGCTTACTTGGCGTTGTTTATGACTCTCGTCTAAAATAGGCCCTTAATCAATTCTTGCGAACCATGTTAAACTTATATATGTTATTGTAAATATTTTGAATTAATTGATAAATTAAAAAGATATATTTTTAGGTTAATTCTTGGTGTTTCACTAGATCCTTACGTGTTGACTGGCTCTTTTCTTAAAACAGATTAAACGCTGTGGCACTCTCATAAATACAGTAGATAAAAAGTCCACTCAGCCAATAGAGGAAGGGTTTCCCTTCCTAAGTAGTAATATCAGAATGGCGCGCTAAAGTCATTAAATATATAATTCTCTGACAGAAAAATAGGGAAACCCAATACGTCGACACCTATAAATTTTCTGCAAAAGTCGGTCGACTCCGCATAACCACCGTCTGAGAAGATAGAGCTATTCGGCACTTTTATATGGAGGATCCTCTTGAGACTGCAGCAGGAATTTCTCGAAAATTTAAGACGAATAGTAGCAAGGAAGTGATCCGTTTCACAGTGTCCCGTCGCCTCAATGAATCTGATTTAAAAGCTCGTTCTCCAGCAACCAAACCAATCATCAATATGAAAAAACAGAAGGCGAGACTCGAATATGCTGAAGCTCATGTTGTCTGGAGGGATAAATAATGGAAGAGAATTCATTTCGGCGCGCGTAGGTAACAGACAACCCTAAATATGTCAAAAAGTCTGCCAAGCATGGAGTAGGCATCGTCACGGTATGGGGAGATGCTTTCGTTTGAAGGAATTGGTTTGCTAGTGTAAATAATTGTAAGGGTAAATGTGAATGTGTATCTAAACCTCGTAACCGACATTTATACCTTCACTCCGAGCATTTCTGATGCAGCCACGATTATTTGTTCATGACAATGCGCCATGCTATATTGCAAAGCGAGTAAAATACCATTCCAAACAAGAATATATCGAAGTAATGAAGTCGACTGCTCAGAGCCCTGTCCTGATCACAATTGAGCAACTCTGGAAGATCATTGGAGACAAAGTTCGAGAATAGCAGCCTTCAACGGACACTGATTTATGGACGAAAATTAAGCAAGATTGGAACAAAATAACACTAAGTTTTGCAGTCTTGTGGTCGTCATTGCGTTGAAGTAATAGAAAACCAGGGTTTCAACATCTTATTTTAAATGTTTTAAGTTTCCTTCTTGTCAAATCTTGCTTTGTTTCTAGTGTTTTTGCTTGCTAAGCAATTATGTGAATCACTGTTCTCTTATTTTGCACGTGTCACTATTTTATTTTGTTAGTTTATTTAGTATAATTTCTTGAATATACGAGTTTATTATATGAAATCTTCATAAAATATATTAAATACATAATGCATTTATACACTATGGAAATTTCATTTACTCACTCATATTTTTGAAAATATTTTAATAAATGAAAATCCTTACTTTGCTGGGTTGTGTAGTTTAAACAACGTCAATTAACGTGTTAGAAAATAAATTAGACATGTATCTATTTAATAAGGTAATCTGCAATGTAATATTCGGTTACTATAGCACTGAGTAGCCACCTTCACACTGGTTCGAATACGCCTGGTGGATGCTCTTTATCCATGCCGAGCAAGTGAATGCATCCACTCGACCAATCCAAAAACCATATTAATCCACATGTAATATTAACATAGATTAACTTGATCCTTTCTTTTTTTAATGTCGTACAAAAAATTCCTTACCTTCCTTTATTCACTTTTTGTCATAGAGAGGATCTAAGAGTGCTTACTTTTCTTGATTATGTCATGGATTTCATTCTAAAGAGCATTAAAAGGTCTCTATCTTCTTCGGGGAACGCGTTCGTGACTTACTAAGCCGATGCGGGAGCCGCATTCTCGATCGCAAACCGGGCATCTGAAGTTCTGGGTCCACTTTGGGAGTCAAGGAACGCCTGTGCATGGGAACCTGCAGCACTCTCAGAGAACCTACGAGCTTCATCAGAACAGCGGTTGTTTAAGTGGCACGAAAGATCGAGACGACTGAACCATTGATCAGATTGGTCCGCATTTGTGACCGTTGACCAAATCGAGGAGGTTCGTCCGCTCACTCCGCAGGTGAGGATTTTCCGCAGTGGCCATCTAACTAGGCTTGATGTTCGCCTCGCGTTGGTACGTCGACGCGTCGACGTACATCGGGATCTAGATCCGGATAAAAGAACAGGTGAATGTGTAAGAGAGAGATAGAAAAGATATAAAAATATTGTGTAAGTGGGGGATGAGTGGTATTAATAATATGGATGAGGAGATGAGGTGACTATAATAAATGATTAGAATGAATATGATGGTGATACGTGCCAGGTGGCCTTGCTAACGCTTTCGTTTTGAATTATGTTTTGCTTTTTTGTTATATTATTTGCAATCTTAGATATATATTTATAGTTGTGGTTATTGGAGCAGTCTTGTACATTTCTGTTTGTCTTTTTCTTCTTCAGTAGCAGTTGTATTTATTTTTATGTTCATTTTTCTTCTTTATTTAGTTGTTATTTTTAGCCTTTATTTCTTTTAGCTGTAAAGTGGTTCTATTTCGTTTAGAACCTTTTCTATACTGCTTTTAAATTGATGTTTAAAGTTGATTTTTTGGTTTTCTCTTTCCGTAAGTTGGATTTTTTCGACCACTTCGTTCGGGATGTTTTCTCGTATTTTTGCCATATCTTTTGAGCGCGTTCGTGCATAAAGATGTTTATTGGTTTTAGATCAGATCTTTGATGCAGGACACTTGATGACGTTCCTTCTATTCTCTTGTATCTCGAAATGAAGCGGGTCGCTTTGTTTGGGACCTTCTGCATTTGCAGGATCTTTGTTTTTGGTAAGGTATGTAGAGGAATAATCGGGTAGGTCATTATCGGGCGTATAATGCTAAGTAAAGTTTTCTTTTATTTTTCGCTGACAGGTTGTAGAAACTGTACAGGGATGAGAGGAGGGTCTTTGCATAGTTATTTTTTTCATTCACGTGCGAGCTGTATCCTTTTTTTGTAATCTTCAAACCGAGGACTTTTCCTTCGGCATTGTAAGGATATACGATGTTGTTCACGGTGAGTCGGTAGACTTTGTATCTATTCATTGGAATCTTGAGAAATTTTTCCGTGTTTGCTTTTTATTTTATTTGCTTTTTCGAAATCATTGATATTTTGGATTTCACGAGCAGTTCGCTAGGCAATGTCTCTTGGGTTCTTTCGTTTGCTAACAATAATTTGAGAGACATTATCTGCCATTTGGACATACATTTTGCAGTCATTCGTGGGCTGAGCAGGCCTCTCGTATACATGTTATAGAGCTTGGGGCTGAGATCCCCCCTGTGGGACCCCTGCCTTTAAAGTGAAGGTATCGCCGGTGAGGCAATAAATAGAAATTCTTGCTTTCCTTTCTGTAAAATTACTACAGACAATTCGTGTGAGGTTTGAATTTAGTCAGAGGTCAGCTAATTTCTGCTTTAGTCCTGGCGCGCATACCTTGTCGAATGCTTTGGCCACATCGCGGAGTGGTAAATCCACTATGTTGCCTCTTCTAAATTATACTTCGAGTTTTTCGGTGATGAGAGCCAGTGCTGTCTCGGTACTTCGATGTTTTCGGAATCCATGTTGGATGTTATTCTGAAATTCGATATCTTCCAAGAAGTTTATAGGCCTTTCATTGACAAGTTTCTCGAGCAGCTTACCGATAAACTCTAACAGCGAGATCGGTTGGTAGCTTTCGATGTGCTCTATAGGTTTGCCAAATTTTGGTAGAAATATCATTCTTTTCTAGAATCATTGTCTTCAATGCGGCTGGAAAGTGCCTTGTGTTTAGGTATGCGTTGGAGATTTTGAGTAACGATGTTAGAATGTTTCCTGGGGCGTGCGTTAAGTGGTGCTTTTCTGTTTGAATGATGAAAAGGCTGTTTTTAGTTCTTCTAGGGGGAAAGGGCCTTCCCTCATTTATTGTATCTGGGTTTTGTCTACCCGTAAATGAGGACGGAGTTCAAGTTCCTTTTCCTCTAGTTGTTGTTTTACCCTTTTTTTGAAAGCTACCTCATTATTTTGGTTCTCCTCCCGGGCAATGGAGAAGATTTTTGAACAGTAGTTTTTGAAGTGGGTTTCGATCTCTCTGTGGTCGTCTATGTATTGTAGCTTCTCCTTCTTTAAAATGCATTTTTTCTTCGGGTTCGAAACCTTTTAGTTTTCTATATTGGTTCCAGAGCCTTCTAAGGTCTCTATCTATGTCTATCCTTTCGATGAGGTCATTTCAAGTCGTAGGCACGTTATTTTTTATTAGATCATCCACTTCTTTACATAGGTTTCTTAATTGTACGTACCTTTCACTGTTGTTTCTGTGTTGGTGGATTTCATCGAAAATGGTTTTAATTTGTTGCCTTTTTTGTTTAATTTCTTCTGTCCATATTGATGCGGGGATTGTTTTGTAGCTTGTTCTAGGGGTATGGAGTGAGTCAGCTTCTATCATTAGGTCGGTGATAATTTTAGATGCGAGTCTATTTCTTCTAGGAGGCTTTCATCAAGGAAGGCGATGTTGCATCCGGCAAGCTGGGCTTTAAATGCGTCCCAGTTGGTCATGGATAGTTCCTTCCTTATTATTATTTTAATATAAATAGGAGAAGTTGAGATTTTTGTGACAAACCGGATGTGATCTGATGGTATTGCAGCACTGGGAGTGGTGTAGAGGTTTAGTGCGAAGTTCAGGTTTGTCAGGATAATGTCCGGAGTGATTTAAGACCTCTGCTAGAAATGTTGGAACGTCGGAACCTTCCCCCTGCACTATTTGTCTCCTTAGTAGGAGTTCTAGCGTCTTGCCGTTACCGTTTGTGCTATTCGTATAGCCTGTTGACCGGTACCTTGCATTCAAATCTCCTAAAAGTATCGCTGATGATGAGCAGCGAAAACTGCGAATGAAGTTGTAAGTCGGAAGATACAAGCGTCGGGGGGGGGGGAGATGCCTTGATGATAACAATGCCTACGGTCGTCATTTACAGCTTGATGGCTAAATAAGATTCTTCTAATTTTTTTCTCTCGGAGAACACTACTCCTCCTCTGATCCCCATGGCTGTCCCATTGTAGGGTGTCTGCGTTGGCTTGACTGTTATTACATTGTGGTTGGGTATTTTGATCCGTTCTTGCCGTAGATTTACTTACTGTTATGTTATAATGACTATTTCTAGGTCTATTTTTCTTATTAATTCCAGAATTCTAGTTTCTTCGTTCTCCATCCGTCTACGTTCAGGGTAAGGATATTGATATTGTTTAGGTAACGTACGACTTTGTCCACTTTAATGTTTAGAGCTCTTTGCTGTTTTGGTCTTGTCAGATTTTGCTGGTGAACTTATCTGACCTGACCTTTTCTTCCGGAATTGTTCTGTCGGGAGGTTGACGCATTCATGAGTCGGATGAGATTTCAATGAGTCCCCTATTTGAGGGCATTGTTGATCTCAGTTTCTTCATCGCCTGAGTCATACTCCCACTTGAACTTTTCCTTAGTTATCTTTCAACGATTTCCTTTTGTTTTAAGATCGACGGGACTTGAGTGCGATCCGTAAAATTTTATGTTAAATTTCTCTGTGTTGTTTCTGGTCATTTCCTTTTCCTTGACTTCTTCCAATTTTTGCTTGATTAGTTTGATTTGTTCGGACACATTTATTTCTTTTTTCTCTTGAGGTAAATCTTCATTGCAGGATTGTTCCTTTTCTGGTGTTTTTAGTTCTTTTTCTCTCTCTTTTTCCGGGGTCATGGAAATCCGTATAAGTCGTTTTGATGGTGGGTTCTCGAAAAATCACATAGGTTTGAGTCCGTTTTTTGTAAGCATGTTACTAAGTTCTTGGGCATACGAACTAGGTTTTGCCATGTTAACGAAATGCGCATGCAATGTGCATAGTATTAAGTCCGGTCTCATCTTTCCTTTAATGTTTATTTTAGCACGTTTTTTTAATTGGTTTGGGTTGGTTTCGGGTAGCTACTGCATACATGGTGTTCTTTTTGCGTTCTTTTTCTTCAATCATGGCTGTTTTTTGGTTTTAATCATTTCTTTCTTCTTGGGGAGTGTCATTGCAGGTGTGCGGTGTGGGCCTCCACAGTTCACACATTTTTTCTGGGTTGTTACATTCCTCCTATCTGTGTTCTGTGCTTGATCGCTCAGAACACTTTTTGCCATGATAAGTGTATTCTCTTGTAGAATGATTGTCCAGAGCATAACACTTGAAGCAGACCTCGACAAAGATTAAAGTTTCCTTCTCTATCTGGTCAGGTGCTATTTTGGTATAGAGAGTAAGGAATCCGTGTTCTGCTGCTTTTGTCGTCATTTTTATCTCTTTAAAGATAGCCTTAAACACATGAGAGTGCTCTTCTGCTGTTTGTTTTTTGAATTTGACTATTTCTGCTATTTTGGCCCATAATTGATTTCTTTTCAAGTTCTATCTTGATTTCCTTTGCTAAGTGCTCCCCGATACAAGGATCGAGACGCCTGCAGATGACCGATCTCTTGGTAGTTACGATTGGCGGGGTCTGGGTGAAAACTCATATTTTCTTTAGCTTTTCAGTTGTGTTTTCGCTAAGAAGATTATCCAAGTCCTTTTTGATGTCGCAAAGGGTTTTGTAGTCATTCTACTGATCTTTGAGTCTCCGTACGATGACACCAAGCTCTGCGTAGATCGTATGGAGGGTCTTTTCTCGTTCCGATTTGTGTGGCCCTCGATGATCTTGAGGGGCACCCTCTTGGTGCCCTCCGTGCTCTCCATTATTTCACGGGCAGGGTTTGGTTCCCAGGTCCTTCTGTTCCTCTTCTGCCCGGTGATGTCATGATTGAAGTTTGGACCTATTTATTTTTTGGCCGAAGAGAAGTTTATTTATGGGGTTTTGCCTTTTTGCTGAGTGATGAGCGTTTTTCTCCAGTTTAGGGTTGCTGCCATTGATGAGTTATGGGGTTAATTGATGAATAGATGGACTTTGGTGGGATCCTCCGAGGGATGACTCACGAGACGTGCAGCCATTTATCGTCGTGCTATTTTGTAGTCGAAGTCTTGGTTTATTTGCTCAAAGAAAATCAAAATCAAATTTATTGTGCACGAATTGTGTTTCTGAAAGGTATAACGTATCAGTTTATGAGACTATAAATGTTAAATTTTTATTTATTTGATTAAAGACGACAGGTTGATCGTTTTACAACTATATATTTTAAATTGACCTTACATTCTTTATTTTATAGTCTGTTAGGGGAAAAGATATTCTTTCGACTGATTTATTCCGCTAAACCATGCACTAAATCATGATTAATATTAATATAATTTTACTTTATTATTTTTATGCCACTTGAAACAATGAGTAGGTCTGCATTCAAAGAATACACAATGATATAAAAAGAATCCAGATTCTGTTAGCCATAAGTTTTTAGTCTCCTTTTTCATTCTCTTGATGAAATCGAATAGGGATTTTTGACTTCAACTATGAATATTTCAGCGCTTCAAAAGTTAAGGTTAGCTTCAATTAAACGGGTTTATTCGGTATAAGAAATATGCCAGTACTGGCCTAAAATTGCCTAATTTCTTATAATACATAAATAATGACGACGTATTATGCAATTAAACCAAACAAGGACGACATAATAATGTTATTTTTAATTGTGGCATGATTGTTTGTTGGATGTGGAGGATGCAATTTCACACAGACTCAAAAGGTTAACATTAGGATCTGAGATCTTCAACATGGGCGATTTTCTATTTTCAGTGTTCGGTACTTTGAGTCAAAGAAATCCAAAAGGCCTAAAAGGAAATTTTAGATTATCTTTAATTAGATTTCAATTGAAACTTTTAATATCAATGTCATATAAAGTGCTTTTAAATTTAAAAACTGTATCCATTGCAACATAGACCCAATAACAAGTTAGGTGGCGGTGATATGTTATCTTCTTAAAATATGTCACTGTGTGCGGTGAGCCAACGGATCGAATACCCATGACTTAGATGCTTATATATAATTTACTTTCGTTTATATTCCTAATACTAGTAATATAGGTGGTAGTAAAGATATATGAGAGTATTATAAATTGTAAAAGAACAACCTCTGACTCCCCACCCACAATTTATTGGAAACCACGTGCGATTGTATCACGACAGGGACAACGTCACTTCCTGTTCAAACATTCAGGAATTTTTGACTCCTGAGCGTATTGGGGAAATATTCCCCAATTCTGCGAACTCGTCCCAAACCTCCCCCCCCCCTGCGGTGATGAGCCGAGGAAGAGCCGCTGTTTCTCGCACATTGCTGCATGAATCGACTCCGCATCCGGATTAAGATGTCTGGAGCTTATGACTCTTTTCTCCAAACTCCCCTTTCCCCTCAGAATCGGGCATACGAATACTCAAGTTATATTGTAGTTCGAGGAGTCCAGCCGTACCTCAAGGCCGTCCTCATCGTCTCAAATCTAAGTAAGTCCCGTGAGCGTTCGTCATACAGCAAGACTTTCTCCGCCGTGATTCTACCTCAGTCACTTCGTAGCTTAGGTAAACGGCAAACCTTTGAATTTGCGCAACAGTCTCCCTTTGTTTAATCAAACCGAAGAAAATATCCATCGATTACCTTTAAGGAATTGAAGTTTCTTTTCCAGTGGAATTACAAGAATTCCCACATTCCCCGTCGAACGTTATCTTTGAAGATTGGCTATCTTCATCGGAAGGTTGGTTCGGATCGTGCCCCACCTACCTCACTCGGACTATGCCCCCACTTGCTTCATCAGATCGTTCCCCACTCGCCTCATCGCAAGAAGGACCTTCTTCGAAGTCACCGACCCGTAAGACTGAAACCCCCTCCATTATTAGTATTGTCAAGTTCTCCCCTTTTAATCTGAGCCTAGTAACATTAATCAATTCATTCCATTTGAGAATCCCTCCTCATAATAATTATCAAGAGACTGTTTCAATTTAAATAAGTCCCCTTTACCTATTATTATTATTCTTATTTTGCTCTTTTTAAGTAAAATTATATACTTGTTAATTCATCTTTAACTAACCTTGAACGATACTCTCGGACTATTCAAGTAAATCCCGCTGACCATTTATGTACTCTGTTTGATTATTAAGGATTTGAAACCCAACGCCTCAAGTTTGATCTCCTAGTCGGTCGTTAATCTCTGAAAACATTCCTTTAACGGCTCGCGTTGCAGTAGGTGATTAAGTCACCCCCCACATAATATAGGAGTAGTGTATAGTATAGAGTGGTGTTCCACGACATACTATACATTACTCCTAGAGTGGTAGCGAATTTGATGATATTACCGCTCCTAAAATCGTCTGACTCTAGACACTTTGTAAAAAGTAATAAAATACCCTTTGTCCATAAAATTCCTCATACTCAGAAGTTTATTCAATCAACAACTTATTCTACCATAGATAATCTACAGTTCTATTTTTTTCTTTAAGGCTGTAGGGAAATGACCTCGATTAGTTTTCTGTAACGTCGCGTTATGGAGTAAATCAGTATAAAAATATAACCTCAATTCAGCTCATTCTACCCTTTTCATCTTCTTTTGAATACTTTTTAACAATATTTTTTAACAGTAAATGTAAATCCACAAATGTGCAACGGCAATTGTATTATCAGTTGCAATCTGAATAATTTTGTTTTTTCTTTAACGATGGCTATTTTCTTAATTAATGTTCGCAATGTAAATGATTGATCGTTCCCTACATCTCCAGGCGATACATCCATTCCAAAGAAAGAGCAAATTGCCGTCATTAATGTAAAGTATTACTTCCTTATAGATAAATTCCAAGACTCTCTTTATCATTAATAAATATTAATTTGAACTCTTGTGTATTCCAAGGGCTTTTTAAGCTATTGATTTGGAAAATTCTGTATTGGCAATGAATAATAACGGGGGAGGGGAGGGCTCTTTGCCTAAATACCATCTACCCTCTACAGTCCTGGGTAAAAGTTTTGAACGTGAAATATATTATAAATTAGACTCCAAACCCATTTTATTAATAAATATTTACAATCAATATTTACAACGAAGTTCTTTGTTCTTCTGGACTGCTTCTGTTCGTTTTGGTAGGCTGGATACCAGATTTGTGATTATATCTTGGCTGATATCGCTGCATCTTTGTTTATTAAGCAAATGCAACTATTAACAATTGGATGGATTCTGCTTATCAACCGCCAGTTTGGTTATCGCCCACAAATTTTCTATAGGGTTTAAATCTAGCGAATTCCCTGGCCGAGATCCCAAACGTTCGATGTTAATTTCACCCACGAACTTTGTTATTGCTGAAAAATATACATAGTTATCATCCTCAAATTGATTCTGTCCTGTTAGGAAAAGGTGCTAATAAAGCAAGTCTCGGTACCATTTTTACTTGATGGAAGTGTTCAGCAGCAAAATTCACTTAGATGACCAACAGCCAACATGGACACCAACATGGAGAGTGTTGGATGATTCCCGTGAACAAGAAACAAAACTCGTGAAAGCGCTTCCATTTTCTTCTCCTAGTAAGGAATCCCTCCAGAACCTCCGAACAAGCAGAAGGGAGCTTTATCAGAGAATATCACTTTGCCTTAGTCTTCAAAACACACAATTCTTTATACTTTCCTCAAAAGTGGAGCCTCTCCGTACGGTTTTTATTGATGAAATGAGGCTTCTTCATAGCCCTTCTTGATTTGAGACTTTTTTTCGGAAAGTCTTCGCCTTACTGTGCGCGCTAAAGCCTTCCTACCTGCCTCTTTCCAATCGTGACTAAGCTTGGCACAGAGAGCAACCCAATCTTTGAGCTGGGAACTTACCAAGGGATGATGTTCGCGTTCATTTGAATCTCTTGGCCGTCGATTAGATTTCTTCCTAGTAGTGCCACCGATCTTTTTAAACTCATTAATGATCCTACTAAAGATGGGTTGTTTGATGCAATAGCCTTATCAACTATCTCTTTTCACTTCAGGCCATTTTAGTGCAGGGCAATAATGGTTGCACGCTTTTCTTTGGAAAATAACATTCCTTGAATTGAAAAAGATTACAATATTTATTTTTGCCAAAAGTATTACGAAATATATTATAATTCCACAATACCATTTATTTATCCCATTTATATAATCATTTTACTCTTTTAATCGAATATCAAATCTTAAGGGACTGAAACTCGTCTCCTACATGCACATGAAAAGCGCAAGAGTTTCGATTCATTAAAGAAATGCAATAGTTTTTCTTAGCTTTGAATTCCTGGCTTTTTACTAAAACTGTAATAATTTAAATATTGAAATAATTATTTCTGTTAATTAAATTTTAAAAACGAATGAAAAAAATATATATCAGCTTTAAAACTTTTGTATATGACCTTATTTTCCAAAATCTTTGGGTAGTGTAGAAAAGGTATTTTTTCCGTGTGGCTGCACTCAATAATGATGAAGTTTAAACTCGATAAACAAAAATTATTTAAGTCTCTGTCTTTAGCAGCCACGCGAAGATTAAACATGAAATAGGTAGGGAAAACGAATTTTGGATAATTTAAAATTGCTTGCTTTTCTTTCCGTATATATTTTCGCACACAACTTTTATAACAATAGAAAATCGTGTCTTTAATTCCTTCGTTTGCCCTCTATAGAAGTTTTATTCGCTTTACGCTTTATTTTGGAATTATACCCCAAGCAAAACTAAACAGTCGATTCTTTTGGGTATTGTCTGTGTAAAGATAGTTCTGTAGCAGAAAATTGGTGCTACCCTTTCGAAACCTTACTTCGAGAGTAGAAAGACCTTGAGTCTAAATTGAACTTTATTAAATAAATTTGCAGTTCATGGGTTAGCTTATTTTTTCCGTACTACAAGGTTAAAAATAATAGATTAAGATTCCAAAAGGCTGTTCACTGATGCATGTAGAAAAGAAATTACTTATTGAATGGGAATTTGTTGGGAAATAGATTTCTCATTAAATATTGCTTCTTTCTTTACTAAATAAGGGACACTTAGGTTTAGTAACGTAAAAAAATAGATTTCTTCATAACTTGAAAACATGCCAAATTTCATTCGAATTTTTTTTTCATTCTTGGAGTTTTTAAAAATTCCATTAAATTTTAGTTAATTGTTAATGTCAGGCTCTTCTAATAATATTTATAGGGAAATTTCAATGCAATTAATGATTTCACTTTCATGCGTTCCTGCGTGTTTGAAATTAAAAAATAAGAATTGCGAATGTACAGACGCAGCCAAAGGTTTTCGGACACCTGGAATTGTTCTTATTCCTTGGTACTGAGACTTGCTTTTGTATGTCTATGAATATGTTTGTGTAGTTTTTCATAAATGTGTTCAATACATCTGGGAAGAAAAAGTACAACCTTCTTTATAACACTTTTTAAATATCTAAAATGGCGATGCTATTGAAATGTGGGAAATTCTGGTATCAGTATGCGGTATGTTACAGTATAAACATTTTAATATAGACCATCTTATCTATTGACTAATATGATATTACATGTGGACAAGATATGATAATGGCAGAACATGTGTCTATGCCATAGATGAAACAAGTCTGATTCGCACGCTGCACGAGGAGGGAGGATTTCAGCTATCCTCAAATCTCCAAGATGGTCAGCGGATCACATTTCGGTGTTGCAGAAGTGTTGAACAGAATCCGAGAAAGTGGGAGCATTCCTAACTGACCTCGTTCTGGATGACCCAGGGTCACAGCGTAATGTGACGATAGGTCACTGCGTCGCATGAAGATTCATGGTGGTATGCCGAGCGCAGTCTAGCTGCAAAATGAATAAATAGATGTCATGAAGCAGTGGTGGATCCAAGATAAAAACTTGGGGCGGGGGGACTAACCTGAATTTTTAGTATTCTGAGAAAAGGCCAATAAACATTAATGATGGTTATGTTATACAGCATTGATAATAAATAACAGGGAATGAGCACTAACGCCATCAGATCCGAATTTTTGTTCACAAATTAGACAATTATGAATATTATTTGGACGCCAGCTAAGCTATAATACTGAATTCGATAATTATTTTTGAGATTTACCTGTATTTTAGACGTATCATATAAGGTACATTCGCTGGCAACGGTTCAAAAAACTGCTTATATATATATATATATATATATATTCTAAATTATTAATTAGCCTTCTGAATAGCAAAATACAAGTATGGCTTAAAAAAGGAATATAAACATAACCGGGTCTGAATCCTTTTTTTTTGGGGGGGGGGGGCTTCAGCACCCCTAGTCTCTCTTTGATCCGCGCCGCATTCAAGTTAATGCAACTGTCAGAACTGTCCGTCTCAGACTGATTGCATAAAGCCTGGAGTCATTTAAATCACCCCAGAAGCCGCTGATCAACCTTCAACACAAACGATCTCGATTGGTTTGGGCACGTGCTCACGGCAAGTAGACCACGCGTGAATGGATACGTCTTCTATGGTTCGACGCTTCCAACTTCCTGTTGTTCTTGACCCAAGGCAAAGTTAGAGTCCTCAGGAGGCCAGGAGAGCAGTGAAACAGAAAATGGATAATGGTAGCAGTGAAGCATATTGGCCGCTCTGTAATGGTATGGGCTACATTCTAATTTTAAGAGTCGGTCATCTCACCGTTTGTTATGGCACCATGAGCTCAAAGATTTACCAAGCTCCTGAGAGATATCATGCTGCCCTCAGCCTGTAACCTCTCCAGATATCCCCTAAATGTAATTTTCTAACAGAATAATGCCATATGTCACAACTTTTCATCCACATACAGTGGTTCCCGGATAACAATATCACGATTATGGACGATCCACCTGTCTCTGGATATGACTTCAGTAGCAAACCTCGTGTAGGACCTGAAAGGGGACATAAGACATCAGCCAGCCTCCAATGAGCACCTGAAGGCAGTCATCATTGAGGAGTGGACCAGAATCATAGCCCTTAGGCGTCGCACCCTTGGGGACAGCATACCTCGAAGAATAAATGTTTTCATCGCTGCCAAAGGACTCTCGACACGCTACTGAGCTTAGAGTATCAGTTTGGTGTTGCTGAAATTCCACAGATCTTCATCTGCTTGTTATTTTGCTAATTTAGAATATTTAGGATTTTTATTTTTTGTCGTTTGCGCCATTTATAACTTATTGTTATTTATTCCTCCATATTTGGCTGTTATATTCATATTGATGTGCAAAAATAATTATGAAACTGTATTTATCTAATTTCCTAAAACTTCCGAGGTATCGGAAAAATTTTGCCCGCGGCTCTACGAGGCTCTCTTGAATGTGCCTCTAATCCTGATTAGGTATCTCTCTATGCAAGAGAGGGGAGGTTGAGGTAGGCTGGCTTATCTACATCCTTATTTTAAGTTAATATGAGTAAAAAATGTGAATAGCAATAATTAATAATGTCACTTTTCCTTTCTTGTATTTTGCCATAATCTTTTTCTATTCTTTTCGAAAATAAGTTTTCTTTACTTGGTTTTAAATCTTGTAAAGATTTTCATCGATATAGTGACTCGTTGATAATATTGAAGATAACTTCAAGTTTTAAGGTGGTTTGCTATCAAGTGGGATTGTAAACGATTCCTTTTGGAAGTGGGAAGAATTCAACTTTTAACTTTTCTTTATATTTTCAATTTAAAACACCCATTCAAATTATCTTGAAATAGAATTAGTTATCTAAAATTGAAAGTTTTGAGTTAAAGGAAGAATTGGTATTATTCTTTTACCTCTTTGTCAAAAAGAATTTCGAAGGATCAAATTGTGTTTATTGAACGCATTTCTGTTTTTCTTCGGTGAGGGGGAGGCGTATTGCTTTTACCATCATTTAGGTGTGTATGATGCCTACCCATGTTGGCACCTATATTTTGAGTAGGACTCAAACAACTATATCGAAATATGATGCCAGCTTATGGACCATTAAATGGTGACAAACTGGATTGGTTTATTATAAACTACAACTGATTCCATTTAATTTGGCCATTACCGGTGGGTGAAAGTTCATAAATATTCACCACTTCTTCCATGGGGTACTAGGAAGACCCTCTATATGGTAAATGACCTGATATAATTTTTTTTAATTATTATTCTATTAGTTTATCTTTTAAGGGCCAAGTGACATATCTTAAGGCTGCTATTTTTAACTATTCAGAGTGATGTTTTAAGGGGCTGAAGTTAAATCTTTCTAACTGGGCTGCTTGAAATTTTAACTTTCTCTTATAGCGAAAGGAAATAACTAAATTTGGATAAAAACTATTGGTTGAAAAGTTTGCGAGAAACGAAAAAATAAATAAACATGTATAAAAATATAATTAAAACAATGCAATCCACTTTGAAATGCAAAAAAAGGGTCATTTTATTAAATTGTAATTTCAAAGTTCATTCTAAGATTTGTTTTCATAAAAGGATTCTATTCATGGATGTTTGATGGTACTTTTCATTCCAAAGACGCTTCATATTAAAGGAAACTAAAATTCAAGTATCATTGGGTGGTTTCTGATTGCCGATTGCAAGAGTTCTTATAAAGGGCCTAATGGAAGATACGACTGACAGATTCGTCGACCAGAATTGTAAACAAATCTCAGTCAATGGTGCTTCTCTCACGACCAAAAATGGGCTGGAGTCAGGGGCCTCTCTGGCATACCCACAACTTGACAGTGCCGAGTTCGAATCTTCTGTTTCATCTTAAGCGGGCGGAAGGTTCAAAGTCGATGGCGTTGTCGTAAGATGTACTACAGTCCCTACCCAAAATTGTAGGGTGGACATGAAGGATGGGTCGGCCGATAATGAGCGTTTGCATAGGCAACAGTCTTGCCTATTCAAAATTAAGACCAAAGAATATAGTTATAAAATAAAGAGAACTGACGTCTATGATACATTAGTATCAAAATTACAAAATGTGGCAAAGGTCATTCGAGATGATGTTGCGACAAAAATAAATAATCTCAGGAATTGCTTCCGGAATGAAGTGAAAAAAATTGAAGCTTCAATGAGGTCAGGTGCTTCGGCTGATGATATGTAACCCAAGAGCGGTTAAAAAAAAAATACTAAAAATGTTAAGATAGCTCTGTATTAGCAAACACCGTCCATGCTAAAATTTGGGCAAGGGTCTGGGTGGTAGGTTACAAACAAAAGGGAAGAAGTCTGTGCAATGAGTACAGAGAGAAAAATTACGAGCTTAAACCGCTTTATGGTGCATTTTTCATTTGTATATATGTATAACCTGTTTACCGTATTATTGAATATATTCATATGGGAGGATAACCATTGTTGTTGTTAGAAAATGAAGCGATACACGTAGAAGAAAAATATGAAAATGAGGTTTGGTTTCAATTTCTGTCACTCCTCAGACTTTAAGGAAAAAATGGAACAAGTGGATTTAAAGAAATAGAAATGGAAGAGAAGGCAGATGTCCACGAATGCCCTCATTCGAATAGAAAAAAATTGTTTATCTCGCTGTAAAGAGAGAAAACAATGGGTGGGAGAATGAAATTAAGTTCTATTTGATTATAAAATAACTAGCGAGAGCATCTCCCCTCAAAATTTTCTTTTAATAGTGGTTTAGTTAGAGAAAGTGAAATTGTGAGGAAGTTAGAGATTCCATATATAACTAAAAAAATATTATTTGGAGCAAATAGAAACAGAGACGGCACACAACTCTCCTGAAAGAGGAGTGCCCTTTTCACAACGAAGGATACTCGTTTTATGGGAGGAATCAAACTCGGTCTGTTTACGATAAATAGAAAAATGAAGCAATATATTGCCTTTTCTCATTAAGGAGGCAACCATGAGACAATTCATTTCCTTTCTTTAACTCATTTGCTTCGGTTTTCCAATTTCTGCCGTCATATAAGCCACAGCGATTGCTCCAAGAGTTCAGTTGACCCATCACTAAGCGGACAAGGGCATGTCCCCGCAATACCACGTCTCGGTAAACTGTAGTAAATGGGAATGTCTATGGACGAGGCTGATATCGGAGTTAGAAGCAAACCTCATATGTCGGTTGTATCGTTTATGGTTGTCTTAGCTATCTTTCATCATTATTCATTTATGAATGGGAGAGCGGTTAAGGGCAAAGCGAAAAGAGAACACTGGTGGACAGAGAGGATTTGAGATCGTCGCCAAATGACTCACCAATAGCACCATCATTCACATGGTGTCACATACTCAAACTGATTATGTCAAATATTTAAATTAGCTTAGTTTATGTTGAATTATCAATTTAATAGTGGGCTGGGGTTAGGGCAATTTCGCAGTTTTTGTCGTTCTTAACTATTTATAGACTAATACAAAAGAATCTCGATACATCCAGTAAGAAAACTTGTAACACTTTTCTGGGCTAATTCTTCTCTTTCTCAATTACTTGTGTTCTTTTATTTTGCCTTGTCACTTTTACAACGATAAATCAAGGTACAAATTATAGCCTTCGTGATGCGATCGAACCCATCATAAAAACTGACCATACTTATCTCCGACATTTGTTTTCTTTGACATTTGAACTCAATAAAGAATTATTATATTTGAAATATGATTAATTCGTCAAACTTCGAGAAGATTAAATTACGGGTGATAAAATCACGCACAAAAAATTACCTTCTTCCCGAAAATACAAATTAGAATTTAATAAAATTCTCTGTTTACAATAAATAGGTTAATGCATCATAACCTCTTATAAGAAGGATGTGTTAACAAGTAGACATTTTTTTTTATTTGCCTAACATTTATTTATAGATTAGTACAAAAGAATCTTGATACATCCAGTAATAAAACTTGTAACACTTTTCTGGGCTAATTTTTCTCTTTCTCAATTACTTGTGTTCTTTTATTCTGCCTCGTCACGTTTACAATGATAAATCAAGGTACAAATTACAGCCTTCGTGATGCGATCGAACCCAACATAAAAACTGACAATACTTATCTCCGACATTTGTTTTCTTTGACAGTTGAACTCAATAAAGAATTATGACAGAAATACGATTAATTCTTCAAACTTTGAGAAGATTAAATTACGGGTAATAAAATCACGCACAAAAAAATTATGTGCTAACAAGTAGACATTTTTTATTTCTCTAACTTTTATTTTTGAGTTGAAGTTCATAGTGGCAAGCCATTGGCCGCTGACAACCCCATGATAACAAGAACTGGCAACATTACCAAACTCGAGCCTATTTGGTGGCACTAAGAAGAGATGCAATCATATTGTGTTGTCATCTCCTCACCATCCGCTCAATTCATTTGCTCACTACACGTAAAGTGCCAGCCTCACTGTCAACCTCCAAGCTCTCAATTCATGCAAGCTGCAGCCATTTGATTTGAGCAGTCAAGAAAAAATCATGAATGATCGAGTCAATAAAGATAATTGCAGCATATTTAAATAACAGACCGCTCAATTGGTGACTCTCCTTGAAAAAGTAGCTCCAATGCTGACCCTCCTTGAAAAATGTAAAAAGTCTTGAAACCTGCAAAACTAACCACCACCTGCTCCATTAGCTTAGATCATGCTCATAATTATCCATATTACGAAGATCTTCGCTATGATTAATTTTGGATGACGATGTTAATTTTATATCTTCGGATTCAACATTTTTCTTAATGGAGTTTCATTTTTGAGAAGGAGAGTATTTTCCACCCATTCTAAGTGATCCTGACAAGTACAAAATAACACGTCTGATATTTATTCTTTTGGTTTCTTGTCATAACATTTATTCATTCCAATATCTTTATTCAATCTATTTATATTTATAGCTGAAGAAATTTATAATTTTGGGGGGTAAGTAAAAGCGAGATTTATGCCAGGTTTTTTTTTTTAAATCTCAAGAGGAAGGAATTTTATGATATAGTAGAAGGCCTTTCGTTAAAGGCATTGGAGGAAGATAATTTTTAATTTTTCTTGTAGAAATTCATCCGCACGAAGACGTTTTTACGGATATACTTTAGGATAAATGACAATATTTTTGAGAATTAACTATGGTCGATTATTTTATTAACTTTGTATTTAAGGCTTTATATTATCATTGAGGTAGGAAATGTATTATCGAAATGGTCTCTATCGTTGGTCTTAATTTTATATTGCGAACTTAATTAAAGGAACGTCGTTATTTAAGTATTAAATAAATATTGTAGGCAATATTGTGTATGTTTTGAACAAATAATAAAAAAACACTTGTAGCGTTGTAGTGGAAGGTATGGAAGATCTTTTTTCGAGAAAATACTTGCCAAAAAGTGAATGAAACTTTTAAATGATTGAAGAAAGAGGATTATTTATAACCTTGATTAATGTTGCATCAATGAAAGGACTTAGAATTTATATTATGATTAATTTATACTGTAGATGATTTCAAAGAGCGAATTGTCGACAGAATTCTGTTGCTGCAGAATATTTATATCCAAATGAGAGTAAAGTTTGTATGCAAAAGAACAAGTGACATTTAAACCAAGTGGTTATGCAGGAGACGAGCCACACAATGGACACAAAAGCAACACAGAAAAGAATTTTCTGGCATTGAATCCAGCCAGCGTCTACGAATTCTCTCCATGGAATTCGTTTCTTTTTCCTTTTGCATTTCCTTTTCCATTCCGGGTCTGGTTTCCCTCATGCTTAATAAGAAACCGAGTTCCGTTCTGAAATGGATATTTCCCCTCTCACACTTTCCGAAAACTGGCACGATAAGAATAATTAGTTGAATCAGAACTAATGTGATTCTCACCTGTGGAGGGGCTAACCACACTAACCCTCGGCTCCAGGAGAACTAGAACACTTTCGCTACTGGACGAACTCTCCAAGAAGCTAAGCTCAGAACAAATCGATCCACTTCACTCGAATCACTTGAGATCGAGTAACTAATACAAGAAGTGGAATCATTTAAGTAATCAAGATTTCTGTTAGAACACAAATCACTGTTTCATGATGAAGATGCGGAAGATTCCTGGGGGTCTTGGTTCCTTATTTCTGCGGCGATCTTCCTCTTCTCGCCGGCGTAATTGAGTAGGTTGGCTGGCGGCTGGATCACTTATGTGTTCTTGAAGGATTGTTGCGGCGAGGGTTAGGTCACCCTACATAAGGCGCTCGACCCATAGGGGTGGGGGGCATGCAGTCTGGCGAACACAACCTGCGGTGCAGGGCGCATTAGCAATCTAGTTCACGTGGATAAAGCGCGCTCTGATAACTGGATGCTTGAAGACTGTGACTCGCCCCTTCGCGTGGCAGATATCGGGGCGCCAGCCATAGTTCAAAACGCAGTAGAAGAGTCGGAGTCTTTGGTTAGTGCCCTGGCGTTCTGCAGTTGTCATGACCTCCTTAACTCACGTACAGAGTCAGTAACGAGTATATCTATTCACGATCTAGCCCCTTGAAGGCGTGATTATTGATTTGTGATGTTAAGTCAGCCATCAATACTGACCACTTTATTTGGTCCTAGCTTGATGAACCACAGGAGTAGCCATGTGCGGGGTCCGTTACGGGTGCCTGGATGGGTTTTCAGGTGTAGGCAGTAAATCTGGTTGTAATGAAAAAGCAGCGGGGATGTGTTCTATCTTATGGGCCTCTTGCAAAGCTGTCACTTGGTTCACAAGACAGATTGCAGGAGAAGGAGAACGTGGTGGTTGTTAGGATACGTGCGATGTGTAGGCCCCCAACTTTTGAGCGTTACCTGAGGTGTGGTGATGGCCCACTACTGGGTGATAATTGCCTTATTTGCACATTGAAGGCTGTCTGAGGATGTCCTACAGCTTCTTTCTGGTCCGTCCAGAGGTTTTGCAGTGGATTCCTCTCCGGAGACTGAGTTGGTCAATCCAACACCGTGATATTGTTTCCTCGGAACCATGTTTGGTGGAAGCAGACTTTTGAGACGTGGCAATGGCGTGCTAGAAGGTCATATTCTGAACACTTCTGGAGAGATCTCAGACTGAAGGCAGCGGGTAATCTCTCCTGACAGCTTGGTACTTGTCTGGATTAATGGTAATATCACAAACGGCGAGACGACCTACACCTGCACTTGACATGCATTCCCATACCATTACAAGATGTTCAGGCTCCTGCAGACTCTACTGCTGATTGGAGTCGAGAATAAATGGAACCTGTTCTAGTCGTACCATAAGACACGTGCCCATTGACGCAAAAAATAAAGAAAACTTTTGAATTTATTGATAAAAGAGAATTATCTATAACATTGATCATTTCGCTTCTCTTGTCTACTTCTTGATCCTTTGACAATGTTGAAATAAACAAAAGAATTCAGGAATTTATATTATGATAAATTTACGCTGTACATGACTTCAGGCTAGGTTTAATCAGTCTATGAGGCTATTAACCTGGCTTCCCTCTGTTTATTCAGGTTGCAGCTTGTCGTAGAATGACTCCCGACGATACCATATATCACTATACGTTGAGGGAACTTCCTTAATTATCTTTAGAGTGCGTTACTGTCTGGCGGCCGATATTATGTATCTTCGATATGCTTAAGAAGTGGAACTGAGCTCAAGGATAATAATATTGCTATCATTAATAAAATAGAGTTTTATTAATAATAACTATCAATAAACACAAGACGGAAAATATTGACATAAACAGAGAATGAAAAGGGTCGTGGGGGCTCGGCTAATCCGAGGATTTAAAGGATTTAAAAAAGGTAAAACAAATATCGAGTTAAAGAGATGGGATGGTTCGATAAACCATTTAAAGCACAGGATAGAATTGACAAAAGGGTTAAGTACTCAAAGGTGACGTTTGGCTTACGTAACTTTTGCACTAGTGGTGCAGGGGAAGGTGGCGCGAAGGAGTTTCGGTCCGCTGGCGAGTTTCAGCCGAAGGGGGGGGGGAATAAAAGGATCCTGACGTGGCGTCTTGGGAAGGAGAACCGTTTCTCGACGAACGGCTTGAAGAACAATGGCTGTTCTAGGTTGTTCTCTTCTGAACAAAGGGGGGATGAGAACCGTCTCTTGTCTACGGGCTCAAGAACAATGGCTGTTCTAATGTTGTTCTCCTCTGAACAACAGGGGGGGAGGGGTGAGAACCGTTTCTTGGCGAAGGGCTCAAAACGAACAATGGCTGTTCTAATGCTGTTCTCCTTTGAACAACAGGGGGGGATGAGAACCGTTTCTTGGCGAAGGGCTCAAAACGAACAATGGCTGTTCTAATGCTGTTCTCCTTTGAACAACAGGGGGGGATGAGAACCGTTTCTTGGCGAAGGGCTCAAAACGAACAATGGCTGTTCTAATGCTGTTCTTCTTTGAACAACAGGGGGGGGAGGGTGAGAACCGTTTCTTGGCGAAGGCCTCAAAAGAACAATGGCTGTTCTAGTGCTGTTCTCATCTGAACAACAAGGGGAAAGCCTTGGGGACTTGGCGTCACAGAAGGCTCGAACCTTTGGCACTCAAGGAATATTGTTCTCCTTCTGGACAAGTGATGGTGAATCTCGAGGTCTAGGTCCCTTGGCGCACAAAGGAGAGAGGGTCGTGGTGATGTTTCGCGACGAAAATCTGGATCTCCAATCTGATCTTAGTGGTAAAGTTTCCATATAAATAGCCAGGACATCTCCTTGGCGTGGGGGACAATGGAGTGGAAGCTTGGAGGGAACGCACAGCCGGGCCGGAGAACAATGCCTTATCTGCTCATAAGCCTAACTCAATCTGGCGAGGTCGGCGTATGGGGGCGAACGGGGGGACGATAACCTCCTTGTTTAAACATTGACATCTGGTAGCTGTGATAAGATTCCAAGCCTCGAATCGAAGATGCACGTGGGCAGCATCGTGGTTTTAAATAATATGGGATAGGAGTTGAAATTAACGCAGCTTCAACTCGTTCTATCACACCCCTCCATTCCAGAGGAAGTTGTCACTTCGAAAAAAAGAGAGAGAAGGGACAACGATAGAGCTCCGTTGTGGGGAACTCGTTTTCTTGTACCAACCGTACCTTCCTGCACCTAACTAGTATTACCTCAAAGACATATGATTATTTTGATATTTAGATTACAGGGGAAGATAACCTTTAATACAACTTAATAAAAGAAAAAAAAGGGGCATGGAACAATGAAATGATATAAAATTAGTACATACGGGACAAAATTATTTATACGTAAATTAATGGGTACAAATATATATATACATACAAAAAATTAGACATTGAGCGTTACAAAAGTCAGACATATACATTAATTAATTATATTAAAAGAGAATCTTAATTTAAGTCGTACAAGACGGTATATACCTCCAGGGAGATACTAATCCTATGAATACACTTACTCTACGCTATTCGGTAACGCATTTCTACTGAGGGCGTCAGCGACCTGGTTATCGGAACCTTTTATCTAATTTATTTTAAACTGATACTCTTGCAAGAGTAAACTCCAGCGCATGATGCGGCCGTTTGAGTGTCTCACATTCCTAATATAGGCTAACGGACGGTGGTTGGTTCCTATTTGAAATTCTTTACATATCAAGTACAGCTTGAATTTGTCTATGACCCAGATAATTGATAGAGCTTCCTTTTCTCTAGTGGCATATCTCTTTTCGCGTGGTAATAATTGACGACTAGCATATGAAACTGGATGACTCGTTCTGTCATCCTCGTATTAAAGGGGTACACCTCCAATGCCCTCGTTGATCACGTCGGTCTTAATCCCAAAAGATTTTTCTGGGTTGGGCAACTTTAAAATGGGGGCAGAAATGAACTTACTCTTGAGCTGATTAAAATGGGAAACAGCGACATCATTCCAACGTAAACGATCGGGAAAATTCGTTTTTTGAAGGGGGCATAGGGGGGCTGAAATTGCAACGAAATTCGGAACTAATCGCTGATAGGGAGAAGCTGATCCTAGGAACGATCTTAATGGCTTCTTTGTAATCGGGAGGGGCATGTGGGCGATTACCTCAATCTTGTTCTCGGGGGGACCTAACTTGCTTTGTCCTATTTTGAAACCCAAATATTTGATGGTTTCGTTGGCAAAATGGCATTTGCTGGGGCCAATGGTGAGGCCATTTTCACGCAGTTGCTCGAAAAGAGCTAATAGGGCGGGTAAATGGTGACTCCATTTAATTAGTTCTTGTAGCTGACTCTTCTGACGTGGTGTCAGCTGCGCGTCACTATCCAGGTCAGAGGGTTCCAAAGGCTCGCCTGGTAGGGAAGGAGGAGGGTAATCGGCATCAGGTTGGATGCACACTGCCTGGATTACATTAAGGGACTCCGCGGGGCAATCCTCTTCAAGCGCCGATTCTTCGTCCAGTTCTACGAAGGTATCTCCATGGGCGCGTTGGGGGTTCTTTTTTTCTTGGGGTCCAGGGACAGTCTCCGTGTCCTTGTCTGGGGCCTTATCACCTAAGGGTGTTAGTGATTCACACTCCTTTTGTGCCGTCATAAGTCCTGGTTAAAGGTTTCCGAGAAATCGGACGGTATCGGGGTTCTGATGGGGACGGGCTCCAGGGCTTCTTTCTTATCTCGGCCTCGAGGAAGGGCGGCCTGAAACACAGGGTCGAAACTTACTTGGGGGCTCTGTCCTATAAGTACGGAACAGAATTGTATGGGTGCTACAATGACTTCAGCCCAGCCATTATAATATTGACACTGCAGGTAACATCTAACGACGGGGAATCTGTTCGCCCGCCCAAGGTAGTCATGTACCACGGCAAATTTTTCGTGGTTAGAGGCCACTGGGAGGAGTTCGTCGGACACGATGAAACACGTACATCCTGTGTCCCTGACGAGAGTCGATACTCGGCATCTGTCCACGCTGCCCTCCTCATATTTCAAAGTTCCCGATGAACTTTTATCAAAAACAAAATTTACCTGGTGGCCTGACGGAGGGGAAGAAGTTTCTGCTTGGGTCTGCACCACCGGGGGAGCCGGGGTTGCATTAATCTGGTGAACTTGGTGGGCTGGTCCGCTTTTAAGTTTAGAATTTTGGGGGCAGTTCCAGCTCATGTGGTTTTCTACACCACAGGTGAAGCATATTATTGGTCGCTTCGGGAAGAGAGATGGAGGAGAAATCTTAACGGGAGGTTTGGAGTCCCGTTGTTGGTTTGGGGGAAAGAAGTTTTGGGGTTTTACGGGGCTCGGAAACTTTGTCAGCTTTCCTGGGAAGGAGCGCGAATCCGTCCTTCTTTCTTCTCGTTGGATTTCTTTTTCTCGTTCTTCTCGTTGTATTTTTCCTTCTCGTTCTTCTCGTTGCATTTCTCTTTCTCGTTCCTCTCGTTGTATTTCTCTTTCTCGTTCCTCTTGTCGGATTACTCTTTCCCTTTCTCTTTCTACCTTTTTTCTTTGAAATTCTGCTTTAATCCGAGATAATTCAATCTGATGGTGAAGCTCAGCTTGTCTTATCCATGCCTCGTTTTCTCTTTCTTTTTCTTCTCGTTGGATTTCTCTTTCTCATTCCTCTTGTCGGATTACTCTTTCTTTTTCTTCTCGTTGGATTTCTCTTTCTCGTTCTTTTCTTTGCTCCTCTTGAATGTACTCAGTTAGTTCTTTTCCGGAGAGTCCCAAGGATTCTCCTTGCGCTTTAAAGATTTCAAACTGAGTCATCTTTGCACTTGGGGGCGCACTAGTCAACCAACTAAAATTCCTTGTAACAAGAATTATGCCTCTATAGAATTAGCCTACCTAAATATGGGCACTGACCTATTCGTACTTGGTTTCTCAATCTAAATAACCACTGACTAAAATCACAAAAAAACACCAACAAATTATTATAACCGTTCCTTGAGCTACTCCAGCTTCTTAAGTTTAAAAAAAAGGGGATGGCAATCGTTAAAACAAAAGGGAACTACTATATTCTATTATTATAACGAATAACACTATGCTTAACTCGACTGAGACCAGTGTTTGCAAAATATAGCGTTAAACCCCACACCTGACACCAAATTTAAATAGTATATATATATATATATATATGTCGTAGAATGACTCCCGACGATACCATATATCACTATACGTTGAGGGAACTTCCTTAATTATCTTTAGAGTGCGTTACTGTCTGGCGGCCAATATTATGTATCTTCGATATGCTTAAGAAGTGGAACTGAGCTCAAGGATAATAATATTGCTATCATTAATAAAATAGAGTTTTATTAATAATAACTATCAATAAACACAAGACGGAAAATATTGACATAAACAGAGAATGAAGAGGGTCGTGGGGGCTCGGCTAATCCGAGGATTTAAAGGATTTAAAAAAGGTAAAACAAATATCGAGTTAAAGAGATGGGATGGTTTGATAAACCATTTAAAGCACAGGATAGAATTGACAAAAGGGTTAAGTACTCAAAGGTGACGTTTGGCTTACGTAACTTTTGCACTAGTGGTGCAGGGGAAGGTGGCGCGAAGGAGTTTCGGTCCGCTGGCGAGTTTCAGCCGAAGGGGGGGGGGAATAAAAGGATCCTGACGTGGCGTCTTGGGAAGGAGAACCGTTTCTCGACGAACGGCTTGAAGAACAATGGCTGTTCTAGGTTGTTCTCTTCTGAACAAAGGGGGGATGAGAACCGTCTCTTGTCTACGGGCTCAAGAACAATGGCTGTTCTAATGTTGTTCTCCTCTGAACAACAGGGGGGGAGGGGTGAGAACCGTTTCTTGGCGAAGGGCTCAAAACGAACAATGGCTGTTCTAATGCTGTTCTCCTTTGAACAACAGGGGGGGAGGGGTGAGAACCGTTTCTTGGCGAAGGGCTCAAAACGAACAATGGCTGTTCTAATGCTGTTCTCCTTTGAACAACAGGGGGGATGAGAACCGTTTCTTGGCGAAGGGCTCAAAACGAACAATGGCTGTTCTAATGCTGTTCTCCTTTGAACAACAGGGGGGGAAGGGTGAGAACCGTTTCTTGGCGAAGGCCTCAAAAGAACAATGGCTGTTCTAGTGCTGTTCTCATCTGAACAACAAGGGGAAAGCCTTGGGGACTTGGCGTCACAGAAGGCTCGAACCTTTGGCACTCAAGGAATATTGTCCTCCTTCTGGACAAGTGATGGTGAATCTCGAGGTCGAGGTCCCTTGGCGCACAAAGGGAGAGAGGGTCGTGGTGATGTTTCGCGACGAAAATCTGGATCTCCAATCTGATCTTAGTGGTAAAGTTTCCATATAAATAGCCAGGACATCTCCTTGGCGTGGGGGACAATGGAGTGGAAGCTTGGAGGGAATACACAGCCGGGCCGGAGAACAATGCCTTATCTGCTCATAAGCCTAACTCAATCTAGCGAGGTCGGCGTATGGGGGCGAACGGGGGGGACGATAACCTCCTTGTTTAAACATTGACATCTGGTAGCTGTGATAAGATTCCAAGCCTCGAATCGAAGATGCACGTGGGCAGCTTCGTGGTTTTAAATAATATGGGATAGGAGTTGAAATTAACGCAGCTTCAACTCGTTCTATCACACAGCTGGACTTCAGTTTCTCACGATCTTGAAGGCTCATGCGGCGCAGAGACTTGTCGTCATGTTTCTTAGTGAACTTAAGTATTTCAGAACCAGGAGGTGTAGCGGGCCGAAAATCTATCCTCTAACCCCAATTGATCCAACCCGCTTCCTACACTAATTCAGACGTGAGAATTCGAGGGAGAAATGAAACGGATTGTATGTACAGTCCTTTATTTACAAGAAAAAAAAATGGGGTAAATATTTATAAGAGATGTCATTACTTATCTATATACACAAAAAATATGGATAGATAATTTTTTATATATACAAAATAAAAAAAAAAATGAATCCTATGTGCGAATATTACCTGGCAATTATTTATAAACAAACAAGAGAAATGAGCAATAAATTAGCAAACACACAAACAAAAAGAAAAGAAAACGCCTCACGTATCACCATGGATATCTTTAGATATTTAGGTCCCCCGGAGAAAATTCCTGCCGGTTGCCACTCGAGTGTTCCCCTAAAAAGCTGGTGCCTCCGCAGACGTCTTACAGAAAAAAAGGCTGGTGACTCCGAACTCGGTATAATGCGATCTGGTCGCGTCTTGAAGCTATCAAAGCCCTCTCTGTCCTGTCGGGACTTACAATGACTTAATTGCATTATTTCAACCCTACAGTCTCTCCCACTCCTTCCAAATGGTGGCGATTAAATTTTGGAGTATTTAATAGAATGGGAGATTGTAAAATATCAAACAAACGGGTAAATAGCTGAGAAAAAAACAAAAACATTTTAAATAAAACATGAAATCCCTAATAAATAATATATATATATATATATATATATATATATATATATATATATATATGAGGAATTAAACCACATTCCTTATCTTTTCTTGCAATATTGCATTAATTTTCATCATATATATATATATATATATATATATATATATATATATATATATATATATATATAAGAAAACAATTCCCATCCATACACACATTCTAACAGAGAGAGGAAGAGGGTATTGGGAAAGGGTGGGAGGATGGCCCTTCACACACACACTCTCCAACGTTCTCAACACATCATTCACCAATCTCATATTCGACTCAGAACTCTCGGTCATAATCAAAATATCATCTATAAACACAATCACATTCTTACTCGCAAACTTATTCAACACAACATTCATCGAGCGCTGGAAGGCTCCGAAAGCATTAACCAACCCAAAGCTGAGGTTCCGCAACTGATAATGCCTTTTCGTAGAGGAAAAAGGCAGTCACCGGCCGGCTCTCCTCAGCAATGGGCATCTGGTAATACCCCAGTACCAAATCCAGCTTGGTAAACTACTTCATCTCATGCATACTATACACACACTCAGATACCACACACATCGGAAACCTTTCTTCCACAATCCTTTCGTTCGCCTTGCGATAATCCATACACAGACGCAATCTTCCATCCGGCTTACGTACAGGCACAATCGGACTATTACATGCACTCTCACTTTCTTCAATTACCCCCAATCGTTCTAACTCCACACATTGCTCCTCAATCTCATTAGCAAATGGACGCGGGAATGACTCGGCCGCTGATAGATTGGGGTGTCCTCCTTCAGGATAATCTTGAATTGCGGAAGCTTCGCAACCCTTAAATCCAGATCCCCCTTCCTGAGGAATCCCTTTCGTTCAAACAGCATTCGATACACATCCTCTCTTTCATACTCAGTCAAACATTCATCTAATTTCACCATCCTTCTCACTTCATTATACGTCCATTCACATGTCTCTTCCTTTGCAACATTTACCCTGACATCCATGCTATCATCCATACCTACCTCATTGACAGTGGAGATGTGACCCAGTACATCTCCGACTTGGATCCCCCTCACCTGCCCTTTCACACTGGGGTCCGCCTGCACAAATACAAAAGGAACTTTCATTCCCATCAAGAAATCAAACACACAAGCACCACGCCTTACCTTATAACACGCATCCTGTCCATCCAATAGCACAGTGTTCTCACCCACATTCAAACTCACATCCCTACTCCAACTCACTCTAACAGACACCCTTTAACCCTTCATAAGCCATAGCAGTTACCTCAATACCAGGAAGCACACTCCTCAAAACACTACCATCTTTCCCTACATACAACTTATACACCCCATTTTTACCAATCTTTCTCTCAATCTGATCACTCGCAGGATGCACCACCATACGGTTCACTTTCATAAAATCATACCCCCAAATCACACCATACTCACTACTCACCTTATCAATCACAGAAAATTCACACTCATTTATCAACATACCATGCATTCGAACAGCTTACCTCATCATTCCAATCACAGGCACTCTCATACTACCATTCCCTACCAAACTACCTTTACACTTAGACAGGAGGGCTTTTTCACTCAACTTGTCATACATATCCTTATATACTAAGCTTATCTTGCATCCAGAATCTATCAAAGCCAAACGCTTAATCCCGTTCAATTCGACCTTCACACTCAGACACTCATACTTCCTACCAGACAGCACTTTCACACTAGACAGACTTACCAGCACATTAATCGCTCGCATTCACCCAGATAGTACTTCACCAGGTACTCTCTTACAATTCAGTTTCCCGCTTCAGACTTTCCATTCACACCTTGCGCTCTAAGCCTAATCCAACACTTTTCACTCGAATGTCCTTCCATCGCACACTAACTACATACATTCCTCTGGTCACGACACATCCTCTCATAATGACCGGCCTTTCCACAATTACCACGTGCAAATCTTCCACTCCCCCCAGCATTTGCTCCACCATTCAACTTCGGACAATCTTTCTTCAAATGGCCTCTTCCTTTATATTCGAAGCACTCTTTCACACTCTCCTGGCAATCCTTTACCATATGCCCCTTCTTACCACACCCAAAACATGCACTAGACGTCCACCTACATTCCACCAACATATGCCCCTTCCTTCCACACCTAAGACATTCCACAATCTTCCTCACACCATTCGGTCTCTCATTTACTGATACATATCTCGGTTGCTCCCTCATATACCCATTCACGTGTTTACCAGTCATCTGTCCCCTTCGATTTGTCCATCCTCCATTCGCCCATCTAGCCTACTAGCCCAGGAAGCTTGACATCACCCCAGCTGGTACAGCCCTTAAGGCATCGATATAGCTGACAAGCTGCTGCGGTGGAGGAAAGCTCCTTGGCTTCTTACCCACAACATCCACATTGTACCATCCATCCTCGTCTAAATCACTTTTCTCATCAAATCGCCTGTCTTCCAACAGTTCAAACATATCCTTTCACATCAACCGTTCACCTGTCAGTTTCACCCTCTCCTTCTCTTTGCATTCAGCCATTCACTTATCTTTCGCGGGACCGTATCAAGGAACTTTCTCATCAATTGTTTACATTCATTTACATCATCATCACCATACCCCTTTTTTTGCATACTCTCAAGCCTATGTGCATACATGTTTACACTTTCACTCTTCCCCATTCGAGCCTTCTCAAATTTATTTACCCTTTTATACTTCACACTATCTTTCATTCGTTTCACCTGGGAAATCAGTCTCTTCTTCACCACCTCATACCTCGGTTCCCCTACACTCGTGATCACGCGGAAAAACTCTTATACTTTTACATCCAAACACTCCCCTAAAACATTCATCCAGTATCCCTTATTCTCCGGGTACTTGAGCTTGAAATACCGCTAAAATTCCCCGAATAATTCTTCCACACTCTTCCCACCATGCAACCTAAACCTATCCACCTTTGGCACTTCCCTTATCAAAATACTCTTCCCCACATTCAATTCACTCTCACTTGAGCTGCTCTCGTTCTCACCAATCACGCCATTACTCTCTCCTCCATCCTAGTACAACGAGTCTGTACTCTTCCCTCTCACCTTTCGATCCTGCCCCTTTGACCCAGACTTCCTTCCTCTCTTGTGCTCCACTCTCTTCCATTCTCGGTCCTTCCTATCACTCAAAATCATCCTATCCTCTCTAGACTCGCACACACTCCCATTAATCCCATTAGTCTTATCCCCTTCAGTTGGAACAAGGACCAGGGTCAAGGGTCCTGGGGCATGTCCTGACCCCTTCATCATGTCATACAGGTCCTGCATCCTCGGTCAACCCGCCTTTGTCTTTCGTCCATTTCCATCTTCATCCGATTAGTCTTTTCATTCATACCCACCATATTACTCTTCAATCCCTCAATTACGCTCCTCAACATCGTACATTCCTCCTCTCTCTGCCTCAACTCTAGCCTCAGTCTCACAATCTCATCGTGGAGGCCCTGTTCCACAGAAGCCATCCTCCCAGGTTAGTAAGAAATGATAGAAAAAGGGTAAAACAACCAAACTACTTGTCACTCTAATATGGTGTGGAATGCAATTCAATCCTATCACACTCCCGGTTTCGAGAGCTCACGTCCCTATTCGGGCGCCAAATGTAGCGGACCGAAAATCTATACTCTAATCCCAATCGTTCCAACCCGCTTCCTACACTAATTCAGATGTGAGAAGTCGAGAGAGAAATGAAACGGATTGTATGTACAGTCCTTTACTTACAAAAAAAAATGGGGTAAATATTTACAAGAGATCTCGTTACTTATTTCTGGCCCCCCAAAAATATAGATAGATAATTTTCCTATATACACAATAAAAAAAAAATCCTACTTATGAATAGTAGTTAAAGGATTTATACAAAAAATGCTCAATTAGAATATACATACAAAAGAAAGATAGGCAAAGTCAAACAACAAAAAATATCTGCCGGGGCAATAACAGCAAACGATAAATGAACAAACGAAAAAAAGGAAAGGCCTTACGTGGTACCACAAAATCTTCGTATGAAAAAAAAACTGGCGCCTCCGAGCTCGGTATTAGATTAGCGACCTTGTCGCGCTTTCGTGGCTATTAAAAGCCCTCCTTCATTAAATGCAAACAATTTTAAACTTCGCAAAGTCAGACACTCTTTACAAGAAGAACACGGCCTTGAAACTTTGTCAAATACTAGAGTAGCCTTTGTAAGTTAACAAATGGTAAATAGTTCGCTTCTAATACATATGTAATACACAACTAGGTCAATCTTTCCAGAATATGGCGCCTGGAAAGAAACCCTCCCCCCCAGATTTTAAACAACTCACAAAATCACTTCTCACAGAGGGAGGGAGAGGGTATTGGAAAAGGGGTGGGAGAATGGCCCTACAATCACTCTTACATTCGCTCCACCACAGTGAGTTTTAGATCTTCCTACTTCCTCTGATCTTCTTCAACACTTCTACAACAACGGAATGTGGTCCGTTGTCACTCAGGACAACGTTCAGCGCGCAGCGTCTATATCAGAGTTCTTTCCTCCACATTATATTTACGTGTTTTCGCCATTATCATATCATTATCAGATAAAGATGTTGCTATGGAACATTATATTAATCAACAAATATTATGTGGTTATATGGAGACATTTCGACTCTAAAATACCACATACAGATGCCAGGATTTTATATATTCAATAGCATTGCCATTTTAGATATTTTTAAAAGGTTTTAAGGAAGCTTTTACCTGTATTTTGCTTACCAGATGCATTGGAAATATACATGCAAACCTACACCAAAATATTTATAGAAATAAAGAAGTTTCAGGTATCCGAAAACTTTTGACCGCTTCTGTATTCGTTACGTGCAGTGAATTCTTTATGGAAGAGTAAAGATTTATTTACCAAAGAAAATGCCTTCTTCACGTAAACTTAAAAGTTCATTAACCAAGAAAACTACACACCGTCCAAAACGGTCAAAACGTCTGTATTTTTATTACCATCTTTCCTAACCTTTATCAGAGAAAATCAAAAGTTTGTAAAATTGGTGTACAAAAACCTCCATTATATAGATCGTCGGAATAAATAAGCAATTTGCTCGAAAAATTACCTGTCCAAAATGATTCAACCGTTTAGGTTTCTTATAGAGAAAACCGGCATCATTTGCATAGCAACAAAATTCAGTTCAATCTCGTGAACTTTCGGTCCTTTTCTTTCCATTGCCTATGACCCTATAAGTGCAAGCACATTGAGAAGAAAAGAAAAATAAGGTCTCTTTACAGTTGTCTTCCAGGTAACATGCGCCACTAAGATTGTCTTTCAATTGGAGCCATTACAGAGACTGCCAAGCGTTCCAAAAGTGTAGTCCCCAATATTATGTCAACCTATGACAAAACATGTTAATTTAAGGCTGATAAATCAACAGGTAAGCCAGGTAATACCTCAAAAGAGGAAGCCCTAGTCATTTTCCCAATTGTGAAAAAGGACCGTTTCAGGACGGCTGTATCACTTTCTTGAGAAATTAGTGAGATTTTGGCGACTAATGGGCATAAGTAAATTATGTTACGTAGGTTGGAGGAAAACAATTTTCACACTCGCACACCTGCGTTCAAGCCATTTATCATTCCGAATAACAGGAAGGCTCGTCTTACATTCGTCAATGAGCGGATGGCATGGTCGGATGACGAGTAAAGCCAAATCCACCTCAGTCACGAATCTAAGTTCAATTGTTCGGATCCGAACGCAAGAGATTCGTTCGTCGCAGATCAGGCGAAAGATTGTTTATTAATTGAACCAAAAAGATTGGTTCAATTCGGTAGGGGGCACTGGGCTACTTGTGACTTTACGTGGCATAGTAAATACAAGACTGTACAGAGAACTGCCGCAACAGCTTGCTTTGCCCAATCTGTGCGTCTCCGAAGCCTAACCTACAATTATCATGCAGGATAACGTCCCTAGCCACACGCCCAAGTCGGTAAAGAGCTGTCTGGACGACGAGCACATTACTATTGTGAACTGCCCTGCACAAAGTTTTGATCTAAATTCCATTGGAAATGTTGAGAATACAGAAATCAGAAAATAGCTCGAGAACACTAGGAAATTCTTCTAGAGGAATAGCGCAAGATTATTGTGCAAGAGTGCTAACAGTTGCTTTGTTTCTCTGGTAGGAAATGTCTACGCATCATCGAGAATAAAAGCATCCACACTAACTACTAATTACATATAATTGTATAAATGTTTTCCCCAGAAAATTTATGTTCTGATTGAAATGTGTTTCCGCTGTCGTTCGGATCATTTTGGACACTTAAAACTTTCTATTAAATTGCTTATCTAGTGATAACTTTCATTTTATTTATCCAACCTTGCAAAACCTTTATTCATACATAATGTATACATGTAGGTTATCGTATACCAACTTTGGAAACAGTAGATTATATCTGGCGGCAGGAGTTACGGAAAATGTGATAGAAATACAGGCGATCTTATCATTTAAGACAGTGCTGTAGAACACTGAAGGTTCTTAAACCAACATACTGCCTTCGTTACGGAACATTAATGCTTCTTTGTTCAGGAAACCTTTATTCCACATAGAACCATGAAGGTTCGTTAATCAAGAGCCCTATATACGTTAAGGAACAGTAAACTTTCATTAGCCAAGAGACCTGCATTAGTTAAGTAAAAGTGAAGGTTCATTAATTATGAGGCCTACTTCGATACAGAATAGTGTCGGTTCGGTTCTCAAAAAAACTACCTTCGTCACAGGACTAAAAAACAGTGATGCCTTATTAACCAAAATACCTGCATTGGTTACGAGACAGTGATGGTTCTTTAACAAACAGACCAGCATTAGTTAAGAAGCAGTGAAGGTTCGTTGACCAAGAGACGTGAATTCGCCACCGAATCGTGAATTTTCATTAACCAAGAGAGATGCCTGCTTAAGTAAACAGTGAATGTTCATTAACCAAAATACATATTTGCATTCGTTATGAAACAGCGAAGGTTATTTAATTAATTGGACTAAATCCATTAAGAAATGGTAAATATTCATTTACCAAGATTCCTGCCTTCGTCAAGGCACAGTACACGTTGATTAACCAATAGGTCTGTATTATTTAGGGAACAGTGAATGTTCCTTAAACGAAAACTTATATTTGTTAAGGAATAGTAATGATTAAGTAACAGAAGTGCATTTGTTAAAAAAACAGTGAAGATTTATTAATCAAGAGACCGGCATTCATCACAAAACAGTGAACGTTCATTAGCCAAGAAACCTTACTGCACACTCATTGAGGAAAAGTTAAGATTTCTTAGCAAATAACGTGCATTCCTGACGGAATAGTGAACGCTTATTAAGGGGGGTTGTGTAACGTACGAGAAGTGTAGGTGAGCAGCTTAAAAACTTTGCTTGAATGAGTCTTTTTTGAGACTCAGGATGGCAGAGTGGATTAGCCGTTCGCTAGCAGTGGTCCAGCGACTCGGGAAGCTGTTCGCAGCTGGCCTACTGGATCTTTTTTTCTTTGCCCCCTTTCCTACCTCCCTCTATCTACAATTAAAAGAAATAATTGCCGTTTCTAGAGAACAGTGAATATTCGATAATCAATAGACCTGCCTTCGTCAAGGAACTTGTACTCATTAAATAAGAGACTTGCCCTCATCACGAAACATTAAAGGTTCATTATCTAATAGAACCGCTTTCGTCGAGAATCAGTGAAGATTCATGAATCGAAAGATCTGTTTCCTTCACGGAAAAGGGAAGGTTTATTAACCAACAGACTTACACTGGTTCATTAACCATGAAACCTGCATTCGTTATAGAATAGCGAAGATTCATTAACCAACAGACCTATATTTGTCAGGGAAAAGTGTACGTTCATAAACTAAGAGACTTGCCTTCGTCAGAAAACAGTGGGCACTGTTCAACAAACAGGCCTACGTACAGTCGTTACGGAGCAATGTAGGTTCTTTAATCAAAAGACCTGCATTCGTTGCATAACAGTCAAGACTCACTAATCAAGAGACTTGATTCGTCACGGAACGGTGAGCGCTCATTAACCACAATAGCTGCCTTCATCAAAGAAGAGTGAACGTTTTTTAACCAAGAGATCTGCATGGTTCCTGGAGGGTCTGCACGTCCTCCAGGCCCGAGAGCTCGCAAAGAAGGCCTGGAGAAGTTTATGCGCTCCCTTAGTGCCTTTATGCATCCTTTTTTACTCAGCTCGTCTCTTTCTTTATCCCTTCATTGCCCCATCCTTCCACTGCCTATGGACCTCATATTTGATGACCAGCGTTCTTTTTGGACAACGGATTCGAGTAACTTAACAACCTGGAGGTGAGAGGTGGTGATCCCGGCCTCTCCGAATCCATTTACCAAGCTGGATCTGCTAGCCTGGCCAGACTTTCGTAGCTTGTGTAAACCTGGTCTGGCGTTTTCACTAGGCGATGGAGATAGTATCTACTCTTTGTAGTAGTCGCATCTGCTGGGTCACGAAGAAAAGGTCCCAGCACTGCTGATCCCTCGTTAGGGTCAAATTAGGGCCGCCATGGGCGTGGGTGCTGAGTCATTTTCTTACGGCCATGAATGCTAAAAGTATTATAAAAACAAAAACAAAAACCACAATGCTCAAATAACACTGGTTTCCAAAGACTTTTTTTGGCTCTGAGGCAAGGATGTGAATAAGTGTTTTTTACTAATTTTGTTGTGGTGTATTTAAATTTCTAAACAGTTTTGCTCTGTCACCTCTAGTTTTTTTGCTTTCACATACCGCATTTTTATTATACAGCATAAAAATCAAAATGTAATGTGTTTATTCCATCTGTTACAAAGGTATATTAGAGAAAAAACAGAACATTAATGGAACTAAATTACTTGGATAATAAAATACATACAAATCATAGTACAACAGACAGTTAGAAGTGAGTTTTTTCTTTGGACGATCTTGTGCACTTTGCCTCCAGGATGTCACGCATTATGCTGGGGTTCCACTTGCCTTGGTAGTTCGTGTCCATCTTAGAAATGTCTTGGTGGAACCTTTCTCCGTGCTTATCACTCACTGCCCCGAGGTTAGGAGGGAAGAAGTTGAGTTGTGAATTGAGAAAGTGAATTTTGAGTGACATTCAGCATCCCATATCCTTGTAAGACTTTAACAACTTCTCTATACACTCTTGGTAATCTAGTACACTTGTGTTACCAAGGAGGCCATGGCAGACTGACTTAAATGCTTACCATGCTCTCAGTTCTTTTAAGGTAAGAAGCTCCTCAAATTCATTATCCTTCAGCACCTCTCGGATCTGAGGACCGAAGAAGATGCCCTCCTTAAGCTTAGCAGAACTCAGAGCTGGGAATAGAGTACACAAGTGTTGGAAGGCAGCGCTATTTTTATCCATAGCCTTCACGAAATTCTTCATTAGCCCAAGCTTAATATGAAGAGGAAGAAGGAGCACCTTGTTCATGTCCACCAGAGGATGTTTTCGGACACTGTGTTCACCAGGCACGAAAGTGTTCCTAGACCACCAGTCTTTCTGCTTGTAGTGCTTGGACACAGCCCAACTGTCCCAGAGACAGAGAAAGAAACAGTACTTTTTGAAATCCGCTTGCATACCCATAAGAAGCCCAATAACCTTGAGTTCCCCGCAGAGACTCTACTGGTACTGGTTGTACTTGACAGCTTCTAAAAGGAGCTCCATATTGTCATACAACTCCTTCAGATTGACTGAGTGGGCAATGGGAATTCTGGGGGTATTTATTCCCATTGTTCTGGAGTACAGCCTTCAGACTTCGTTTGGAAGAGTCTATGTGAAGACGCCAATCGGAAGGATTGCGTAGAAAACAGGAAAGTGAAAAAGCCAGAGACATTTTTGCAGTAGCACAACCTGTTTTCCATGTTCTAGGAATGAAGTAAAGTCCGTGTTCCGTGTCCTGAAACTGGTGATCCTTACCAGGTTCCACTGCTTAAGCCGTGATGCCAGGAGCTCTGCCTGATGCGGAGATAGAGACAAATCAAGGGCAAGGTCATTCAGGTCTTTCTGCGTGACCAGTGTGGCTCATTGCTACTTGCTCCTGAATAAACAGAGATATTGTCTTCAGAAAAGATCGAATTAGCAGAATATACCCCTGAGGGCACTTCTTCATCTGATGAAGGAAGAAGATCTTTATTTGTTGGGAGTGTAGGTACATAAAGATCATCTAAGGGGAGAAACGATCTCATAGCTGAGGAAAGGTTAGAATTTTTTTTTCTAGAAGAAGCATTGAAACCAGTTATATTTGTCAGACAAAAATAACAATCATCTGCATTGCTTTTTGGCTCTCTCCAGACCATCGTGAGAGCAAAGTTGAAGGCTGTTTTCTTGCCATTAAACCATAGAGTACCCCATTGTAACAGAGTTTATAACAGATGTTTGGGGCCCAGGATTTGTCCTGATCTCCAATTTTACAGTCAAAATAATGAAGGTAAGCAGTTCTCAGGAGGGAAGTAATTGTTCGGCGCTGTGCGACTCCCGTGAAATCCCCACACAAATAACAGAATGAATTTGCTTTGTTGATGCATCCTCGTTGTATTGAAGTGCATGAAGTCATTGCACATATATGTATCAACTCATAAAAATCTGCAAAACAAAATAAACATTAATCATATATATGGTTACAAAATACATATGGTTGCAAAATTATAATATAGACATGTGTCCAACATATAAAATGGTTGTGTAACATGATTGTCGAGCAGCCCTAACTTCACAATCTAAGAAGAATAGTATATTTAATCTTTTTAATCCTTTTACTACCAAAATATTTTTTATTACAAATAATGATATAAAAGTTTTTCAAACATTAAGGTTTAGTTAGAGGGGGGGTTGAAATTGGGGGCAGCCCGTTTGCTTGAATTTAGCTATGTAGATATATTATATTGAGTAGAAAGCATAAATATAGTTAGTGCAAGATATATATTTTCTTATATACCTAAGAAATAATTAAACAATTAGTTCTCAAAAAATTAATAAAACAAATGATAACCTTTCAGCACGTGTTCACTTCATGGTTATCAAAAACAACTTAGGAGCAATAGAGAGTTACCAGATTTTTAATAATATACTCATACATTAGAACTATCATTAGGATAAAAATATACACTAATTTAAGCTGAATTCTGCCCACAGGTATTTTTTTTTAGCTCTTAGGATGTATTGTCCCATTGGTAGCGTAAGGGTTTTAAAGAACACAATTCATAAAATTACTAATACATGTATACTTCAAAAACTAGAGATGATGAGTAAAAACTGGTTTTGTATCTGAAATCAGCAACCCCAAATTAGGCTAGAACAACTATTTTTCTGCTTGCCTCAATTTCTATGTTAACCAGTGTAATTATTCGGGGTAGCTTGGTGGCATAGGCATATCACAATCAAAGAAATAAAAGATCTGTGTCATTGAAAACCAGAGAAAAACCCAAATATATCACCGAAGGGTTAAGCCAGAATTCTCAATCAATATCTACCGCACTGGACAGGTAGTCTAGGCCTGAACTGAAGCAATCTCAAGGCAATTTTAATTTCTCTCCCAACTATCAGCAATCAACAAATACAAGCTACAGATAAGAATTGTTGCTACAGTTAGATAGGCACCGCTCCTTGAGTCGACTTATGCAAGGACCCTAAAATACAAAAGATTTTATTTGCCGTGGTATCAAGACAATCATAGAAGATGACGGACATAGTATGGAAAGACTTCCATATATGAAGCGAAAATTGCTGACCGCCCCACAACACTTAAAATAGCAAAATTAACCCTTTTAACAACATTCTATTCTCACACACATTACATAGATTCCTAGGGTCTACGATCCCTATGAGAGAACCCCCAAACTATATAATATGCCGCAAATGACTAAGATTTGTCTATCAAGCCAAATACTACAAACCTGAATAGAAACTCCGTTTTGAGTGAAGTATTGAAGGTCCACATGCTCTGATTTAGCATTAATCGCTACCAAAGCGATGCAAGACATGACAGATGAGAGAAACCACCTAAGTACATCTTCTTATGCTAGTAATCATACAGAAGCAAGCCTCTCTTGACAGAGTAAATTCCATCTCACCACTCCGATACAAAATACTAAGACTGAAGCGCAATCCAATAATACTTACCATTCCTCTTCACACTGGGTGGAGTCCGAAAAGTATAAAGAAAAACATCGAAGAAACTACCAAAAGTTTCGAGTCTTCAACCCTATTCCCTGATTTGAACCTCAAAAGAGCCACAGTCACTAGATCCTTGAAACGATATTATATGAAGCTGAGGAAAAGCCTGATCCCGAAGATACGAATGCAACAACCCTCTCCTCCAACAGGGAGACAATAACTCTAAAGCACCGCACTACAAACCATGAGAAAAACTGAGAACCAAACAGAATTCAGCATCACTGAAGTCACACCTAAAGTAAAAAAAGAAGAAATTCTAACAGTTTCCAATCCCCCACCAGTAAGGCTCCAGCATCCAGCAAATAAAGGACCTTAATCAATCTGCGAAGATGATACAACCGTCATGAATAAACCTTAAGGAGAGAAATTAACTAGTCAATAACTCTTCCTTAACGCATAAAAGTCTCAAAGATAAAACCACCTATATCTATAATAAAAAAAACTTCAACCTGGCGGCGAACCAAACCAAGGTTGCAACGAACATGAGCTAAAAGAATTCTTTAAAGTAGCAGATGAGCCTAATTGCAGTGCTGCCTACCGGGAGCATCAACACTCAGAACAACAAAACCGACTTCCAACGTCAAACAACACAGCATAAAACTTAGAATCCTACAATAGAACATCCTAATCAATCAATATTGTTCCCTTTGCATATGTTTAAATGAAACAACGCAAAATAACCCTCAAGGTATTTTTAAGTACAAATACTATTGTCCCAGCTCGCCAATCAAAACAACGTTTTTGCAGCAGGAGTATAATTAATCAACATATGCTCCGTATATCTCTCTCCAAATACAACCATCTAATACACCAACATGGAACAAATCATCAACTATCTTTTAATTCTTTATCTCATCATGGGTGACTTCAACGCCAGAAGGTCGTGCCAGGGTAGATGACAGAACACCCGCTGATGGCTGATTGTAGACCTAATATAAGATAAAAATCTAGAAATATTAAACAATAACAACCTTACGCACTATCAACAACAAAATGGTTGCTTCTTTACCATCGACCTTACTTTCTGCTTGAGAGATCTTCTATTGACCTTTTTCTTGCAAACTTTCTTCAATCTATGCAGAAACGACCATTTTTCCATAATCAGAGAACCTCTCTCACAGATTTTAGCCTCACCCAAGCGATGCTATCGATACAAGAGAGAAAATTAGCAAGCTTACACGCAAGAATCAGCGATATTGCTATATAAACCTAAAAAAACGCCAAATTGGCCAATAGTGAAATAAAAATGGCCGTTTCTCCACCCCATGCGGGAATAACAGCTGTAAGAGAGAAAGAGAGAGACAAGAGATAAAGAGAGCGCACATAGACATTTACGGTACTCAAGCTCATTAAATGTTTAAAAGACTGCTCCGTAGCCTAACAAATTTTTAGAAAGTACGCCGCGAGTCTTGGTAAGCCTTTGTTTTTTACCATGAACCTATCGACCACAATAAGCAAAGTCTTGCACTAAATCTGTAAATGCCAGGTGGTTCTGCCACCATACATCGCAAATTCTCAAGATCAATGGCAATCTTATCAGTCGACCAGAGGATGTTGTCAATATCATCGGTGATTTCCCGAATGAGATATCTAAAGGCTTCTGCAACTCAAGATTTACAGCTAAGAAGAGGACTGTAGGAGAATCGTCACTCTCCCGTTCTCTCTCAGTGGAGACACGGGACGGTAGCCGCAAGAACATCCGGGTCTGGCATCGTGGGGCAAACTCGTAACCACAGCCCCTCGCCACTCATCTCTTTGAAAAGCCGAACGGTTTTAAACTGCAAGGTCTCCTCTACGAGAGTATATTCAATTTCACCTCAAGTAAGAAATTGGAGACGAGTTTCTCTTAAGCTCGAAGGCCAGTGGGAGCCAAGATAAGACTTAGTGAGAAAAACCATTAGAATAAAAACCGCCATGCGGCCCGTCCACAAGCCCCCTCCCCCTTCTACCCCTACCCTAATGGGGTGACGAGGTATAAATAACAAACACTTGGGAAAAACGGGGTAGAATACGTGAGTCTCCAGGCTACGAAGTCCCCGGATTGAGACCGGGCTACCAAGACTAGACAGGTAGAATACGTGAGTCTCCAGGCTAAGAAGTCCCCTGTAAGAGAGGCAGGGCTATCAAGGGGGCTAAGAAGCAGCTCAACCTCGAGCTAGTCCCTGGTTATCCACCTGAACGCTAAGTTAACTAGTTCGAGTTCAACTTACTCTCGTTAGAGAGACTCCTCATATCCTGATGTATCCTAAAGCCCAAGGATATTCCTCGCCCTTGATAAATTACGAAAAGAAAAAGAAAAAGGCTCTCTATCGAGCCCGTTACCCGGTGGCCACACCAAACTCATAAGTTAACTTGGTTGAGGAACCAAGTTCAACTTATTCTCGTCAGGGACCCCCCACCCTTTCTATCCTGGTGTATCCCAAAACACCGAGATAGGTCTCGCCCTTGAGAAAAAGCATACCCTCGAGCAAGATAAATCTTGTCCTTGAGGAAGACTGGAACTAAGAAGAAGCTCATCCTCGAGCTAGTTCCTGGTTACCAAATCGACCTTTAAGTTAACTTGTTCAAGTTCAACTTATTCTCGTCAGAGAAACCCCCATTCCTCTATCCTCGCCCTTGAGAAGACCCCTCGAGTACAGTCCTCACCCATAAGGAATCACGCAACGATGGAGAAAAAGCTCCACCTCGAGCCCGTTACCTGGTGGCCCCCCTGAACTCTAAGTTAACTTGGTTGAAGAACCAAGTTCAACTTACTCTCGCCAAAGAGATCCCGCCTACCCTGGTGCCTCCTAAAGCACCGTGATTGTTCTCGCCCTTGAAGAACCCCCTTCCTCTATTGAATACATTGTGGACTCCAGCTGCCACACTCGCCAAAGTCAGTGGTCGCTGTCAAGTTATTTGTCAGCAACATCCATCTGGCCGGTCGGTACGCGTCTTGAAGACAATAACATTCCCGAGGTAAAGTACTTATTGAGTTCAAGGTCAGACGCAAACCCGTTCCAAGGGGTATCCACAAAAGTAGTTGGGCCAGTAAAGGCCGTTAGCATTTTGTTTTTATTAAATTGAAGTGAGTGGTGGGTCAACCATTACTATAATGTCAAGTAGGTCAAGTTAGAAAGCCATACGGAGAAATTATTGAAGTCTTTTTTGTGTATTTTAAAATTCGTAGTATTTCTGTGGTTCATGTTTTGTTTTTGTGTATTAAATTGTTAAATTTAAAATATAAGTTTATTTGGGGAATTTCTGTGTGTTTCCTTATATCCTTACGTGTTAAGGCGGCTCTTCCTTAAAACAAGAAAATTAGCACTCTTAGAACAAAGCCTACTTCATCAAAGAAGTATATCACGAGTGCAAGGTATACCACGACAAAAGTGGTGTCAGGTGTGGAGTGATCAAAAGGGGCATTATACGATAAGGACCTAGAAAGCAGATCACGTAATTTCCCAACAAGCGCTTCCCTGAAATACAACTCTTTCTTCTCCATGGCAGAATTAGAGACATTACTCACCAGTCGTCAGTTACCGTAACGCAACATCCTGAAACGAAGAAATCACATCCTGTATTTCGTCGAGCACATCCAAATTGCTTAAATTACATACAACTTCCAGCTAGCTATATAATTATCTCTTGTTCACTAACTTATTTCCGGACGAATGGCGCGTAGCAATTGTACTACCAATTTTAAACCCCACAAAGATCCCTTACTCCCCAAAAACTACCGACTCATAGCGTTCAAATCCTGTCTCTGAAGGTTCCTAGAAATTATGAGTGGTTATTCAGAAAATGTTTTCCCATTGTTTAATCATTTTTTTTTGTCTAGAATCTTATTAATTTTTTTATAAAAATGGACTGGCCAGTTTTTTTATTTATGTTAGTCTATTTATTTAGAAAGACAAGAGGGGGAATGTTTTGGAAAAGAGATTAATGAAAAAAGAGGAAGATTAAAAAAGGAAGTTAATAAAGTGGACAAGTTAGGCGAAGAGAAAAATAGGTGAAAAGAATATAGGGAGACTCCTGGAAATTTGGCGGCCCCGCAACTTTCATAATTTTTATGGTAAAAGGTCTTTTGATGATTAAATGAAAATGTGTGAAAAATACATAACCCAGTAATCGAAAGAGGAGGCTACTTGGAACGCTAAGTGAAGGGGCGCAACTATCCCTGACTAATCTCTCATTCTTCACAGAAGGCAGGCTCCCTTGCCAAAGAGAGAAACGTGTCTATTTCAGCGAATGGAGCTACTGATATAAGTATCAAACAGTGCGAGGGTTAAATACCTGCCTGAAGCAACAGCATTTGTCTCGCAGTTATTCATTTACATATGAAAGAAACGTATCAAGAGGCTTCGATTAGACGTCGTGTGGTAGTAAATTTTAGCTCATTAATTTACATTAAATTTCTGGATCCGAACGATTGTATAAGATACGATTGAGATGTAATAGTGACTAGTTTGCTGTATGGGAGAGCTGTGCGGTCTGAATTGCATCCCATGGCCACGGTTCTCACGAGAGAACATCGTAGCTTTTGTATTTTTTATGGCTGCGCCTCACCAGAAGTAGTCATAATTGCCGAATCACATCCCGAGTAGGGGTGTTTGACGGAGCGTCCAAAGCTCGGGATTTGCTTGATGTGTACACATGTGTACGTATGCATCACCTTTTAATGTTTAAATGTACAGTAGGAAAATTTTCAGAGTTGTTGGTATTAAGAATATTTTGGCGGCAAGATAATGATTGGGTAGTTAACAAAGAGTTTTAATCTTGATTGGTATGAAAAGATGACTGGATGGGTGTTTATATAGTTGTTAAATTGAGATAAAAAACACCTTGATTAAAACAAAAATGTCTTAGTATGTTAACGAAGATTAATATATTCCTTTGTTGATTGCTTACGTTTCTAACCAATTAATTAGTTACCCTAGGCCTATTTCCAATATAGAAGCTTTACGAGTATATCAATTTAGGTGTTCTGATTTAGAACTTTATCATTTGTGGTGATTTTTCTGTGAAAAGTGGCGTTTAAAACAAAGGATTTGGGGTCAAAAGATCGCGACTAAGCTATTCAAAAGAATCAGACAATACACAATAATGACATGTATTCGATTGACGGAATAATAAAAGTTCTCGAGAACCTGACCAAATGTATGTACTGTTGCATCTTACACAAGATTATAGATATATCAGGCATTGACCAAGTACCATGGAGGTGGAGGGGGGAATATTTTCCCTATACTACTATTACAAGGACCATTGAAGTGCATATTTATACGGACATATTGCAGGAAAAATAAGGTTCTTAAACAACCTGATAAATTTAGCGAGGTCTGATTGGAATTAGTTCTCCTTTTTCAAGTTGATTGGGTTTAATTATTTTAGCAGTAATTACTATTTTAAAGTATTTAACTTTAATTAGTTTTTGGATGTCAGCAAGATTTTTGTTATTCGATTGCAATTTGGGGGATATTTTTAATTAGCTTTGGCTTACAGCTGTTAGGTATGTAATGCTTGGCTTTCGTTATTAAACTCTGTCTTTCCTTCACATGCTAAGTTATCAAGCAATGATTAGCTTTCTCTTAAGATTGTATTTCATCTTCTTTCTGTCTATAATCTGCAATGAGTTATTAGCTTTGCCCTTTATAATTAGCGCCAGGGTTTATTCTCAATTTTTCTATCGAAATTGCAACCCCTTTCGAAAAATTCTTTCTCACAAACGACTTTAATAAACTCCTACAATTAAATTACCTCTTTCTTAGAGGTAAGATTTTTTTTCATAATTTATATACGCTATACAATTGTGAGATAAATATAGAATCTGAATTTAAATATTTTAATATTAAAAAAATAAATATTGATTTATAAGAGAAACTCTGAATTTAGTGAAGTTGACTTCATCATTATTGAATTCAATTGCTTAATAGAGCGATAGAGATTATATACAGATAATCTTGTATTAAAAATGGAGGAAGTTAAACGCGTTTGCAGAACTGATATACTATTTTAAGTAAAAATGATCACCATTAAATAAATCTTTCACCTTACGAAGGTTTAAGACTATTTCTTGCTCCCAACTTTCTCCAAGTTTGCGCATCACAAAATCTAGCATTTAATCAATTTGAAGAACAAAATTTACGATTAGATTTAAACCACAGCATTTCATTCCTGCTTCGAGTTTGCCAAGGCAATTTTCTTCAAACAATTGATAAAAAAAAACTTCAGAAAAGTGGAAATAGGAACGTATAATGCCCAAAAAAAGGCATTTAATAGAAAAGTATGATTTTGATGTGTTTAAGCGCGGATGTCGCTACCAAGACAGAATTTGATGCAGAAAGGAACATATTTTGATTTAGTCAAGTTCTAAGATATAACAAATGATTACTATATCTTTGCCCTTTAACAAGGATAACTAATTTTATGCTTAATAATAATTATTAGTAGTAGACTAGTGAATAAACTATTCTCGTTTATGAAGAAATTCAGTAATAGTAGTATCAGTGAAACATTCGTAAGCACTATGCATTGGCAAGCATTAGTATAAGATGATGCCAATAGAGAGAATAATAGATTAAATAGGAAAAAAAGGAGTAGATATATAAAATTTGAGAAAATAAATATTTCCATTAGGTTAGGTTTCGACTAGCGTTTGCCCCATCTGATGAAAAGCAGGGAATGTGATCATGGGATTATTATAAAGAAAAGGATTCACAATCCTATTTTCACACCTTTAATCCATGAATGTTGTTACATTTAGTCCTCTTCCTTGACGCGCAACTGACAATACGCTGATACTATTCGTACTCTCAACTGCAGGGATGGGTGGTATTGATAACTTAATTATTTAATTTATTGTATGTGAGAAATATTTGGCGACGTTAAATTGTCGATAACTAAAATTATGCATATTTTTTATTTAAATTGTTTTGCAATAAATAAAGTAAATCAACGAATGATAAAACGAGAATAATATTTAACATCTAAGCAGGAGGAAGTCAGAAAATATCGATAACAAGCTCACCTTTTGTAAATAAATTAAATTAATGAGTTTGGGAAAATTTTTGCTTTATAATAAAGTGGAAAAATCTAACGACCTCTCAAATTACTTGTCAGAACGAGTCCCTATAATTTTGAGCGGCCGATATACAATTTTTCCCTACAACCGCGCAGTGGCTGTTCCAAGATAAATTTGGGGTGGGGTTAACCTGACTTCCTCCCTGTGAGGAGTCTGAGAAAAGGGCATTGATAATTGATAATGGTTATCTTGCACACCATTAATAATTAATAATGGTTATCTTACACACCATTAATAATTAAAAATGGTTATATTGCACACTATTAATAATTAATAATGGTTATCTTACACACTATTAATAATTAAAATGGTTATCTTACACACTATTAATAATTAATAATGGTTATCTTACACGCCATTAATAATTAATAATGGTTATCTTACACACCATTAATTATTAAAAATGGTTATTTTACACAGCATTAATAATTAATAATGGTTATCTTACACAGTATTGATAATAAATAACAGCATCTCATAAAGGAGTGAGCACCAACTCTCTCAGATCCGAATTTTTACCCACATTTCATAAAATTATGAATTGGAATTTTTGGACGTCATTTAAGGTATAATACTGAATTTAATAATTATTTTTGAGATTTATCTGTATTTTAGACATGTATCATATAAGATACATTTAATCGCAACGGTTTAAAAAACTGTTTTATATAATTATATTCTATATTATTTAAAGATAAATGGGTCTTAAATTTGGGACGCTTCAGCCTTCTAGCCTCCCCCCATCCCCTGGATACGCGCCTACAACCGCGTAATCTGTAACATTTTTAGTCGCGTGCGAGTCTAGTCGCGGACGACTCTACATCTAACTATGTCTGTCAGTCGGTCCCAGTTTTGCTTTTTTGTTTTGCTTTTGTAATAACATTGTAACTATTCGTCCGATTCTAACGAAATTTGAAACCCTTATGTTGTTTTACATTCTCTTTCGAATGATATAATTGCCAAAGTCCTCCCAAGGTTAACCCATGGATGACTTTGTTTTGGCAATAACATCATAACTAATCAGCCGATTCTCTTTCGAATGATATAATTGCCTAATTACTCCCAAGGTTAGCCATGAAATTATATAGCAATAAAGAACTGATCTTTTCTCTTATTATGGCGCATTTTCTTCTCCTCAGTCGGCTGGCTGAACGGCCGGTCCTTCGAGTGAGTAGCTCCTCAGATAGATTTCTTAATTCCATTTCTCATACGTGGGAATCGAGGGACGGGATTACTTTTTGTTATATTTATTTGAGTGGTTTAGGGGGGCCATCATAAGAGAAAAGACCCCCCCCACCCTCATTTCAAAATTACCTTAAAAATAATAGATAATACAATACCATGCGATTGCAATAGCCTTAAAGTAAAGCAGACCTTTTCTCCTGAAAGTAAGTGAATTGCGGGGTAATTCTGAGAGTAGCTCCTTAATAGTGGATTTTAGGATATGTGAAATTCACGGAAAAATTTATATAGATACTTAATATTTTTAAAATGAACTTAAAATATAATATAATACGAGCGTGCATCAATTGTAGGCCGCCAGAAAACAGGCCTAAGAGAGCGGCCCTCGCTGCACCGAACTTCGAGGCCCTCGTCTTTTCTGAAGGGCAACCTCCACCTCCTCAAGAAGGCCCACGAGGTGGAGGAGGACGACAAGGACTAAGCTAGCGGGCTTAGAGTACATTATAGTGGAAAACTTTAAATATTATGATATATATATGGAACAAAGTTGTTAAGTTGACCCCATCTTTTTTTCTGAGAGAATATATTACTATTACTGTGTATATTTTGTATAATATGTACTGTATAGTTTAATTTTTTGTTATATTATATTTTAATTAAAATAAACTGTTTATTTTTTATCTTAAAAGCTTGGTTTCTTTTAGTATTACTTAGATATGGCTTATTTAGGGTCAAAAAGCATTAAATTTCCTTTAGAAATATTGAAAATCGCTTTGAAAACATTGAATTGCTTTTTAAAATATCGAATCGCATTTAAAAAATTAATCGAATCGGATAATCGCTAATCTGGCTTAGGTTTTGGGCACCCGAATTCGATAATGGAATCCGACTTAACGAGCTGGTGAATCGCTAATCGGACTTCAAATTTTTGAATCGCGCCCACCTCTGTGTAAAACAACATAAGGGTTTCAAATTTCGCTAGAATCGGACGAATAGTTATGATGTTATTGGCAAAACAAAATAATTCCCGGGCTAATCTTGGGAAGACTTTAGTAATTAAGCATTCGAAAGAGAATTTAAAACAACATAAGCTTTTCAAATTTCGTTAGAATCGGCCAAATAGTTATGATGTTATTACAAAACAAGCAAAAAGAAAAACGGGGACCGATCGACATAGGGAGATCTGACTTGCACGAGACTAAAAAAAGACAGATTAATTATTCATCAAAGGGGTGGTGCAGTTAAATTTCTCATTATTTAGTTCCTTACATTCGATATTCGTTTTTTTACACATGTTGTTATTTTTGTTAAGTGCAAGGAAACTATAAAACGTATTTAAATTCCGTTTCTTGCATATTGAATTGGCTAACTCTTTCTTCAGTAAGGCGGCTACAGCCAGGAAAACCATCACTTTCCCCGGTTGTTTCAATGACCTCTCGGTGAAGTGATTAAGTGTGTGTGCTTCATGATTGTGCGACGTTAGGGCAGTAGAGGATGACGAAGTGTTTAGTGCCATATTAGTCTTGGTTACATCGAATGTATGCTCATGGTGGCTAAAATTATTCTGTGTTTATATTGTTGGAGTATAGAAGAGCGGCCCGATTTAATGTCCTAAAATCACTTTGTCTCATATTGTGGTGAGAAATTTAGGATGTTGTTTCAGGGGAGATTGTTCAAGTGTCTAGTCTGTGCTAGGGTGGTGAGGATTTCTTTTATTAAGTCGTGATTTTAGAGAGGAAGAGTCAGTTTCTTTTACTGATGTTGGTAGTAGCGTGCAGTGGATTCTTTTAGGAGTCTAGATGGGGGTGGTTTTTTCGTTGTAAGGTGTTGGGATGGGATTGATTTCGTGCTCTGTTGAGTTGTTGGATTCGTATCGCGACTCGGTGTTCACAATTGCTATTCCTTTGATTTTTGCGAAGTGAGCAATGGGAGTGTTTTGTGCGCACCTGTCCATAATTTTGAATGATTTATTTTGTACTGTCTGGAGCTTACTTTGGTTGGTGTTTGATTAGCAATTTTGTGGTGCGTAGATGAAGAATCCGTTTTGGGGTGTGTGAATTGTAGCATAGTAGTTAGCGCAGTGGCCGGAAACGCGAAGAGCCCTCGAGGGCATAGGTTCGAACCTAACCCATTTTCACTTTCTTTAACGGGTAAAAGAGTTTATATTATTTTATTCCGTTCGTTCTATCTCCCTCTATTTCTCTATTTCCCGTCTTTCTTTCTTAAATGTGTTTGATCCTCTTTTATGTCCCATATTTACGCTCTGAATGAGAACTTTTAGAACTTGCTTCATTTCTCTTGCATCGAAATGTCCGTGAGCCATTTAAGACATAATTGTTACGGGAGATGAAAAGTGGGTTCTCTACTGCAATATTAATCAATAGTTTTGATCAAAAACAAAATACGCATCGCTACTCCTAGACGTGGTCTCAAGCAGCAATAGGCTATCCATTGCATTTGGTGGAATGTGAAAGGCGTTATTATTTATGAACGCCTCAATAATAAGCAAGAAGTTATTGCAGACAGATTAGCTCAATAATTGCAACGTTTAACTTAAGCTCCTGAAGAAAAGCGTTCGTAACTGGTCAAGCGTAAGGGTCTCTTTCTCCTTCTTCACAATACATACCCACAAGTGGCGCGTTTGACTTAAAAGCAAAAATATTACTTAGGGTTTGAAAATTCTTCCTCATCTTCGATATTCCACGGACGCCGCGCCATCTCATTTTGTTCCCTTTCAAAGACTCATACGTCACCATTTTATTCCTTTTTAAAGCCTGACAAGTCATAATTATGTTCCGTTTTAAAGCCTGTTAAGTCACCATTTTGATCCGTTTTAAATCGTGACAGGTCACCATTTTGTTCCGGTTTAAAGCCCGATAAGTCAACATTTTGTGATGTTAATTCTGTCATGACAAGTCACCATTTTGTTCAGTTTCAAAGCCTGGCAAGTTGCCACTTTGTTCAGTTTTAAAGTGTGACAAGTCAACATTTAGTTATTTTACAAAGCCTGATAAGTCACCATTTGGTTCATTTTTAAAGTCTAAGAGGTCACTATTTTGTTCCCTTTTAAAGCGTTACATGTCAACATTTTGTTCCCTTTGAAAGCCAGATAAGTCACCATTTTGTTCCATTTTAAAGCCTGACATGACAAGTCATTATTTTGTTCTGCTTCAAAGCCTGCCAAGTCATCATTTTGTTCCATTTTAAAGCCTGAAAAGTTACCATTTAGTTCCGTTTTAAAGCCCTACAAGTCACCATTCGGTCCTCTTTTAAAGCCTGATAAGTCACCATTTGGTTCCGTTTTAAAGCTTGACAAGTTAACATTTAGTTCTATTTAAAAGCCTTGCAAGTCAACATTTGGTTCCCTTTCCAAGTATAATAAGTCACCGTTTGGTTTCCTTTTAAATCGTGACAAGTCACAATTTTGTTGCGTTTTAAAGCCTCACAAGTCAACATTTTGTTCCCTTTCAAAGTCTAATATGTCACTATTTGGTTCCATTTTAAAGTATTTCAAGTCTCAATTTGTTCCAAACTAAAGCCTATCAAGCCAATATTCTGTTCCATTTTAAAGCCTGACAAGTAACTTTCGACCGCCTGCGCTTCGTAACTGCCACTGAATGAAATACATTACCACACAACCAGACAATATGATATCTCACTAGCCTAGTGGATTCGGCATTGGATTTCTGACGTCGAGGCAGGGGGTGTATCTCATCGAGCGGTGACACAAAACATTCATGGGCGTCATCAGTAGACACCGATTGAGGAAATACCATATTTTGCAAAAGTTATGTTACACTCGGTTCTTTAATCTTTAGAGAGGTTTACGTGTGTGATAGAAAAAGTTCCGTCAAACAAACCTAAAGCTCTACTTTTCTAGCAAGTGTCTTTAAAACGTCTTTTTCATTGTGTGTTGAGATGGAAGTGTATAAATTGAGATTTCTGCAGGCTACAAAAAGTCTAACATCGCCAAGCGGATCAACGTAAGCGCAATGGCCGTCCACAGAGTCGAGGAGAGGCTCAAGAACAGGAAAGACAACCAATGATCTCAAGTTGTCAACCGTTTGGCTGGGAGAAAAACCTTTGAAAGTGCTCCTCCGACCCTCAAAATGACTGCGCTCGCGAAAAAGAAGCACATCTCTGTGGTCACGGTATCCAGGGCCATCAAGGAGGAGGGTGGCAAGAGCTTGAAGTGCGTGGAAAAGCCTCTAGTCACCGACCCTATACGAGAACAACATCCGGGGCGCTGTCATCAGTTTTCAACGACTTGAAGAGTCCTGACTATCGAATTCTTCTTTTTTTTTCTGACGAAAGAAAACATCGCACTCGATCCGGTCATCAACAAGCAGTACGATGGCGATGATCATGGCGGCTTAGAAGTCCGCTACATGTCCACGACCAAGCACCCAGCCTCCATGACGATGCTCGGCGTCATGCCTTCGAATGGCGAGAAGATACGGCCGGTGTGGTTCGTAGCCGGTTACGGGTTCACTGCGGTTGATCACAGGGATATCTTGGCCAAGGAGCTCATTCCCTAGGTTAGAAAGATCACGAAGAAGGCGGACTATGTCATTCGGTAGGACGTTGTCCCGGCCCACTTTGCCAAGGCCGTGAAGGAGTGGTTAGGATCGAACATAAACGTCTGGTCGAAAAACCTTTGGCCGCCGCATTCACCCAACCTCAATTCCCTCGTCTATAGCGTGTGGACGCATGTCGAGTGCAAGGGCCGCAAGAATCGCCACAGCGACGTAAATGAGCTGAATTCCTTCAACCACGTGAGAGCCAGCATAGGGAAGGACTTCGTCCACAACGTGTGCGCGCGCGGCCTTCAGGTCTTGCCTGGAGAGCGTGCTCGCCGTCGAGGGCAGCAGAATTGTATACTATTAAAAATTGAACACATCATCATCATCACTAACTCTAAAATTTAAGAAGGGGGATTTTTTGAGTATTTGAATAATAATTTCACCTTAGTTTGGTTATGACTTGTTTTTTTATCAAAGTTATTTGTAATAATTATTTTATAATATCTAAAAACAAAACAGTGAAGTCAAGAAATAAATATAAGTATCTAAATTTTGTGAATTTTTTGAAAACCCAAAGAATTACAAATGGTGAAGTTCAGAAAATTTATTGTTATATATCTTCTTCTATAACTATATTTAAGCAACGTGATATTTTGAAAGGGGGGGGGGGGAATTTAGTTTAGAGATCATTTTTAAAATTATTAATTATGGCGAAGTTCAGAAAATTTAAAAAATTTAACCATGGATGCTCTTTTTTAGATTAAAAATTTCAATCTTAGTCGCGAAGCGCAAGCTCACCTCGTAGCCATTGACATTGCCTGGTATTTATATGTTAAACCCCCAAAACGTGTCTAACTTCAGCAAAACTATCATTGTGTCCTTTGTTGAAACATCGTATCGAGTGTATAGGACTTTTGAAATACCCGGTAACTGTTACTTATCTACGCGGAAGTTTGTAGACCTATACACATTAGCATTTACATAGCCCTTCACAACACCGTTACTACTTCCCTTCCTCCTTCACAACACAACATACCTCAATTCTCCTCTGTTCAAAAAACTTGGCGATGAAGTACTATTGACCCCTATTGGTGGCTCTCATACCACACATACCTTTTACGTAGAATGGGGACTTCATTGGGGTCACCAAGGGTTCCTGCTTCGTCTTTTGGTGTGAAAAACACCACTACTCGTAAACTTTTCCCAACGAGAACCGATACCTCACCCTTCGGGCTCACCAGAGATTGTCATTCTGATCGTTATGTGTATTTGTTTATCCGGTAGGGTGATCTAAGGCACGTAACCCCTTTGACAACGAAAAGTTAAGTAACGACGAACACGAAAAGAATTAACGTTATATTTGTTGTGTTCACAAAACTTTCTCTGAACAATTTATTAAATTTACTACACAGCACAAGGAAGTGTAACAAAGCCATTCAATTCACACCAGGGCAAATGAAACTGAAACAAAACCATTAGATTTCCTTCAGTGCACATAAAACTGTAGCAACATCATTAATTTACTTAATTTACAGAAGAGTAACAAAACCATTATATTCACTCAGGGCACATAAAACACTAACAAAGCCATTAGATTCACTCCAGGGGACATGGAAGAGAAACAAAGCCATTGGATTCACTCAGGGCACATAAAACACTTACAAAGCCATTGGATTCACTCCAGGGGACATGGAAAAGAAACAAAGCTATTAGATTCATTCCTGGGTACACGAAAGTGTAACAAAGCCATTCGATTCATACTTGTGCACATAAATCTGTAAAATAGCCATTAAATTCACACCAGGGCACCTGAAACTGAAACAAAGCCATTAGATTTTCTCTAGGGCACATGGAAGAATAACAACGCCATTAGATTTACCCTAGGGCATATGAAAGAGTAACAAAGGCATTAAGTTCACTACAGGGCACATTGAAAAGTAACAAAGCCATTAGATTCACCTCAGTGCGCATGGAAGAGTAACAAACCAATTAGGTTCCCTCAGGGCACATAAATGTGTAACACAGCTCTCAGATTACCCAGAGGCCACATGAATTTCATTCCATTCATACATCGATTTGGTTGTAGATAGGCATTCATCAAATAAAATATTGCCTTATTTCAAAGAATTAATATAATCTCTCGATTCTCGTTTTATCGCCATTCATAATAAAATAATACAAATGATATATCGCAGCTCCTATATAATCATCTTTGAGAGAAAAATTAATCGTTCTTTTATGACTTGTTGAATAATATAATTGATCTAGATTTAACCATTTGCCAGACTGTTACATTGAAGATAGCCAAAATACACCAAATATAGAAAGATTTCGGGTGGCCATGGCATAAATTCGAAGCATTGTCTGACAATGAAATATTTTAAAATTTGCTGTGCAAACATTTTGTTTTTCATTATGAAACACATGCCTATTTCGAATCGAATATGTACGTACATACATATAAAATACAAAAATGTATATATTAATCCTTTTTTTCAGCAAAAGGGGCTTCAGATAATAATAATAATAACTTTTTTTAATACAGAGAAGAGGTAGATCTGGCACAATTGAAGGCACCAAGAGGTGGGGGTAAAACGGGCAAGCAGATCATTACACATTCTAGAAGGAAATATGGAGAAAGCGCCGTCACTCACGGAGCACAGGCCAGTACGGGGTACAAACAATAAAGGAAAGGAGATCTTAGATCGAATGGGCAGGGAAGGGGGGGCTGAGAGTAACGTCTCCGGCGGAGTAGAAACCGCTCTGTAAAGTTGTGGACAGTTGAAGGGTTTGAAGAATATAAGGTGGAATCTAGCGATTTTTTTTTTACTTTTCACTTAGAGATAAATTATGGCTCATTTAAAAGCGAAACGGTTGCACCGAGGGAGGTCTTCTACCTGATTTGTCAGTCGCAGCATGGAAAGGGGGTCGTTACGGATTGAAAGTGGTAGTTAGCGAATGAAGATGGATGAAATTGAAGGATATTGATTGACCGCACGTGATGTATGGTCGTGAGTGAGGAATGGAAGTCTTCGGTGAGGGAAAGATGTTGGGAATGAGTGATAGTGACTGCCATCAAAAAGGTAAAGTGAATGAGGGAAGGAAGTTGGAATTGTATGACAGTAGTTGTTAGTGAAGGATGGAAGGTCATCACCAGTAAAGTAGGTCGTCAGCGACCAAGAGAGCCCATCAACCCAAGGTGACAATCAATAGCGAGCAAATAAGAAGGTCGGCGAGCAATGAGGTCATAAACGACAACGGTAGTTAGTAACCGAGCGAGTGAGGTTGTTAAAGAGCGAGAAAGCTTGTCATCGAACGAGGAAGATCGATAGATACGAAAGGACGTTGTCATTAAACGAAGGGAGATCTCTCACAATGGAGAAAGGTCGATAGCGAGTGAGGATTGTCTTCTTCAAGCGAGAAAAGTCCTTAAATAGGGAGAGAGCCCAACAGGAGGCGAAGAGTTTCTTCAGCGAACAATAACAGTTCGAAGCGAGGCGAGAGATGGAGGGTACCATAGATCGATAAATATTAAGAGAAAATGAGATTGGGAGTTCCTCCACCATCAAGTTTGGGCGTAAACTGTGCAAAGAGCTTAATAGCAAATGCAGAAGATCGACAGAGGAAGGGAAACCAAAATTGAGCGAGTGAGATCGTTAGACAGAGAATGAGGTCATCATATAGGCTTGGAGGTCGTCAACGATCGAGAAAGGTTGTAAGCGAGGGATGGATGGAGCTCACGAGAGATAAAGCCCATGGTAGCAAGATGTTGTAAGCGAGTGGGGGAGGTAGTAAGTGCAGTAAAATTTAGTCAGGGAAGGAAAGATGTCGTTAGCGAATGAGCGATGTCATCAGGGAGAAAGGGAGGTAGCTAGTGAGCAACTTTCTCATCAAATAAAGAGGGGAATCTTCCGTAAACGGAAGTGGTTTTAGCAAGTAAAGAGGGTCGTTATGGTGCAATGGAGGCCTTAAATGAACGAGGGAGGTTATGAGTGAAGATAGTTGTTTTTCCCCAGCGATGGTGATCGTATATGAGATGGAGAACCTCAGCAAGCGAAAGAGGTTGAGAATGAAAGATAAATGTTGACAGCAAGCAAGGGAGCTCGTTATTGAGTGGGGGAGATGCAGAACAAATAAAAAAGTCATCATTGAGTTAAGAAGTTCGCCAGCGACTAAATGAAGTCTTTAACTAGGGTAAAAGGTCGATAGGAAGATCATTATTAAGTTGACACCAAGTGTGGAGGGGTATCATCAACGGAAAAGTGTTGTCAGCAAGTGATGAAAGCCCTTCAGGATGTAGGGAGGACGATAAAGAATGAGTGTTGTCGTTAGCGAGCAATAAAAGTCAGTTGGGGTTGTAAGTCGTCACGAAGCAAAAGAGGTCGACAAAGAGCGAACAAAGTCGTTACTGAGCGATAGAGGTCGTGGGCAATTGAAAAACGTGTTGAGCAAGAGATAAATGTCGTGACCAAATTAAGGAGGTCTTGACCGAGCAAAAGAACTCTAGGATAAGTGTTGGATATTATAAGTGAGAGAGAGGTTGTTGGCGAAATAAATCATTCGGTAGTGATCGAAATAGGTCCTGTGCAAACAAATAGAGGTTCATTAAGCAACTTTTGTGTGCAGGATCTCTACAAACACCTAGTCTCTCTGAATTAGCAAATGTAGTTACATTTGTGTGGTCATATGGAAATGTTAAAATTATGAAATAAGATGAAATAAACTAATTAAGTACATTCGAATCAAACTATTGATATAATTTAATCGGAATTAATCACTTAGTTAAAATACGATGGCATGGTAAATAGAATAAATAAAAGTAAGGGGTAAGATGTATAATAATACACTGGTTAAAATAATACATGAGTATAAATGACTAGTTTTTGTGAACAAACTGTTAATTCGATACATCAAATATTATTAAAGTAAAATAATAATTAAATATTTAAAAAGAATAATTCGGTCAAATTTGTACAAAGTGTGTAATTATATTAAGACGCTATTTACATGATAACACTTAAATATACAAATGATACATTTTGAAATTCGGTGGTCAAAAGGTCATTTTTTCCCAGCTGTAGGTCACTTGAATGCGTGTGTATCAATTCATTGTGAACGTTTTGTCTTAATGATACAATGAGAGAGTAAACGTGAATGCAGTGAATTTAAAAAAAATAATTAGTTAATCTCCAACTTAAAATATTATGGCATGTCGTAGAATGACCCTTGGTTTTGATCCCTCTAATCTTTGACACCCTTTTAGTAGCGGTATGCTTTAAGGGGCGTGAGTTACTTCTATGATGAAGTAGGCTTTGTTCTAAGAGTGCTATTTTAGTGGTTTAGTCCTTAAGGAAGAGCTATTTTTAAACACATAAGGATAAGAGGAAACACCATAATCTACCAAAAATAAACATGTATTTTAAATTAAATATTACAAACCAACAGTAAAAGCATTTCTATATTTGGCCTCAAAGATTTTTCAATGACAAAACATAAATAAGTAGTCTTCCAATAAACATACCAATTGCCAATTAGTATTTTTATCACGACCCTATTTTTTTAGCATAAAACATTAAATTAACGTACTGTCATCTACAAACACATATGACCTAGGTTCAAGAATAAGGGTTTCTACTCTCCTTTAAAACGTGGGACGTACTAAACTTCTACTATCGCAATAGAGATATAAATGTTATTGTTAACTTACAGGTAGGTATTAGGGATTGCTGGATGTCGCTGGAGGACTTATCTCTCGATTTGAAGTGGTGTGGCCGCTGGTTGAAATTTTCGAAGAGGGATTGCTTGAGATGTGAGAATCACTCGAGTGTGAGCGGCTTTGCTTTTCTTCAGTCGGACTTCTTTGCAGACGGAAAAGGCTTCCCTCGGTATGGCACCGATATAAAACTTGACTATTTAGGTTAATACGGCCCTGAAAGGGGGGGATCGATTTTCTCAATCTGATCCTATCGTTTCTCACGGAAATAGTCTGGTATGTCTGAAGGATCGATCTTTACGAACTAATCTTTCTTCTGGCGAATCGACTTCTAATAACCTTCTTGTCTGGCCGATGGATCGATCTTCACGACCTAATCCTACTCTGGCGGATCGACTTCAGATAATCTCCTTCTCTTTCTTTGCGGGGCTTATTTATAGGCGGATTGCCGCCCCATCTAAAGGGGGAAGTGACCAGGCCACAGATGCAAAGGGGGGGGGGGAGCGAATGGTGAGTTAGCATCTGGGGAGAGCGAGAATTCCTGAGGTGGCACTGGGGTGCCCAAGTCAGCTCGCAAATTATAGGCTCGCAACCGCACCGCTACTTGGCGTGCCTTCTGACTCGCACCGTTTTTTTTCCCTAACCACGGGTTTATGGGTCTCGTAGGTAATTCGATCGTTAGAGCGTCGTTTAAGGACCTTAGGTGGTCGCCTTCAAACATATGTTAGCTCCAACTGCCCACAGCGGCGAGGAGATCACATATGGTAAGCATTTTCGCCGGCTACCTTTCCCACGCTTCTCCTCATGAAGGGAGGGGGGCTTGAATGTACCTATACTCCTCCAGGATGCTTAATGTAGCCATTTCTCCACATGGCAATACCGCAGATTAAAAAAGCCTAGTCATTATTTCAGCTTAATAAAGGCCTTGATCTTACCACTGTTTAAAAGGTCAAGTAATTATAAAAGTTTACTTATTTCAAAGGCATAGGCATTAATTACTACATCTAAAGAATATCATCGCATTACTACAGCTATAAAACGCCTAGTCAGTACTACTTAAAAGGCCTAGTCAGTGCCTAGTTTCAATATTAAAAAGTCATAGGCATTATTACAGCTTAAAAATATTATACCATTAGTACAACTTAAAAGAAAATTGGTCTTACTAAAGGTTTAAAAAGGCCATGCCATTACTATAGCCTTAAAAAGTCATAGCTTTACTTCAGCTTAAAAAGGGCAAGAGATTATTACACTCTCGAAAACAATGGCATTACTACAGCTTAAAATGTTATGTCACTAATACAGCTTAAAAATGTCATTCCATTAAGACTGCTTGATTGATGCCTTGACATTATTACAATTTAAAAATACTATGGTATTCCTACAGCTTATAAATGTCCTGGCCAGACTTCAAGTTTTATATTATATAATCATAGGCATTACTACATCTTAAAAAGTCCTAGTCATTACTATAGCTTAAAAATTCCATGGCATTACTACAGCTTAAAAGGGGTCATGGCATTACTACAGCTTCCATATTAAAAGGAATAATAATAGCTACAGATTAAAAACGACCATGGCATTGATACAGCTTAATAAAGCCTAGATATTCTTACAGCGTATTTATTAAAAAGGCATAGGAATTACTGTAGCCTAAAAATGTCATAACATGACTAAAAATTAAAACGGACATGCCATTACAACAGCTTAAAAATGGCTTTATATTATTACAGTTTAAAAATGCCATGGTGTACCTACAACTTTAAAAGCATAATAATCCCTGCAGCTTAAAAAAAAGACTATTTATTAATAAAGCTTTCGTATTAAAATGGCCTATTGATTACTACAACTTCCATATTAAAAAAATCATGACATTACTTAAAAATGCCATAGCATTACTACAGCTTAAATAAGCCGAGGTATTGCTAGTTATATTACATAGTTTGCAGAAAATTGTTAACAATTTAAACAATTTTAAGACTTTTTTGTGTCTTCTAAATCGACGTTATTTTCTTGACAATTTTATATACGTTTAAATCGCCGCAAGTTCCTGAGAGTTCTGCTCTTTGATGTCTCTTTGAACTTTATATCTTTCGCACAGATAAAGTGGGGATAAAAATAACAAAAAATATAAAGATGCTAAGAAAGAAGTTTTTGGTTATAAATAATTCCCCTTCAGAAAACTTCTACTCGGACAATTTCTGATAAAAGAAAATCTGTGGTCAAAGAAAATTTTCGCCCTAAAATATTTCTGTTCTTTTAATTGAAATTTTGTGTCGACTGAAATTTTATTTTTCTGCAGAAGTTTATCTGAGTAGATGTCAAAGATGAGAGAAATGAAGAACAGATATATATATATATATATATATATATATATATATATATATATATATATATATATATATATATATATATATATTATATATATAGAGAGAGAGAGAGAGAGAGAGAGAGAGAGAGAGAGAGAGAGAGAGACGGGTAGGACGAAAAGAACCCGCAATCGGCTTCCTTTTGAGGTAACGTCCGTTTGATAAGACGCCTTATAGCGAGCCTAATTGTAACAACGAAAGGTTTCGCGAGATATGGTGAAGGTCTAAATTCACTCCCGGTGCCTCTGTATGGATAAAGTAAAATCCACTTCCGGCGGGTCCTGATAAATAGTTAAGCGTCGGCCTGGGTAAGATTAGCATTTTGTCAAAGATGGAGTGACTCAGAAGAATTCTTTCTCTCGGCCTCTCTTACCCCAAGAGGCCGAAGACAAGAAAATTTAATAAGAAAAATTAAGAACTAGGAACGAGGAGACTCCTACACTGCTGTATTTGACTCAGCTTCTCCGCAGCAAAATACTCCCTCGATCCCTCCTTTCGAAGGTAGCAGTGGTTGTTAGAAGATAGGTTGTATTCTCCTTCATAACTTTAAGCAGGCCAAGTACTAATCGGCCAAGGGCAAACTACTCAACTGGGCCGTTGGAAAGCAATCGAGCTCAAAACTACCCCCCCATCCCTCCCAAGCCCTTCTCTGAGGTACAAAATCCTCGGGCGGCAGAACCACCCTGAATGGTAATTTCCCTTTTGTTGGTCATGTACGTTTGTATGTACGTGCTCACGGCTCCTGCCTGGAGCTGACGTGTGCAAACCTTTTGCCTATTTAATTCTTTTGTATTTTTATGTTGCATCCATTATTTTATAATTGTTTGTACAGTAGTAGATATTATTTTGTTTGATCCAGTTTGATATCCAGAACCTCCTAGTTAGTTGATTTAAATCGGCCAAGGAAAATATTCACTCTTACTCGATTTAGTACCCACGTTTAAAGTGAAACATTCAGAGCAAGGTCAATCACAGAGTGTCCCACGGGCTTGCTACGTTCCTGTCCGAGTTAAAGGAAGCAAACGGAGGTCAGGAAATCTAACCTGACCTAAGACAGTAGAATATTTCTGCCTCAACAAATTTTTCCTTAGATATATTTCTGGTCCAAGAAAATTTCCGCTCCAACGCAATTTTTGTTCCAACAAAATTCCTTCCACTCAAAGAAATTTTTGCTAAAAGAAAATTTCTGGTCAAGGAAAAATTCTGCTTAAATAAAATATCAAGTCAAAGAAAATTTCCTCTAAAGAAAAAATCTAGGAAAAAGATATCTACTCAAAGAAAACATCAACTCAACGAAAATCTCTGCTGAAAGTAAATAACTGCCCCCCAAAATTTATGACCTCAGAAATTATCTGTCCAAAGAAAATTCCGTTTAAATAAAATATCTGATAAAATCTCCCAACTTCATTTTCTTACTACGGATTTTAAAACTTTTTATTTTATTGCTAATGATATTTTGAAAAACGTAGTATTAAGTGCATATTATATGAATTAATGGTGTGTAGCTGATTATTATCAGTGTGAAGGGAATGATTTTAATTGGTTTTTAATTATTGGGAATAATATAAAATTTATTTAGATTCCTCGTGCAGATAATTGCTTATATCATACCTATATTATTAAGTATTAAAAGTTCATAAATTTACTGTATTCATTTTAGTAATATTGTGTTCTATCTTAATGAAAAAAAACAACAAACTTTCGCCTGCTTTTGCCGCCTGATTCACACAATGTGTGTGAAGGTGATAATATTGCCTAAAAAAATAATAGCGAAGTTAAATGGAGTGGATTTATGTGGGTAGCTATGGAGGAATATCTCATTTTCACTCTAATCTATAATTTTCATGAAGTCAACCCCCCCAAAAAAACTAAATATAAAATCTTTCGTAATAATCTCCTCGAGTAATAACTCTAGATTACGTATTTTCATAACACCTAAACTTAAATTCTTGAGTGAAGAATTCTATTTCTATTTCCTTCACGCTATTTTCTCCAAATATACACTTTAGCATTTTTTTTCGAAAATAAACCGGATAAATAATTTTTTCCTTAATTTCTCGTTTGGTGGAAAAATTCTGAAAATTATATTTATATCTTTAATCTCATTATTAATCTCATGTATTTCGTATACTTCATCTAGATCAAGTTTATAAAAAAAAGGATAGCATTTTTTTATTCCAAGCTAAAAATGTAAATTGAAACTGATCTCCTATGAGAAAAAAACAATAAAAAGCAAGGTTGATATGGAATAGGTGAAGGAAAAAAAAATTAAAAAAAGACCTGTAAAAAAAAAATCTGTTCAATCCATTATTCTCATTTAAAAACTTGGGATTTTTCGATAAAGGTTATTTTCAGATTTTTTTATTCAAAGTACTTTCAAAATGTTGCCATTTTATGGTGTGTATTTTGTTAGAGTGGAAAGAATGCTAAAAAAAAAATCATTATAGGTAATAAAAAATGCATTGAGCTTATGTACTGCAAAATATTAAAAAGAAAGATGAAGTTTATACGGAAGTACCAAAAATTATCGGAAAATGGTATAAAAAGGTAATTATTGGCAGCGCCACCGTACTGAGCCGTCTGGAAATTCTCAGACGTGTATACCCAGACTAGGTTGCTCATTGCATGCTAATAAGTACTTGACAAAGGGTACATTCCATTTCGGAAACCATGCGGGCATTCAATATCTTTCGACCTTCGGTATCGCGTGAGTACCGAGACTACCTCCCTGAAGGCATTACCACCCACCATGGACAACGCAGTGGTCGACTGCGGCGGCTTAATGATTGTGACTAGTGGCCTCTGGTTAAAATTGTGCACGATACCAGACATTAATTGCAGAAGGTACCTGTTCATATTTCCTTACCTTCCTTGCGATTTTGTGGAAGAGGATACACCAGAGGCCCCCTGTTAACCCCACGGCAGCCGACTCAGTGCCGCACCTGGGCTCGTGACGTCGCTAAATGGACCGTGGATGACTGGCAAACATTTATTATGGTTCTATGGGTAACGGTTCTAGTTATTTCGGGCTTATGATAGGGTTTGGATGCGGTGCAGGCCCCATGAAGACATGGACCCCAGTTGTCAGCAATACATCGTGAAAGCTGGTGGAATTTCCATACTGATGTGTGTACGTGCTATGGGTTGGGTTGGTTGGTCCCCCGAAACACAGCTTTGACCAGTGACCGCGATGTTGCACTGCTTGGTAACCAGTGGCAGCCATTCATGGTCTTCATGTACCCTATCAAAAATGGAATATTTCAGCAGGATGATGAACTCTGTCAAGAGACTCAAGTTGCCCAGAACTGGTTCGAGGAGCCTTCTGGAAAGTTCTGACGAATGGCGTGGCCACCACGTTCATCCTAAATGAGCCCTATCAAGCATTTATAGGACCTTATGGCAAGGTTTATTCCCACACAAGATCCAGCACCTACATATATCAGCGAACTGCGGCCAGCTATCTGGACGGTATGGGTCAACATCTCCAGATGTCTTCAGACTACTTGTAGAATTGATCCCAAGTTGAGTTGATGTATTTCGCAAGGTTGGAGGGGGTTCTATACAATACTATGTGCTTATCTCATATTTTGGGGGCACTTTAGTGTATATTCAGAAAGTTTAATTATTGCCAATGTATGTTTAATAGATTGTGGATTAAAGAAACAAATGGTAGAATCAGATTATCTGTATTTACTTTAAAAAAGTTGAAATTTCTCTTAGAAAAATGGTAAAGTTAAAATGTGATAAAGGAAAATAGGAGTACTTAAACGAGTAGACTACTTGGAGCCATAGAAACGAAAAGGTTCCAAACACCTGTATGTGTCATAGTAAATATTGATTTTGATTTTAGAAATAAAGAAAGACGTGTTGTAAGGTATTTATGAAGAGTGAGACCCGAAAAATGTATGCCAGGAGACAAATATATCTCTATCTACTTGCTTGTCTATTGTATTTATTCTTGATTCAATTTTTTCATAATTTTTTACTTGCTGAAACTTATTACCTTACTTTTTACCTGCGGCGAAGCACCAGGTCTATGCGTCACTTATTTTTCAAAAGGAGTAAAGTTCAATTGTATCCATTTAAAGCCATGAAATGACCCATATGACCATGGGACATAGGGTTATTCACTCTGGAGATTTCAAATCTGCCATTGCATTTGGCGTTGGGTGGCGGCATCTAATGGCAGAAGCCTCATTTAGCCATTCAAAGGCACTTGTAAGTGATTTGAACCATGGGAAACCAATGCAATCACCATTTATCATCTTATCACCAAACGCCGCAGGTCGTTGAAAAAACTCTCCCTCTTATTATGCTTGTGCCGGCAGCTGTTGATGTTCATTTTAAAATGTTCATTTTAAGTAAACCTTTCCTCACTCATGTATATTACAGGGTAAATGATTAAGGCTTTTCGTGTTCTTTTATAATTACAATTCACTTTTTAAAAAATTAGCCCAATTATTTGAAGTGGAAATCCGAGTGTTATTATATTAGTTGTAAATAGAATGTTCACATTATACGAGTATATACTATAAGCCTTTAAATTAGCGCGTATCTCATAACTGACAGCACCTAGTTTTTACATGATTTCATACGGTTTGGTTAAGATATATATTTTCTTTTTGTTTTTAAAACAGGTTAAGATCTAGTGTGGAAAAAATATGTATAAATATGAAATAAATATTCTTAAATTTTATTTACGAGACAGGTGCATCTGTTATTTTAATTTAACTCGTATATAACAGAGACAAAAGTTGTTTATTTTCAGAAAAAGTCTTAAAACTTCGATATCATTTATGGTTCCTATCGTTTACAGTTTGAGATTCGTTATCTTGTGAAAACGCAATTGCCTCTCAATGATTGAAGATTGCAGTCTCTTAGAGATTTAGAGATGTTAATTAATTACATTGTTAGTAATATATAATCACAAAAAGGTTTCAGAATACACTTGATATGTGCAAAAAGATAGGTAACGATATACAAATTAATGTTTTGTATAACCAGTAGTTGTTATTTAATTTTCATAATACATATGTATAAAAGAATGCTGAGCTTAATTTTTTATTGGAAAGGTAACAAATTTAATGAATGTGTGAAAGGTTAGGTAGTAATAAATGAATATAAATAAAAATGTTGGATAGAAAAAGCTAAAAAAAATTATTTAGGTTAGTAATAATTATGGGTGTTCCATTAAGACAGATCGAAGTTAGCAGTAAATAAAATAGTGTTATTGGTGAAAATTTATTGATTTCACTATTGCATCATGTTATTTGAGTCATGGCAATTATGTGTAAAAAATAATATCGCCTAAATATCCGCCAAGGCTTCGGCGGCACACCTCCTTTCGATGGTCAAAACTTTTGATGACGTCTCTGCATAGTTGCTTCTCGATCTCACCAATATGCCTTATTATCTCATCCTTCAGCTGTTGAATTGTTGTTGGCATGTTGGCATAGACCTTACTTTTGAGATGACTCCAAAGGAAGAAATCTAAAGGCGTCAAGTCACACGATTGTGGTGGCCAATTGACCTTGCTGTTTCGAGAGATGATGCGACCTGGGAACTTCTCATTCAATAAAGCCATTGTTGCATTGGTTGTGTGGCCTGTGGCGCCGTCTGTTGAAATCACAAATCTTCAACATCCATAGAATTCAATTCAGGCCGTAAAAAGTTGGTTATCATGGCACCTTATCGCTCGCCTGTTACCGTAACAGAATTCCCGGCATCATTTTCGAAGAAATACGGCCCAATGATTCCGCTAGCAAAAAATGCACACCAAACAGTGACCTTTTGTGGATGCAGTGGCTTTTCAACAATCTTCCTGGGATTTTCATCAGCCCAAATGCGAAAATTCTTTTTATTAATGAATCCACCAAGATGAAAAGGGGTTTCATCACTAAAGATGATATTTTGCGAAAAATCATCATCGGCTTGTCTTTGCTCGTGCACCAAATTGACGAATGTACGGCGCTTCAAATGGTCAACAGTCGTTAGTTCTTGTATCAATTGAATTTTGTAAGGGTGTAGAGACAAATCTTTTGTCCAAATTTGATGTAACGATGTAACGTTGATATGACGAATATAGGTGTCGGGATCTTCAACCCCATTCTCGCGCACTGAAGCAATATTTTCAGCTGTACGGCGTAAACGAGCACGCAATGGTGTTTTCATATTTGCTACCAACGCCGTTTGTTTGAATTTACGAACAATTATCCGAAATGCGTTTCTGTTTGAACGTCCATTTTCGTAATAGGCTTTGATAACTTTAACACGTTGTTCGATTGTTAATCTTTCCATGGTTGAAATTGTCAAAGACTGAAGTTATTAAACCTGAAAGAAAAAGAAAAAAATCATTAGACGCTTAAACTTAACTCACATTTAAAATCGGTCTAAATTATTGGAACACCCTTTATAAGGAATTATTTTCAGCGTTTGTCTTGTTGACTATTTTCGTTTTCCTTGTTTATTGATATTTCTGTTCTTCCTCTCATTCTCAACCATGGCAATCCAGATCAGACTAATATTAAAAGAGTGAGTTAAAAAGTCTCGAAAGACAAGAACTCTTCACTGTCTAAATGAATAAGTTGAGTAAGAATGATAAAAATGGAACAATAAATGAATATATTGAGTATGAATGATGAAAATGAAACAATGAATAAATAAATTGAGTAAGAATGATACAAATTAAATAATGAATGAATAAATTGAGTAAGAATGATAAAAATGAAACAATGAATCAATAACTTGAGTAAATAAAAATGAAACAATAAACGAATAAATTGAGTATGAATGATAAAAATGAAACAATGAATGAATAAATTGAGTAAGAATGATACAAATTAAAGAATGAATGAATAAATTGAGTAGGAATGATAAAAATGTAACAATGAATGAATAAGTTGAGTAGGAATTATAAAAATGAAGCAATGATTGAATGAATTGGGTAAGAATGATAAAAATAAAACAAAGATTGAACGGAGTAAGAATTATTAAAATGAGACAATGAATGAATAAATTGAATAGGAATGATACAGATGAAACAATGAATGAATAAATTGACAAGCAATGATAAAAATGAAACATTGATTGAATGATAAAAATGAAACAATGATTGAATGAATTGAGTAAGAATGATATAAATGATGAAAAATAAAGGTATGAATGAAGAAAGTGAGTAGAATGACAAACGATGAAACAATTATGAATGAATAAGTAAGTAGCAATGACGAAAGATGAACCAATGAATGAAAAAAGTCTGTAGGAATGACGAAAAATAAAACAATGAATTAAGAAAATGAGTAGAAATGATGAAAATTGAAACAATGAATGAATAAAGCGACTAAGATTAGTGATACTAATTACTAATGACAAAGACTCTCAAATTATGGCTCTTAAATGATTTGAATTCTGGAACTTAGGAAATAATTATAAAGCGACTTTGAACTGTTGTTTTTTACTAGAAGCCTATAAACAAAACAAAGAGAGAAGCTCTAAGAAAAGGTTGGCGAAGTGGGGGTCGTAAAGAACGAAAAATAGTTTGAGTATTGTTGAGAGGAGAGTAGTTGGGGTGCTAGCCTCGGATAGAGCACACAATTCTCCAGAAACTACTCACCCTTCACAATTAAAGTAGATTTCCTGACATGGAATATAGGGTAGAGAATATTCTAGATGTAAGCTGCCATCATGTTTGATTAAGCTGAATCTACGCGTGTTTGGTGCCCAGAAGATTACCAACTCGTCTTAAATATATATATATATATATATATATATATATATATATATATATATATATATATATATATATATACAGTGGGCGCAAAGGAAATGTTAACTCGAATTTCGCGGTTAACTTTTTTACCGCGTTCCCGCCATATAGTTAGTGGGAGGAGCTTGGTATGACGCATGTACCTGCAGCCAAGGCTCCTTCGCAACTTCCCGCCAGGCTCAGTTTAAGTGTGCTCTCAGAGCTCAGACAGTGTACATCTGTGTTACGCTGCCCCACAGACCGCATCTTTTTCACCTTTCTGCTGACTTTGACGCCCTACCAGACACCACCATACCATCGCAATGGGGTGTAACACGCTGACAATGGAGGAGAAGACCCGTGCCCTAACCCTAATGGAGCAGGAAGTGCCAGTAAAGCGTGTAGCTGCCGATCTGAACGTGAGCCGTGTGTCACTCTTTAAGCTCGAAAAAACAGCCACCACAATCCCTCGCGGCACCGCATTGCCTCGCAAACCTGGCTCTGGGCGCCAGAAGAAGACAACTGCTTGGACTGACAAGGTTTTTCTACGTGAGATGAAGCAGGACCCTTCGATAACAGTGGCTGAATTAAAGGGGAAACATCCTGACTTGCTCTACAACGTCGCTATACGTACGATCCAGCACCGGCTACAAAAAGACCTGGGTTTGCCTTGCCGCCAAGGAAACCGCTGCTGACAGAGGGTATGAAGGAAAAAATTACATTGAGATTTTGGAGGAACATCTGTTCCATTTCTACGCTCTCCATGGCTGCGACTTTTTTTATGCACGATGGCGCCCCTGCACACAAGGCACGAGCTGTCAAAGACTTCCTTAATGAGCAGAACATCGAAGTTTTGGACTGGCCAGGCAACTCACCCGACTTAAACCCCATAGAGAATGCCTGGAACCAAATTAAAAATGAAGTTGCTAAGTCCCGGCCCACCTCGATCCCCGCCCTAAAGGAGACACTCATTAAGCTGTGGGTGAAGTAGTAGCAATGGACGGCTACTACTTCAAGAATCTTGCACCATTCATGACCAAGAGGATCCAAGAGGTGTTGAAGACCAGTGGGAACATCACAAAGTACTAAATATAAAGAAATTTAAGTAAAAGGACCCAATAAAACAAACTTGAAATGTACTTTTGTGCTTAATTATCCAAAAATTCTTAATGTTAACATTTCCTTTGCACCTACTGTACAGTGGAACCTCGGTTTTCGAATGTAATTCGTTCCTGAAGGCCGTTCGAGAACCGAAAAATTCGAAAACTGAAACAATTTTCCCCATAGGAATCAATGTAAAATGGATTAATCCGTTCCTGGACGCCAAATGATTGCTTATTCAAACTTTTAAAAAAGCACGTTTGACCAAAAGTTACAGTTTGTGCTTATGGGAGATAATATTACCTTCAAATTGATATCTAAATATTTTCCGTATGATAAGTAGTAGCGATTTTATATTCAATTATGTCTACCGGGTAAAGTAAAGGTCGTTTTATCGATTTTGTGCCCTCGAGCGAAGGTTCAGCGTCAATAACTTTGGTAATCTTCGGGAAAGGGTGGATTTTTATACACCGGCCTGAAGAATGTAAGTAGCGGCCCCGCGTCTAACGATATCAAATACTCTAAAATTTAGTTTTATTTAAAGGATAAAACTTGCCTCAAAGCTCAAAAATCGGGTCAAACATTTTAGCACTCAGTCCGACTTAAACCTAATTTTCTCCCGGAAAGTTTCATCTGACACGTAGGAATTTATACATTAAATAGATATTAGAATATGCCATGTAACGGTGTATAACAAATTATCGATCGCGTGGTCGATCGGGTCGAAAATAAGCGTTATATGCAAAAATATAAAATTTCCAATTTCTTCTCTCGGCTTTTTTTTTGCGAGATATCGCTGAAAACCCGAAAAAAACCATAAAACCATTGACAACATTGATAACTGTGTATAGTTGGATGTGAAATTTCTTTCTCTTGCGAATGACTTTGGTTTCGCTCAAATCAGCAAATTAGTTCCCGAGATATTCGCTAAAGTTTGGGCTAATTTTTTTATCGATAATTTTGACCAGAAATTATCAATGGAAATGCACCAAATTATGTACGTAAACGGATATTGTATAGGAGTATCTTGAGGGTTAAATTTTTTTTTAATTTAAATAGGCCTAGGATTTAGTGATCTGAAATCCAGAAAAATCCAAAATCCGGCACGGTCTTGGTCCCGAGGAAGCTTGATTTGGGATCTTCAACCTGTACCGGCAAAATCAGACAACAGTTCTTAGCGTGTATACTCCGAGCGCGGGCTAAAGCAAGCTTGACGCCACACGCTCAGTCACTCAGTGGTCATATGCTGCCCACATGGTATTGTTGGCTTGTTCGGCAACCAAGTTATGGTACGACAACTGGGGCAATATTGAGTTCAAAATTTTGTTCGACAACCAATTTGTTCGAAAAGGGATCCGTTCGACAACCGAGGTTCCACTGTATATATATATATATATATATATATATATATATATATATATATATATATATATATATATATATATATATATATATAAAGAGAGAGAGAGAGAGAGAGTAAGCAGGAAGTGCAATTTTTAAGTTGTTGTCTGAGTAGGTTGACACTCTGTTAATTGTGGATACAGAATTACTACTTTATGACAACTATATATAATTTGTTTATCATTTACTTGAACAATAATTTATTTATCCTCAATGGACTTTCCCGAATTGAATATATTTTTAGTAGAAGATTCTATAAGCATTTTATATATCTCCTACTTTTAAGTATTTTAGTGATTTGTCTTTATTACTACTATAGCCGAAACCTAATAATCCCTTTCGATTTGCTCATTGACCCCATATTAGGAGTTGTACTAGTCAAGTTTTGTACTAGTTGTCAAGTATTAACCTAAAATCTGGAGTTTTAATAATTGTCAAGTATTGTGGTTGGGATTAGTTTAATACTTAATGGCAAACGAAATATTTATGCTTTGTAAGAGTTTGGATATTATAGGGTTGCTCTTTGCCAAAACCTCATTGCCTAAAGACTGTAAAAAATGGTCCAATGTCGCTTAAAGCGCCCACGGTGTTATGTATGAGACGGGCTCTCAACTCAGGAAATGTACCTATTAGGCACATGAATGCCTCACATTTAGTTGACACCTTCGTGTTGGTTTTCTGAAGTTCTCCACTTGGGGTGGGGGGGGGGGTCCTATTTCAAAAGTGTGAAATTTGAGGTGATTACTTTTAGTCGCGAATTATTTTATATGTTATAGAATTTGATACTGTTCATACACTGAAATACTCATTTGACAGTACTGAGTAATTCTACGCCATAGTAGAGATTATATTAATTTAACCTCAATAACTTTTTTTTGACAGCAAGATTCGAGGGCATTGCAGCCGATGTCAAGACAGCAGGGGACTTGGGGCAGAGATAACTGGGGTGAGGTCAATTTATCTAAATCCACCATTGATTTGAGTAAAAAGACTGGCGTCCTTGAGGATTTGACTAATTATTTCTTAATGTTTATAAAAATGTAAATAGTATCCTACATACCAAATTGCCTTAAATAGGCGTTCAGAACATTTTTAGATAGACAGAGGAGACTTCACACCTTTTGTCATATCGTCCTCCGCACTCTAGTTAGTCTGAGTTGTGTATTTTACACTTATTTTCACTTCCCCTAACTAAACCACTAGCGTTATCTGGTCACCTAATTTTAATTGGTTTCAAACCGCAGTGTGCACGTTGGTAATCCAGCTGCCCCCAAGCGATCCAATAATTCAAGTTTTGCTCACTCCAATTTGGGCTTCCGCAAAACGGCTACTGTTCTCGTTTATGGGCGTATGTTGCAACGCTCCAATTCAGATATCTTATTTGGCAGCCAGGTCGTTCGGCTAAGGCTTCTTTGACCTTACCGTTGCATCATCAGAACGTCATTCCTCTCTTTGACAGATGGCAAAGGAGATAAATTGTGAAACTCTTATCATTTTTGTTCCTTTTCTATCTGTGGCTATTTTTTTGCCCACCTCATTTTTCTTTCATTTATTTCTTTTTATTAAGGAGTGGCAGTCCAATCTTTCCTTGCAGGAGAGTGCTCATTTTCTGTTATTACTTTGGTAATTTTGAAAAAGTTAGTTAGCTTCGAAAGGTTTGGTTAGGAAATACTTTATATTTTAAAAATGCCCTTTCAGATACTATATATATATATATATATATATATATATATATATATATATATATATATATATATATATATATATATATATATATACATATATATATATATATATATATATATATATATATATATATATACATATATATACATATATATATATATATATATATATATATATATATATATATATATATATATATATATATATATATATATATATATATATATATATATTGATTGGTGTCTTCGACAACAAATGGAGAAGGATAATAAGAGAAACCACAAATGGTGCAAGATTCTTTATTACTGATGTTTCACTCTTGTGGAGCTTCCTAAGAGTAACAAGAACCTAAGACAAGATTTTTTTAAAGCGGGCCAAATACGGTCCACGGGTCCTCCTCCCTTCTGTTCCCCGCCCACGACCCAGTGGGACATAAGAGGAGGAGGCCCGAGGCCGACTTGCTCCTGGAGAAACTTTCCACCACACTTCTGACTCTCGGTTCAAGGGAACCAATAGTGAAGTGCTTTAATTGGAAGTCCGGAGCAAGTTGTAGAAGAAGGTGCAAAATGGAAGATGGACATTGGGAAATTGAAAGAGGTAAAGAATAGTGAGGAGGCAGATTGAGCAACTTCGGTAGTCAAAGATGAAAGAGGAATACCCATGCCCAATGGGCAAGGGGGACCTGCTGATTTATGTAGATTCCGAACCGCAATTCTGCATTTATTCTTATTCATTTCCTTTCACTCTCAGAGCTTCTACGTTCCTCTGTTATAAAGTTATCGGCAGATCCGACTATTCTCTCGTGCCTATTGTTTATGTTTGTTTATTTATTATGTTTGTATTTATAATTATTTCGCATTCATGCCTTTAGATGCATTATAATATGCTTTGTTTATTGTGTTTTTATACTTTACCTTATTTCCTTTATTTTTTCTGTTGGTAAATTCGTTATCTATCGTCTCATTTCTGTTATTTCGTTTTCAGGTATCTTAGTTCGGTTGCCATAATTGGGTTGATGAATTAGTGATCGCTAATCTTACCTCTTACGTCTTGAAAAGGTTAGAAATAAAAGTGTTTAGTAATAGGAGAGTGGATAGGTTATGTAAGAATAAAGTGGTGAAGGAGAATGAGTGAGAGAGAGTGGTAGTCGCTGGGTGACCAGCCATCTATTGGGTTCATTTTTGCTGGTCTTCTTCATCGTCGTTTCTTCTTTATCGGGAGGCTATCACGCCTCTATTACTCTTATTCTGTTTGTTTTTTTAATTTTTTCCTGCTTGTAAACAATCAGATATTCTTGATTACCAATTTTTTAAGTTTTTTTGCAATCTCAACTAAGCTGTAAATACTGGCGGCGGTTCTTCTCCCCTATCGGATTTCCCGCTCCTAAATATTCCTCTGTTGTTTATTCGGTGTTCTTGCCGGATTTTTAGTGATCTTTTTTCCTCTTCACTTAAAATGGTCTCAAGTTTGTCCCAAACTTCACGGGCTCTATAATATAGGGGCACGGTTGTGGCCGGGACGCCTATTTCTCCGTGTAAGTCTCTTAACCTTCTTCTTTCTCGTTTTTTTGTGTTAGTAATGATGTAGACCGCAGCGTTCTGAATATTATGGATTTTCACAGAGTTGAGTTTAAGCAATCTGTTCAACAGTATAGCCGGGTATAACAATGCAGCTTTACATATAGCATTGCAAATCTTCTTCTTATTCTCGACGCTAAGATTTCTAAGTTGAAATAGTTTAATTAAGTGCGCCTTCGCTATGTTAATTCTTTAATTGACATGTTTACCAAATCCGTATCTGCGGATCTTTAGACCCAGTACTTTTCCTTTATTTTTGTATCTATATCTTTCTTCCTCTATCTGGACTCGGGAGGTTTTTCTTATTCCTATTTGTATGATTGAAAATTTATCTGCATTTGTACGGATCTTCCACTTCAGTTCAGACTCATTTATGTTAGCGATCTCGGCCCCTATAATCCTTGCCATTGTCAGAGGATACCTATATGCGCTGTTCGTGATTATCGTGATGCTATCAGGAAATTGTATATATTTCGTAGAGTCATTGACTGGCCTTGGTAAATCCATTGTGAAGATAATATATGGAGTTGGACTTAGGCAGCTCCCCTGGGGACCCCCTGAGGGACTTCGAAGCTTGGGCCGTCGTAACTTTCCACTGAAATATAAGATGACCTGTCCGTGACATAACCGTACAGGCATTTAACTAGGGCTGATGGTAACCCAAATTTCCTGATTTTGTACTTAAGGCCGAGCCTCCAGACTTTATCAAAAGTCTTTTCAACGTCCTTAAGTACAACATCTGTATAGTTCTTGTTGAATTTAGCTTTGGCGATTGTTTCGAATAGTATGGCAAGGGCCGTTTTGGTACTCCTATTCCTCCTGAACCCGTGATGGTGGTTAGGAATTTGTGTTTTTTCTTCTAGATGTTCGACTAGCCTGTCGTTGATCATTTTTTCTAGCAATTTTGCCAAAGTCTCGAAGAGAATAATTGGTCTAAAGTTCCTTGGGTTGTTCTGTGGTTTTCTGGGTTTTGGCAGGAAAATTATCTTTCCCCTCTTCATAGCGTCTGGGAAATATCCTGCGCTTAATGTGGCGTTGAATAGTTCTACTATTTTGATTAAAAGGCGGTCTGGTGCTGATACCAGGTGTTCCCTTGTTATTACCGATTTCCCAGGCGCCCTCCGTTTAGTGATCTGAAGCGTCTTTTTCAGTTTTTGAAGGGTAATCGGTACAATGTTTAGTTCTGCTAGGAGCGACGGCGAGGAGTTGTTGTTTGGGGCGATTTCCTGCCGATAAAGTTCCAATTCATCCACTACTCTTAATTTATGGTCTCTGTCAAAGCTCTCCTTTTCTTTGGGAGAGATGTCAAAGATTCCCTTCCAATGCTCTCTAAATGCCGCCTCTATCTCTTTGGGCTCTTTCGTCTCGCCTCCTTCTTATGTTGGAATACGATCCTGGCCTTAGTTTTCTCTTCCTTTTGGCAATATTGATTCTCTGCCACAGTTTTGTAGGATATAGTTTGGTGTCCAAAGCCTCTATGAAACTGTTCCACCTTGCGTTTCTTTCCAAGTCAATTGCCGCTATCAGGTCGGTTCTTATCTGTTGCAACCTTGCCCTGTCACCTCTTTGGGGCCCATTACGTTCGATGGAATCTCTCGTAGTGATGTATCGTTTCGCCATGTCTTCAACGTGCGCTATTCTGATAGGGTTTAGTAAAGTTCTATACTCCACAATGTAGATGTGTTTCTCATCCGCCTTCACCATAACTTCCATCAATTTTTCGAGCTCCTGGTCAATTACTTCCAGGAGTGCCTCGCTCAAATCTCTTTGTTGGTGTCTTGCCAGATTTTCCGAATAGCCAGCCCAATTAGCGTCCCTGAATGACTTCCTCGGAGGGCATTTTACCTGAATATGGTCGAGGGAGAGAATTATAATCATCATTTCATGGTCGCTATTTGATGTAGGCCCCTTCTATATAAAGTAGTTGAATTGTAGATCCGGGGTAGTTAGGACAATATCGGACTTCATGGCGCTGGTTGGGCCAATGTAGGTCGGAAACTCAGTTCCTATACTTTCTGCTATCCTACTCTCCAATATTGCATCTAGATTTTTGCCCTGTTGAAATTTCCGTTGTAGCCCGAGGCTCTACACTGGGCGTTCAAATCCCCAATGGAAGGGTAAATAATCCCTTCTTGGGGGTTGGTACCCAGTCGCTACGATAAGGTTTCCAGTTGAAGTCCGAACGCTTATCGCCCTGTATGCCTCGTCTATGTCTCTGAGTTTCTTGAAACATATGTCATTGCGCACCGCAGTTGCGACACCATCAAAACTTATGTCGTTAGTGGTTTTTGTTATTACTGTATAATTAAAATAATTTGATCTTGTGAATCTCGGGGTATATATTTATTTTGTTAAGTAAAATTATTTCTGGGTCTTCCTTTAGATATGTATTGCTCAAAGCAAGCTTTTTATTATTCCGTCCAGCGATGTTGTGACTTATTATTTTTATTTCTTTGTATGGGCCATTATTTGGATTTTCTCTCGTGACTTCCTCATTTTTCAGCCTTTTGTGTTTCCCACTCAATTGGTAACTTCATCCTTCCACTTCTCTTCCTTTTGAATTCTTCCTTCCTTAGTGTAAAACATCGGTTCCTTGGGATTTCTAAGTTGCCATCCGTAATTATCTTGAAAATTTCTCGGTCCGACTACGGGCCATCGAACTCGTACTTATAATTTCCTTTTTTGATTCCTTGAATCAACTCGGCATTACTGTCCGGAAAGGGTCGTTCTTCAGACGCAAAGAATCGAACACTGAAGTATTGGCGTTCTTCAGTTTCTCCTTCTCTTTGTTCAGGAGTGGGATCAATTTACTCCATTTCTCGGTTTCAAAACACAGAAGTAGCTTTCTTACTGTCGATGACGCTTGTGGCTGTTTCTACTTCAACTGCCGCCTTGACGGGCTCTGGGGTTTCTCCTTGAATATTTTTCCTCTGCTGTTCTTGAGCATTATCATTTTTCATGGGTTTATACTGGACACTGAGGTTAGGGGGAAGGGGGTCTCGGGAAAGCACATTTGGTCTAACCCATTATTTTTTAACATAAGATTCAATTCTCTTGCATATGAACCCAGATTAGCTATGTTAAGAACATGAACATGCAAGATACATGTCAGTATATGTATTTAATGTATATGTTTTATCTCAATAACATTCTTCACTGGTTGTACCTTTTCAACCGTTGTCTTTGCAACTTTGGAAAAAGTGAGATTTTGCTTTTCCTCTTCGACCCTGGCATTTTCTTTCCTCTTCCTATATATCATTTCCCGTTTGACTGGTCATGCCATTGCCTTTGCCCGATGGTTCCCGTTGCAATTCAGGTACCTCTTCGTTTGTGAGTTGCAATCGTGCTATGTGTGATTTTTCCTGCTACCTTCTGAACACCATTTTATTTCTTTCATCGGGCAGTCTTTGGTAACATGCTTATCCAGAGCGAAACCGTTAAAGCAGGTTTTCACACTGACGAAATCGTCACTTTTGATTTGTTCGGAGATTGGAAGCAAGTAATCCAACCTCTTTTGCCTTATCCCCCATATTGTTCTCACGAAAAATAACTAAATACATGACAGTATTTCATATTATTTACCCGGTTGATAAACTTAATTACCTCCTTTACCTTTGCCCAGGATTGGGCTTTCTCGATTTCAGAATTTATCTCTTCAGCCGTATGGTCTCCAATCCACGAGTCTATTTGCCGACAATAGGCTGCCATCTGAGCCTCAATCTGGGGGCCACTTTAGCTTCCAATCCAATCGTGTTCAACCTTTCAGTTGCCTTCTCCGAGAGTAACTTATCTACGTCCCCGTCGCTCTGACAAATTGCAACTTATGAATTAGAGTACTCCAATAGTCTCAAGAGCACTATTCCGAGTTTGCCGTATATTATTCGAAATGCATTTATCCTGTCGGGCTTTTACGTCCCCTTTTGGACACGCAAAGGGACCCGTCTAGTAGAATCAATTTCTTGATATCCGATCTTCTTTCTTCTTGTTTTCCTCATCGGCGATTAAGGCGAAAAAGAAAAGTGGAGAGAGTGAGAGTAAAGTAAGTTAAAGAGTACTACTCTACCTGGTTATCGACCCGGCTTATTCAGCTAGCAAGTCGGTAGCCCTACCTGCCTATCTATCCCTAGCCCTAACAGACTTTGCTCCCACCAGCTCTAGTCCGCCGATCACACTGGTCTGACCCGTCCCGGGCTAAGCTTCAGCCTGCGCCGAGCTCGCTGCCCTGTTCAGATATGGCTCCTGCTAGAGTGGGTATCTATGGAGACTTAGCTTCCCTAAACCAACTGGCCCTAAGAGGGTGGATATGATAGGGAAGAACGTCTTTTGTAGAGAGTAAGAGGTTTTAACATTGCTATCCGTCATTAAGCCCTGCTCTGGTGTAGCACTGTCGGGCTAAGTGTAGCTAAGGTACAACAAAATAGTTACCAGATGTTGCCAGTACACTATTTTGCACGGAAAACAACAAAACTTCATTACTATTGCCAAAAATTAAGAAATATTATGAAATAGCAAAAAAAATGGGTACTGTCCGAACTAATTTGTACACTACTTTATATGTATATGATAGTGAAACCACTGTTATAGAGCATAGAATTTATTTACGAAACTAGTTTCGTAAGTAAATTCTATGCTCCTATACAGTATTTTCACTATCATATACCATAACTCACTATTGAGTTCTTTCACTTATATATATATATATATATATATATATATATATATATATATATATATATAATAAAAAGCCCACAAAGTGGCACGAAAGGAAAGCAATAATATGAAATTTAACACAGGAAAATGAAAAGATGAATCCAAGCACTTTCGAACTATATTTGCAAGTTCATTTTCAAAGAATAGCACGAAAATAGAGAAGACAACCTTATATATGGTACAAAGATGCCAAGGAAACGCCCATCACATAGTACAAACCAATGGAAAAAAAACACAAAAACAAGACAGAAACATACCAGGGAAAAGAACAATAGGCAACCAATAACAGACATATGCATCCCTAAAACGATATACACACACCAACGCCATGTTTATGAAAGGAATATGGTGAGGGAAAAAAAAACATTTAAAAGGATTATCATTAAAGCGAAAACATTTAAGGCTAAGAGAAATTTACCTTACTTTGCGCGAACTGGTAAATCTTTATCTACCAGAATTTACCAACATAAGTATAATATTAAAAAGAGGCGAAATAAACAGCGCTTTATTTTTACATTTATCTGAAAATAACCACCCCATTGACTGAAATTAAGCAAAATTCCTTTATCATTCCGCTGATTTCACAAAAAGAAATATTGTCGAGTGTTCCTTAATTGGCATCTTACCCAATATAAACATTTCATAGAGATTAGAATTTAAATTCCAATCTATGAAAGTTTTCCGTTCTCCAATATTCTTAAAGGAACGAAAAATTATCCAGCAACTCGGGTTAATACGAACGAGCATTGTAGGTGTAAAAGACTAACTGGCATCTCTTGTTAAGCTTACAGTACAGGTGACAGTCAGATATGTCTCTGGCTAATGTTTTTTGTGCATGACGCTGTCGCTATTTGATTGCCGTTATTATGTGCGTCTATGTTCGAAGATCAGTTGTGTTTTGCAAATTTGCTGTATTATTGCCTATAACTCAGAAATAGAGAAAGACATAGTGCTTGTCTTTCCATCGTGAAAAGCATTATGAACGACTTGGACAAGAAAAAGGAGCTGCACGACAGGATATTATATGAGTTCACCATCAAACCAAGAGGACTGAAGTTCATATTTAAATGAAGTGAGTAACTTTTATATTAAATTTATACTTCTGTCTTATCCTTAACTCTATAATTTAAGATGAGGATTTTTTGAAAATTTCGAAATGTTTTTTTTTGCTTAGGTGACAAATGACTTCAGGTGTTTTGGAAAATCAAAGGATTGAAATAGTGAAAAAGATCATAAAGAAGAATAAGAAGAACAAGAAGAAGAAGATGAAGATGAAGATAAAGAAGAATAAAACAAGGAAGATAAACTACAGAACTACAGAACTACAGAACCTAGGACCAGCAAAGACCCTAAGGTCCGCTCGAGGCTAGTCCGCTACACTAAATCAAAAACTACGATACACCCTTATCTACGAGTGTATCTCTAACATGCTATTTTTTATTTTTATTTTTTTTATTTTAATACTATCTACTGTACACACTTATCTACATGTGTACATTATCGTGCAATTTTAACTAATCAAACTAGGGGTCGGGGGAGATAGAAAGTTTTTCTTCTCATCTTCCGCAGCCACTCGACTGCTAGTGGTGAAAAGCTCATTTAGGGATAAAGACTACTTATAGGATAGGCGGAAAAGAAATGGGACATCTAAGCTACACATGCAGAGAATCGCCGGCATCATTTTTAGTCATCATAATTTCATATCCTTAAACCTCCGCTCCAAACTCTCTCTCTGCAAGGACGTTTAAATTCACAGTGCTCAACTACGTTATATTTAAACTATTCAAATGCACGTCGAGACGATTTTTGAACATATTAACCGAAGTGCTATCTACTACGTGGGTGGGCAGCCGATTCCAATTTTGAGTAACTTTAAATGTAAAATAGTTTTGGGCTATACTAGTGTTAAAACGCTTGTTCACTAATTTTAACCCGTGCTGACGAGTATTTCCCCTATGATCCAGTTCGAACAGATTGCGAAAGTCAACGTTTGAGAAACCCTTTAGTATTTTAAATACTTCTATTAGCTGGCCACGTAATCTTCTGCGTTCTAGCGATGGCAAATCTAAAGCCCTGAGCCTTTCCTCGTATGATCTATTCCTCAGCTCTGGAATTAATTTCGTAGCCCTACGCTGCACTCTTTCTAATTGCGCGATATCTTTCATTAAATATGGAGCCCAAAATTGAACAGCGTATTCGAGAAGTGGCCGCACAAGGGATTTATATAAAGGTAAAATTATATCCTTAGATTTGAAGGTGAAATTTCGCGCGATATAACCCAAAACGCGATTTGCTTTTTTACACGCATCCGCGCATTGCTTCGAGAATTTAAAATCGTCTGAGACTAATACTCCCAAGTCTTTTTCTAATTTAACCGCGTCGAGGACTTGGCCTTTCATGGTATATTCTACTCTTAAATTATGGCAACCCAAGTGCATTACCTTGCATTTGCTTAAATTAAATTCCATTTGCCACTTGTCCGCCCAATTGGCAATCGAGTTTAGGTCCCCCTGCAATTTATTGACATCCGATCTTACATAGGCACGATTGCCCAGCTTCGTGTCGTCCGCAAATTTAGAAATCCGACTAAGTATGCCTTTATCTAAATCGTTAATATAAATTAAAAACAATAAAGGGCCTAAAACAGAGCCCTGCGGTACCCCACTACTAACGCTGGCCCAATCTGAACATTCCTCATTTATTACCACTCGCTGCGAGCGATCTTTCAGCCAATTTCTAATCCAGTTTAAAATCTTACCAGTAACCCCAATCGCTTTAACTTTCATTAATAACCTTTGGTGGGGGACGGTGTCGAACGCCTTTTTAAAGTCTAAATATATTACGTCTACAGCTTTGCTTTCATCGTACACGCAAATCATTTTGTGGAAGAATTCGAGCAAGTTAGTCAAGCACGATCTCGCACGCCTAAATCCATGTTGGGTATCGTTAATCAGCTTATTTGCCTCGAGGTGGCTCACTATTCTATCTTTAATTACAGATTCTAAAAGCTTCCCAACTACCGAAGTTAGACTAATAGGCCGAAAATTCGTTGCTTCAAATCTATTCCCCTTCTTAAATATAGGTGTAACGTTTGCTCGCTTGAAATCCAACGGAACTACGCCATCCTCTAATGAGCGATTGAAAATTTCACGCAATGGCTTAACGAGTTCATTTTGAAGCTCCTTTATTGGATATACCCCATCGGGGCCCGGAGATTTCGACTTTTTCATTAGCTTAATAAATTTAAGGATTTTCTCGTCATTTATAGTTACATCGGATATGCAATTATCAGCACTACGAACTTCCCCAATTAACGATTCCAATTCGGAAGAATCTTCCACAGTAAACACGCTCGTAAAATGTTCATTTAAAATTTTGGACATTTCTGTCGGAATTTCAGAAGATGAACTACAGAACTACAGAATCTAGGACCAACAAAGACCCTAAGGTCCGCTCGAGGCTAGTCCGCTACACTAAATCAAAAACTACGATACACCCTTATCTACGAGTGTATCTCTAACATGCTATTTTTTTTTTTTTAATACTATCTACTGTACACACTTATCTACATGTGTACATTATCGTGCAATTTTAACTAATCAAACTAGGGGTCGGGGGAGATAGAAAGTTTTTCTTCTCATCTTCCGCAGCCACTCGACTGCTAGTGGTGAAAAGCTAATTTAGGGATAGAGACTACTTATAGGATAGGCGGAAAAGAAATGGGACATCTAAGCTACACATGCAGAGAATCGCCGGCATCATTTTTAGTCATCATAATTTCATATCCTTAAACCTCCGCTCCAAACTCTCTCTCTGCAAGGACGTTTAAATTCACAGTGCTCAACTACGTTATATTTAAACTATTCAAATGCACGTCGAGACGATTTTTGAACATATTAACCGAAGTACTATCTACTACGTGGGTGGGCAGCCGATTCCAATTTTGAGTAACTTTAAATGTAAAATAGTTTTGGGCTATACTAGTGTTAAAACGCTTGTTCACTAATTTTAACCCGTGCTGACGAGTATTTCCCCTATGATCCAGTTCGAACAGATTGCGAAAGTCAACGTTTGAGAAACCCTTTAGTATTTTAAATACTTCTATTAGCTGGCCACGTAATCTTCTGCGTTCTAGCGATGGCAAATCTAAAGCCCTGAGCCTTTCCTCGTATGATTTATTCCTCAGCTCTGGAATTAATTTCGTAGCCCTACGCTGCACTCTTTCTAATTGCGCGATATCTTTCATTAAATATGGAGTCCAAAATTGAACAGCGTATTCGAGAAGATGAAGAAAAAGAACTACAGAACTACAGAACTACAGAATCTAGGACCAGCAAAGACCCTAAGGTCCGCTCGAGGCTAGTCCGCTACACTAAATCAAAAACTACGATACACCCTTATCTACGAGTGTATCTCTAACATGCTATTTTTTTTTTTTTTAATACTATCTACTGTACACACTTATCTACATGTGTACATTATCGTGCAATTTTAACTAATCAAACTAGGGGTCGGGGGAGATAGAAAGTTTTTCTTCTCATCTTCCGCAGCCACTCGACTGCTAGTGGTGAAAAGCTAATTTAGGGATAGAGACTACTTATAGGATAGGCGGAAAAGAAATGGGACATCTAAGCTACACATGCAGAGAATCGCCGGCATCATTTTTAGTCATCATAATTTCATATCCTTAAACCTCCGCTCCAAACTCTCTCTCTGCAAGGACGTTTAAATTCACAGTGCTCAACTACGTTATATTTAAACTATTCAAATGCACGTCGAGACGATTTTTGAACATATTAACCGAAGTACTATCTACTACGTGGGTGGGCAGCCGATTCCAATTTTGAGTAACTTTAAATGTAAAATAGTTTTGGGCTATACTAGTGTTAAAACGCTTGTTCACTAATTTTAACCCGTGCTGACGAGTATTTCCCCTATGATCCAGTTCGAACAGATTGCGAAAGTCAACGTTTGAGAAACCCTTTAGTATTTTAAATACTTCTATTAGCTGGCCACGTAATCTTCTGCGTTCTAGCGATGGCAAATCTAAAGCCCTGAGCCTTTCCTCGTATGATTTATTCCTCAGCTCTGGAATTAATTTCGTAGCCCTACGCTGCACTCTTTCTAATTGCGCGATATCTTTCATTAAATATGGAGTCCAAAATTGAACAGCGTATTCGAGAAGATGAAGAAAAAGAACTACAGAACTACAGAACTACAGAATCTAGGACCAGCAAAGACCCTAAGGTCCGCTCGAGGCTAGTCCGCTACACTAAATCAAAAACTACGATACACCCTTATCTACGAGTGTATCTCTAACATGCTATTTTTTTTTTTTTAATACTATCTACTGTACACACTTATCTACATGTGTACATTATCGTGCAATTTTAACTAATCAAACTAGGGGTCGGGGGAGATAGAAAGTTTTTCTTCTCATCTTCCGCAGCCACTCGACTGCTAGTGGTGAAAAGCTAATTTAGGGATAGAGACTACTTATAGGATAGGCGGAAAAGAAATGGGACATCTAAGCTACACATGCAGAGAATCGCCGGCATCATTTTTAGTCAGAAGAAGAAGAAGAAGAAGAAGAAGAAGAAGAAGAAGAAGAAGAAGAAGAAGAAGAAGAAGAAGAAGAAGAAGAAGAAAAGGGAGTTCAGGGTGTTAAAATAAAGAGTCTATAAAGGGGATTAAAAAAGGCGGTTAAGATTAGCAAATAAGGCCGTAGGCTACACCACCGCAAGGGTGCTTGTATAACCAAGCTCTTCCTGTTAAGGAAGAGAACAGCGGCTTGTTGTTAAATTAATTACCAGTGCACATATAAGTCTGCGGTGTGCATTACGTCTCTTACCTTCTTTTATACATGTGTCTTATGCGAAATCTCTGATGAGCCCGAGTGACGCTAATAGCCTGGAGTCGCCTCTGATATATATATATATATATATATATATATATATATATATATATATATATATATATATATATATATATATATATATATATATATATATATATATATATATATATATATATATATATATATATATATATATATATATATATATATATATATATATATATATATATATATATATATATATATATATATATATATATATATGTATATATATATATATATATGTATATATATATATAAATATATATATATATATATATATATATATATATATATATATATATGTATATATGTATATATATATATAAATATATATATATATATATATATATATATATATATATATATATATAAATATATATATATATATATATATATATATATATATATATATATATATATATATATATATATATATATATATATATATATATATATATATATATATATATATATATATATATATATATATATATATATATATATATATATATATATATATATATATATATATATATATATATATATATATATATATATATATATATATATATATATATATATATATATATATATATATATATATATATATATATATATATATATATATATATATATATATATATATATATATATATATATATATATATATATATATATATATATATATATATATATATATATATATATATATATATATATATATATATATATATATATCTATATATATATATATATATATATATATATATATATATATATATATGTATATATATATATATATATATATATATATATATATATATATATATATATATATATATATATATATATATATATATATATATATATATATATATATATATATATATATATATATATATATATATATATATATATATATATATATATATATATATATATATATATATATATATATATATATATATATACATATATATATATATATATATATATATATATATATATATATATATATATATATATATATATATATATATATATATATATATATATATATATATATATATATATATATATATATATATATATATATATATATATATATATATATATATATATATATATATATATATATATATATATATATATATATATATATATATATATATATATATATATATATATATATATATATATATATATATATATATATATATATATATATATATATATATATATATATATATATATATATATATATATAATATATATATATATATATATATATATATATATATATATATATATATATATATATATATATATATATATATATATATATATATATATATATATATATATATATATATATATATATATATATATATATATATATATATATATATATATATATATATATATATATATATATATATATATATATATATATATATATATATATATTTATATATATATATATATATATATATATATATATATATATATATATATATATATATATATATATATATATATATATATATATATATATATATATATATATATATATATATATATATATATATATATATATAATATATATATATATATGTATATATATATATATATACATAATATATATATATATATATATATATATATATATATATATATATATATATATATATATATATATATATATATATATATATATATATATATATATACATATATATATATATATATATATATATATATATATATATATATATATATATATATATATATACATATATATATATATATATATATATATATATATATATATATATTGAGCGATCAATAAGATCGCTCAATTTTTAAATATAAATAAAACAAGTTGTGTGTGATATATGCACTCAATTTTGTTTTAATTTGAAAGTACATTTTATGGCATTAAGTGTGGAATATTACGACGTTCAAATGTCCGCCGCGGCTTTGCTTGGTGAACGTATTCGGGAGGCCCAATTTTCGATGACTTTGTCGCATAAATCTGGCTGAATTTGCTGGATGGTATTCGTTATGTTGACTTTGAGGACATCAACTGTTTAAGGATTATTCGCATAGACCTGCGATTTAAAGTAGCCCCAAAGAAAGTAGTCTAATGGCGTTAAATCGCATGATCTCGGTGGTCAGTTGACGTCGCCGCCGCGCGAGATGACCCTGCCCTCAAATCGCTGGTGCAAAATGTTTATCGTGGCATGCGCAGTGTGGCACGTAGCGCCCTCCTGTTGAAACCACATGGCGTCAGTATCCATATCAGGCATATAATCCAGTTGAGGCCACAAGAAGCTGCTTATCATCGATCGGTAGGTCTCGCCGTTGACGGTTATGGCAACCCCATCTTCGTTCTCAAAAAAATACGGACCGATGATTCCGTTAGACGAAAATCCTCATCAAACATTGACTTTGTTGAAATGCAATTGTTGCTAGTGTATCTCATGTGGATTGTTTTCGTCCCAAATCCGACAATTTTGCTTGTTCACAAATCCATTCATCCAAAAATTGGCCTCGTCGCTGTGACGAGGATAGAAATCACGTAATGCGCGGAACGTTTTTCGAATGGAGCACTGAATTTGATAATAACTTTTGTTGATTTGCACAACTTATTCAACGCTTTAACTTTCCATCATGACTTGCCAAGTACTACTGAACAGTTCACAGTGCGGTTGCCAGATGTCGCTTTAACAACATGGCCACTATCGCCTGACAAAGCTCGAGCGTCCTTGTTGAAAGACCATATATATATATATATATATATATATATATATATATATATATATATATATATATATATATATATATATATATATATACAAGTTCTGCGGGTGGTAACGACCTTCTGTCTTTCAGTAAAGAAAGATGCACAGACCTTGTATTGCAGACTATATAACAATACAATAAAAAAATAGACAAACCTTGACGTAAATGAGCAAGATGCACAGACCTTGTATTGCAGACTATATAACAATACAATAAAAAAATAGACAAACCTTGACGTAAATGAGCAAATGAGACAAGAAACAAGGAGTTTTAAAGGCATAAAAAAGGGACATTAAAATGCAAGTGTCTATGAAGATATGGTACAAAACCCCTTGGAACTTGCTAGCCTAGAGGGATAATGGGCTTGATATAGTATTGCTTTGGGAAGAATTGCCTTAGTATGAACTTCGACGGGGGGAATTGCCTTGACATAAACTTCCAAAGGGGAATTGAATGGGAAGGAACCTCGACGGGGAGAATTGCCTTGGTATGAACCTCGAAACGGGGACAATTGCCTTTGCATTAACCTCTATGTGGAAATTTACTTTAGTATGAATCTCTACCAACACAATTATATTAGTATAAACCTCTACGGGAGAATTGTCTACGAATGAACCTTGCCAAGGAGACTTGCCTTATTATGAACCTAGAAGGGAAGAATTGCCTTATTATGAACCTAAATGGCGATAATTCCTTTGTATGAAACTCAACGACGAGAATTGCCTTAGTATGAACATCAATGGATACAATTACCTTAGTATGAACCTCGAATGGGACAATTGCTTTAGTATGAACCTCGTCAGATACAATTACCTTAGTATGAACCTCGATGAGGACAATTGCTTTAGTATGAACCTCGAAGGATATAATTAACTTAGTATGAACATCGATGGGGAGAATTCCATTAGTACGAACTTCGACGGGGAGAATTGCCTTTGCATGATCCTCGACGATGATAATTGTCTTAATATGAACATCAACGGAAAGAATTGCCTGATTATGAACCTGGAGGGAAGAATTGCCTTAGTATGAATGAGTTCAGGAGTTCACTCCTTAGGATTGAGATCGTCAACCTTGTCCACCTGACGGCCCACATACATAGTGTTAATATTATCAAGACACCATTATTTGTACGAAGTTTCATGATTTAAAAAACAAGTAATTGATAATTCCATTGACGAGATTTTTCAAATGATTAATTTCTATATTCAATAGATTATTCGTAATAAATAACTTTCAGGCGTCAGTAGATTATTTCATATGATTAATTTAGTTCGTCAGTAGATTATTTTGAACATTAAGTTGTTTTCAGCTGTCAATAGATTATTTCGAATGGTTAATTTATATTTTCAGTGAATTACTTGGAACAATTAATATCAATTGTCGCGAATCATACAAAATAATTAATCTAAGTTATTAATAGATTATACCTAATGAGTAATATCATTTGTCGGTTTATTCCAAATGATTCATACCAATTTTCAATAGATTATTTTGAATAATTAATTTAAATTGTAAAAATTTTCATAATGATTTACCTCAGTCGTCAATGGATTATTTCAAATAATTAATTTCAATTGTAAACATTTTCATAATAGATCATCTCAGGCGTCATTAAATTATTTCGAATAATTAATTTCAATTTTAAAAATTTTCATAATGAATCTTTTCAAACGTCATAAGAATATTTCGAATAATGAATTTAAAATTTAAAAATTTATATAATATGTAAATCATCTCAGTCGTATTAGATGATTTAGAATAATTAATTTAAATTGTAAATTTTCTCATAAAGATTCACTTCAATCGTCAATGGATTATTTCGAATAATTAATTTAAATTGTATTTTTTAATGATTAATCATTACTTCGGATGATTAGGTATTTTCAAATAGAGCTTTATGTAACCCGCCAACTTTTACGATGGCAGAGATAACTCAAATATTTACGAAGAGAACCATAAATGTGATATCTTAATTTGTTTTTTGCACAGATTTCACCACCGAGTTACACCGTTTTACTCATATCTCAGTGAGGATCTAACGTTGGAGATACATTAAATCCGCGGTTTTACAGGTAGTAAATCCTAAATTCGGTTTAGATTAGTACTCTAAGATTATTATGATTAAAAATTAATAAAAAGAGATACCATTTTTCATTGTGAGAAAAAGTGTTTTTAATATCTATATGTTGACGGGTTTTGTGCCTCTTCTTCTGGCCTTGTAACTATGGATATGACGCTAATGACCTTCCGTCGGTAGATTTGGCACAAAGCCAAAGTGATCGGACAGTCGGTGCAACGGAATCCTTCTTAGGGAGAAAGGACTTCCTGTAGTTTGGTAGACGGTGCAATCTGACGTTAAATGATTCTTGCAAGGGGTTCGATCGTGCAGGAAGGGCGCGTGATCCTAAGTAATCACACCAATTCAACCTAATGTTGTGTTGCCTTGAGTGGCGACAACCTTTATTAACTGCTAAGAGTTTTATTTGTATCCGCCTATCTATTATCTAGCGATCTATCTGTCTATTGAATTATATGCAAATGTGTTTTTTTCCTAAGTATGGAAGTGAGATGTGGGCTTTCCGTTTCATCTAACTATACTATTATTACTTTCCTTTGTTAAGGCACTTAACACTACTCCCTTTGAAAAGAAGTGTAGAAAATCGTGTTCTTTACTACGCGTCGCACTTCCATATTTTGATTGAAATAATAGAAATTTCTATATCCTATGATTTGCAAAATATGTTACAAGCAGCTGGTCAATAACAAACTCAACGTACTAGTTTTCGTAAAAACTAATTGAACAAAATGATAATTTGGGAGTAAAATAATTAAAAAATAATTGTTTAAATAATATTTATAATCCCCGACTTTGCTTTCGATTGATAAGATTAAGTTTCTCTGAAGGGGTTTTTAGCCATTGCAACTGGTATTCGGGGTCGATTTGGATTTTGGCGAGGGGGAAACACTTAAAATCAAGAATAAAATAATGGTCGTTATCTTAATAGGGTTTATGCCATCGAAGAACATATTTGGGGGAAATGTTACCAATCTTAGCGGGTAATGATGGTTTGTATGTGGGGTCGGCTTTTCGGTCGTCGATCGGGGATGGAGGTGATGGAGGAGACAGGTCCCGGACTTCACGAGGTCCCTGCAAAGGTGAAGTGGGTCACACTAATGCCAGAGTGAGTGGCGGGAGTGGATGTTTTTTGTTTTCAAGTGATTTGAGGTACCAAGATTTTGACGTGTCATTCAGGTAAACAGGTAAGTTCGCTTCTGATGGGGAGGGTTCCCTTCGTGGGCAGTTTTACTAGAGGTGAATCTCGTTTGAGATATGAAGATCGAGCATTTGGAAATCCCCTTTTGGAAATGTTCACTTCTTGGGCTTTTTTTAATGATCTCCATGCACTAGTTTTGTGCGTTTTAGATCCCTAAGATCGAGGATTTTGAATTTGTATCTGCTGAAGTCTTTCATTATTCTATAGGGTGCATCACATCTGGAGTATAGTTGCACATTAGTGTTTGGGGGTATGATGCTTTTAATATAGCATCGCATCCCGGAGAAGATGGCACGTAGGGGTGAGGTTCTTTGGTATTGTTGCTGCTCCATTTGGGTACTCTGTTGGTTTAGTTCCCTTCGAACAAGATCAGAATTTTTAAAAGAACGCTCTGTTCATTCATTTGCGACGTCTGCGTTGTAGGATCGTGCACCGTAGTCAGGGTTCAAAGCGACATCCGAATCAATTATATCGTAAGGAAAGCGTTTGGCATAGTGAAATAATGCAAAGTGTGTGGTATCTCCAATTGCTACATGATATGCGTCGTTGATGGCAGTCTGAGTGAGGGATAGACATTCATCACAATGGGGTGAGATTTCTACTATTGATCGGAGAAAATTCAAAATTTTCCAATTTTGCCGTTCCACTAATACATTTGATGCGGGGTGGTGGGGGACTATGTGCACCTTGGTTATGTTGCACAAACTACAGATTTCTTCCATTAATTTTAAGTCAAGTTGGCAGCGTTGTCGCGGATCAGTACTTCGGGTGCGCTGTGAGTTTTGATGGTGCGATCTATGAGAACTTTGGCAACTGTTTCAGTTGTTTGGTCCGGAATCGGCCCCAATTCCTTATAGCGAGTAAAGTGAACGGTAAATACTAATATATATTTATTGTTACTCGGTGTCTTCCTAAGACGTCCTAAAATATCCATGCTGGTCTTTTTCCAAGGCTGTTGTGGAATTGGATATCTGTGCATATACCTTGTTTTGGGACAACTCATAGTAGCGGTTTCGAATAGTACTTTTTTTTAACTTTTAATAATTTGGAGCTCTATGCTATACGAAGACATTCGCAAGGCTTTTGACCTATATATATATATATATATATATATAAACAAAAATCAAGTTCATTGGGACAAAGTTTAGCAAACCTCTAGAAGCGGGAAGGTTGTATAATCTAATCGAGGAAGAGAATTTGCCTAATTCATCTGAGAAGAGACCTAAAAGAAATAACCATACCTAAATCTAGTTGGTGAGGCCAAACAACAAAACTAAAGTTTAAATGTTATTATATATAAAATAATTGATTTATTAAAAATATTATTTATAGTAAATACATATGTAAGAGACCAGTTTTCGCCGAATGAAGTGAATCAAATCCTAAGGAAAGAAGAACTAAAGATATAAAAGAGGAATGAAAAAAATCATGGATAAATGTACTGAAGTTGGAAACGGTCAAGTACAAAAAAAACATAAAAGTGACTCGAAGTAAAGAAACTCTGAACAGAAGTCAATAACATTAATATTAAGAAAATGAACGAACTTAACGGGAATAGAATGAGTCAAACTCATTAAAATGTTGACTCAAGTAAAAAAGAAGTCGACTGATAAACTTCCAATAATGGGAGTTGGAGTTAACACAATGGTTGAAATAAAACATGTTAAAATAAACATATGAAATGGAATAATTATTAGAAAATGAACCAACTAACAAAACAACAGAGGAAACGGTGATATAAAATATGATATTACTGAGGAATAATGAATTATCAGTAAATATATTCATGAAAATAGTAAATAACATAACATAACATAACATAATTACACGGATGACAAAAGCCACAAGGGCCTATCAAAGGTCATCCGCCTCCGTCAAAACCCACCCATAAAAAGCACCATTACCAGGGAAAGACAAATTTAAAGTCCCCCACAATATAATATAACGGATGACAAAAGCCACAAGGGCTCATCATATGTCATCCGAGTCAAGCGGCCTCTTTTTCAAGGCACCCAAACTCCCAGGAAAACTACATCCAGAGGATTGCATCCAGAAACAAGGGTATCACCAATCAAGGCTTGTCAAGAACTAAATCATGCAGCTATAGATATATACAAAACTTAGGAACCATCACAACCTTCCCTTCCCATAAACTCATCCAACCTACTCTTAAATACATTTAGATTTGGACTACCTACTACCCTCTGCGGCAATTTGTTCCAGAAGTCTACCACTCTATTGGTGAAAAAATACTTTCTTAAATCCAACCTACACCCTTGCTTTTTAATTTTCAAGTGGTGACCTCTAGTCCGATTTCCATCATCTAACTCAAAAAACTTGCTAACATCCAATTTATCTATCCCGGAAAAAATTTTAAAGAGCTCAATCATATCCCCTCTCACACACCTCCTTTCGAACGAGAACATATTTAATACCCTCAGTCTATCTTCATATTCAAGGTGCCTCAGGGAAGGAATAATCTTTGTTGCCCTCCGTTGCACTGACTCAAGAAGGTTAATATCGTGTCTAAAATATGGGGACCATGCCTGTATACAGTACTCTAGATGTGGCCTAACATAAGAGTTATAGAGTTTAAGAATAACCTCCTTACTTTTGTAACTGACATTTCTCTTAATAAAACCCAGCACTCTATTTGCCCTATTTCTTGCTTCAATACACTGCTTAGAAAACCTTAATGACTTATCTATTACTACTCCTAGATCTTTCTCATCCTCTACTGAGCTCAGCCAATGCCCATCCATTTCATAGTTAAATTCTCTATTATCTTTTCCCATGTTAATAACTTTGCACTTTTCAGGGTTGAAAGTCATTTGCCACTTATGTGCCCAGGATAACAATTTATTTAAGTCCCCCTGCACTTTAAAATTATCATCAATATCTTTAACTACAGCTGCTAATTTGGTATCATCCGCAAAAATTGACACTTTATTATTAAATGCCTCCCCAAGATCGTTTATATAGATGACAAATAATAATGGACCGAGAACTGATCCCTGAGGAACCCCACTGATAACATCCCTCCACTCTGACTTTACACCATTTAGCACTACCCTTTGCTTCCTGTCTTTCAGCCACTCAGCTATCCAATTTGAAACACCCCCACATATCCCAATCATTTTTAATTTATGAACTAGTCTCCTGTGTGGTACCTTATCAAATGCTTTACTAAAATCTAAGTAAATTATATCTACATTCTCTCCCTTATCTACTTGATCTGTGACAAACTCCAGAAAGTCTAGTAAGTTAGTCAAACATGATCTACCTGATCTAAACCCATGCTGAGCATCGCTGATTAACCCCTCCCTCTCTAGATGTTGGCAAATCCCTTTTTTAACTATTTTCTCAAGAATTTTACAGACTACAGGAGTTAGGCTAACCGGTCTAAAGTTATTTGGATCCTCTTTACTACCCTTCTTGAAAATGGGGACTACATTCGCTCTCTTCCAATCATCGGGTATTTCTCCATATTCCAATGACCTAGTATATAACTTGTCCAGAGCTATTGAGATACTTTCTACCCCTTCCTTAAGTATCCTAGAATGAATATTATCAGGGCCGGAGGCCTTGGTAGTATCTAAATCACCTATTAGTCCTTTTATCATCCTCCGATCCACACAAATGTTAGTAAACACCTCTTTTCCTGACCTATGAGTACTATACATAGGACTATTTAGTTTCTCTTTTGTAAATACTGATGCAAAATGACCATTTAGTACCTCAACTATTTCCTCATCAGTTTCTCTCACAAACCCTTCATATTTGATAGGTCCTATTTTAACTCTGCCACACTTGTTATTAGTTTTATAGTAACTAAAGAACTTTCTAGGATCTTTGTTGCTATCCTGAGCTAATTTAATTTCTGACACCCTTTTGTTCTTCTTTATAATCTTATTTAACTCATTCCTAGCCATTCTATAATCACTTAAATTTTGAATATTATTTTCTACCTGTAATTTTTTATATGCCCTTTTCTTCTCTGAAATTTTTCTAGCTATCTCCTGATTCCACCATAATGGTTTCCTACTTTTGTTCCTAATGGCCTTCATTGGGATACATTGTTCTTGGACTACATTTATTATATGCTTGAAAGTATCCCACATCCCATAAGCATTTTTACCTCTGAATTCTATATCCCAGTCTACCAAATTTAGCAAGCTTCGAAGTTTTACATAATCTCCCTTATGAAAATTTGGAACTTTTTCAGCATTCTCAGTTATTTTACCCTTCTCAATTCCCAAGTTAAAACGAACTATCTGATGGTCACTATTTCCCAATGCTTCCCCAACAGTCAATTCTTGAACTAAATGATCACTGTTAGAAAGTACTAAATCTAATATATTGTCCCCCCTCGTTGGCTCATTAACAAATTGATTCAAAAAATTATCCTCAAAGCATTCTATGAACCTGCCACTTGTTCTATCCCTACCTATCATATTTTCCCAGTCCACAGAGTTTAAGTTGAAGTCCCCAATAATAACTGCATCTGTTTCACATCCCTTACTTATTTCCCTTATCATTAGTTCATCTATATCATCAGTCTGCCCAGGTGGCCTGTAAAAAGCTCCCAAATGCACCATTCTATTTTTACTGAACCTAATATCTATCCAAAGTGACTCAACTCCATCCTGCTTTATTTAAGTATTTAAACTTGAAACAATGTTGTTTTTTATATAGATAATTATTCCTCCACCAATCCTACCTGTCCTTTGACTAATGTACATATTATAGCCCTGAAAATCAAATTCACTTATAGTGTCACTAAATTCTATTTCATTAACCCATGATTCAGTAAGGCATAATATATCTATATCCTCATTGCTAATATAACTAAATAGCTCATCCTTCTTGTTTCTAAGACTACGAGCATTTGTATAGAAACAATTTAACCCCCCTATCCCTGAAGCACCTCTTGAAACTTGAATGACCTCACCTCTATCGCCTTGGAACCTATTTCTGTTATGTGCCAAGTCCATTCTACTTTCAGTACTATAATGTCCTCTCATAATTCCCTGACCACTATTAGTATCTAGTTTCCCGCCCGCAAAGACCTAATAACACGATCATACTCCTCCCACAACACATCTACCCCCCTCCTACTCAAATGCAGTCCATCCATCGCATACATTTCTTTCATTCCAACAAACCTATCCCACACATCCACAAACATGACACCTTCCATCTCACACATCCTCCTCACATAATCATTCAGACCAATTGCACGAGACATCCATTCTACCCCAACATCCATTCTTGGAAGCACACCTGTCACAACACCTTTCATTCTACTTTCTTTCACCTTTTCAATCAACCTCTTGTACCTCTCACGTAACTCACATGCACCCACTTTCTTCACATCATTCACTCCTACATGTGTAATCACAACCGCATCCCTTGCACAGCCAGACACCAGTTCCTCATACCTATCAGACAGATCTCTCACTCCAGCACCCGGCAAACACACCCTCAAACCATTCAATCTACTTGCATTCAACTTCCTATCTAAATATCTAACTCGCGAATCACCCATCACAAGCACTTCAGTCAGACTCCTATTCCTAACCCACACAGACCTAACTACATCCCCACTCCTATTCTCATTCAAACTACCAGTCACTCGAACTCCACCCCCACCCCCATCAGTCATATCACTTCCAGTTACTTCCTCTCTTAGGGCACTGAATCTATTAGTCAAGCTAATAGGTTCTGTGTCCCTCTGACTCACACACCTATTCTCCCCCTGGCTAACTAAGATAACTATTAGTTCTGGTTACAACGAATAATCATGGATAATGGTAATAAAAGAAGATATTAATGGGAGATTAGCTCGGGTATAATAAAGTGAAATGTGCATAGAACAAAGAAGATAGACAAAAAAGACGAATGAAGGAGTCAGTGATAACGCAGGGACTCTTTTTAAAAAGAAAACGATGCAGCTGTGAAACTTTGAGACAATGATTCGACGAACATGTCTCGTTCAAGGTCACGAGACAGTAAGGCGATTGATAACTTTACGAAAAAAACCCTGCTAGAACTATGGGGGACCTTACTTGAAGTAAGGAAGTATAATTGAATTAGAAACAATGAAAACAAGGTCTGCTGACGAAAAAGTCGCGTGCCCTCACTTATTCTGATTTATATCCTTACGACTTTGAAAACATTCAATAATTACCGGAGTAACCTTAGGAGGACCTTGGCAATTCTATCATTCTAAAGAGAATGTAAACACCTTAAAGGTTTCAAATTTCGTTAAAATCGGCAGAATAGTTTTGAGTTGATTGACAAAAAACAAAACAAATAATACTCTGGCTAACCTTGGGTGACTTTGGCAATTATATTATTTGAAAGGGAATGTAAAACAATAGAAGGGTTTTAAATTTCGTTAGAACCATGCGAATAGCTGTTGTTATTGTCAAATAACTAATTCTCAGGCTAACCTTAGGAGGATATTAGCAAGTATATCATTCGAAAGAGAATGTAAAACAATATAAGGGTTTTAAATTTCGTTAGAATCTGCCGAATAGTTATGATGTTATTGCCAAAACAATATAATTCCAGGTCTAACATAGAAGGACTGCCAATAATAGTAGAACTTACCATAGCATACTCTAGCGTAGCTAGCATAGTGTAGCCTAGCCTTACATAGTATAGCTTAGCCTGGCATAGTATGACTTAGCCTAGACTAATCTAGCCTAGCCTAGCAGAGAATGTATAGTATGGCCTATCTTAGCCTAGAAATCATAGTAAAGCCTAGCCTAAGATAACAAAAACTAGCTTAATATAGCCTAGTACAGCCTAGCATATATAGGATAGTAAAGCTTACCATAGTATAGCATACTATAGCTTATCATAGTATAGCCTAGCCACGAATAGTATAGTGTAGCCTAAGCTAGCATAGTTTAGAATAGTTTAACATAATATTGCCTAGCTTATCCTCGTATGGCCTACTCTAGCTTAGCCTTGTAAATCTTATCATAGTATAGCCTATTTACCATCGCCTACCTTACCCTAATCGAGCTTAGCATAGTTTAGTATAAGCATAGTATAACATAACCTAGCATAGTATAAACTGGTCTAGTATAGTATAGCCTATCTTAGCATAGCATAGCATATCATATCCTATTCTAGCATGGTATATCTTGGTATAGCACACCCAACCATAGTCTAGCCTTGCCTAGCCTACCCTAACCTATGCTAGCTTAGCATGGTACACTATAATCTAGCCTAGGCTAGCGTAGTATAGTCCAGCATAGCCTTGCATAGCATAACATACCCTTGTATAGCCCAGTCTAGTATTTCATAGCATAGAATGGCCTGCAATAACATAGTATACCCTAGAGTGGCCTAGTATATCCTAGCCTAGCCTAGTATAGACTTATATATAGCCTAGCATAGTATAAATTAGAATACCCTAGCCTATTATAGTATACCTGAGCCTATCACAGTGCATCATATCCTAGCCTAGCCTACCTAGCAGAGTATAACCTAGCCTAGCTTAGCGCAGTCTACAATTGCATATTAAAACTTTGTCTAGGCTAGTGTAGCTTACCTTATTCTAGTATAGCCTAGCTTAGCTTAACCTGTTCTAGTATAGCCTAGCTTAGCCTTGTACTTTATATTTGAGCATATCTTAGCATAGTATAGCCTAGCTTATTATAGCCTAGCATAGCATAGCTTATTCTAGGCTTGACTAGCAGAGTATCGCATATTATAGCCTAGTCTAGTCTAGCAGAGTATCGGCCGAAAAGTTATGATGTTATTGCCAAAATAAAGTAATTCCCGGGATAACCTTAATAGGAGTTTGGCAATTATATCATTTGGAAGGGAATGCAAAACAACATAAGGGTTTCAAATTTCGTTAGAATTGGCCGAATAGTTATGATGACATTGCCAAAACAATACAATTCACGGCTTATCCTCGGGAGGACTTTGGCAATTATATCATTCAATGTAAAACAACATAAGGGTTTCAAATTTTGTTAGAATCGGCGAATAGTTACAATGTTATTACAAAAACAAAAAGTAAAGCAAAACGGGACCGACCGACAGACATAGTGAGATGTAGAGTCGCTGGTGTCCTGACTTGCACGCGACTAAAAATGGAAGATAAATGTATCGCGTAAGAGAGATTACTTAGCCTAGTTAAAACTATGAGAAATTGGAACAAATAAAATAATAGACTGTCAAAAACATCTAATTTTTCGGGAAAAAATTTCTTTCATACGCTTGTACAAATCACTTGTGTATAGGAACAACAAGTGGGAAACATTCATAAACAGTAATGTCATTAGACATTGAACGAATGTGGTTTAATTTTGAATCATTTAGGGGTAAATAGTTATGGTTACAAACATCCAAACCACTGTTTACACTATCGACAGAGCATCCTTTTCATGGATTTCTGCATATCTTGTCTCCGAATTAGACTGTTCTTCGGCCATCACCGGCTGTGAAAACAATAAATCTTTTGGAAGAGCACCGCTTTTGCCGGCCCCTAGCATATTTAAATTTCCAGGAGCAGCATTTGTTTGGCTCTCCTCTTTTAAACTAGAAATCTGAGAATTCTTGGGGAAGACCTTTCGTACTGACCAATTCTTTAAAGCTCAGTGCCCGAATAATTTGAGCTAAAACTGCTCAAATGAAGCCTAAAGTTCCCGTCTCAATATCGTACTCGAACCATAAGATTTTGATTTAATTACAAACAAAACCAAAAATTGCTTCGTATAAATTCACTAATTATTGAAAAGTATATCAAAAATCGTTCGTCAATATGAAATATTAATGCTAGCACAAAATAGAGCTAACAGCCTAATCTCTTCTACGCCCAAAGGTCGTACCTGCAAATTGCTTTATTTTCTCGACGTATTCAATCACTGTGGTTTCGCGATAATTTGATTTCGTGAATCTTCAAGCCTCAAAGATTCTTTTAAAGTTGTCTCACAGGTCGCACTCATGCCGTGCTCTGGTAGAAGGCCATTATGTCCCCCGATAGCTTCAGAGGGGTAGCTCTCCAAGTGCTCTGAGCTAGCACTCACTGTTGTGATCCTGGCAAGGTCGCCAGTGTTGACGCGATTTTGTGCTCCTTCTTCTGTCCTTGTAACTATGGCTATGACGCCAATGACTCTCCGTCGGTAGATGGGGCACAAAGTCAAAGTGATCAGGCAGTCGGTGCAACGGAATCAATGAGGCTGAGAAAGGACTGCCTGTAGTTTGGTACACAGTGTACTCTGACGTTAAATGATGATTCTTGAAAGGGGTTCGATCGTGGAAGAGGGCGTGTGAGCCTAAGTGAGCACACCAATTCAACGTAATTCTTGTGTTGCCCTGAGTGGTGACAACGTTTTGCTTGCCCATCTTTGAAACCCGGTACGACACAGTGGCGGAGAGCAAAATGAGTTGTAAGGCTTTAGCTTTATTCAAAGTACAAGATATTCTCAAGAGGGGGCGTAACTCCAAAGGGGTTTACCAATATGATACTACTTAAGGAGGAGCTATGGGCTCGTTTAATGACAGTGTTCCAATCCTATATTACGTGGGAGGGGTTTTCTTAAGTTTTTTAAGTGGATCTACCAATGTTAACATAAGAAGGGCAGATTGCTATCCAACTCTGCCTGTTTATTTGCTAATTGTTACGGCCAGTGCACGGGCTTCCAACCTATCTTAGAAGTTGGTGGCACCGGTGAATAGAAAAGTATTTTTTTAATAGTATAACAGATTCCTAAGCATTTATTTATAGCAGTGTTTTCGTTATTTTGTTTACATGATTCTTGCAACAATACCATCGGGAAAGGTGGAAAGGTTAATTAAAAAATTATTAAACCTGAGAGTAGGATATTGAGAACATTTAAGCTTTTAGCATTGGGTTATGGCACGCATAGAAGGCGAAAATTTGATGTTGCATCGTCTATGGTAAAAAAATAAATAAAATAGAAAGTTGGGTTATACATGAGAGACTGGGATAAACACAGTTGAACTTTGAAAACAAAATTTAACCTTTATTAACTGTTAAGAGTTTCATTCGTATCTCTCTATCTATTATCAATCGATCAATCTGTCTATCAAATTATAATGCAAATGTGTTTTTTCCCTAAGTATGGAAGTGAGAGGCTGGCTTTCCGTTTCATCTAACTATACCATAGTTACTTTCCTTTGTTAAGGCACTTAACATATATTACGTCTAAAAATGCAAATAAAAGTTTTCGCAAGGGGCAAAGGGTGAAGTTCTTCACAAGTTCTTTTGTGAAATGCACAAACAGAATGAGGCTAAGTTCAGAAGAGTTGCGCACCTTCTTCCATATTTCCACAAGTATATTCCTTTCCTATCTAGAAAATTAAGCATAGGTTTAGGAAATTGAAAACAAAGAATCAAACATTATAAATATAGTATCAGAACAGGCCAGGATTCTAGTACCCTCTTAACCCATCTTTCGGAGTATGGCCTTCGTGACTTCAATAAATTTGATCTATTTTAACCTTTTGAATTCACTTTTCTGGGACCCCTCCCCCTCAACCTCCCCAAAGAGGTACCCTTGTTGCATTTTGTTTGTTTATCATAAATTAAACGAAAATTAAGACTTTTGCAACCATTAGAGGGTCATGATTCCACAGAACTTTGCATTTATGAATATAAGTGCTGATGCGTACGTGATGGAATGGTTAAAATACTTCGTGAAAACCAAACATTTGGGTTGTTTATATTCAAACGATTAACAGCACCCTCTTTCTAACTTTTATGGCATACCTCTTAAAAGATACTTCTAGATCATGTATAAATTAAAAGTGAAGGTAGAGAAATCTATTGAACCCCTCGGGATGTGTTGATATAATTGCATAATTACAGTCCACCTTTAGATTACCCGACCACAATGGCTGAGTAGATGTTTCGGTTGGAAATTATATTTGCAAATTGTATATTGCGAGTGATTTTTAGTTTAGATTTATTGCAATTGAAGCGCAACCTGTTCTTATCAATTTATAAAAATGTTTTTGGGGAGATTTGCTCATGACAACCGACAACCACAACCATGGATGGCAGTGTTGTAGACAATTTGACAAAAAAAAATGGTGTAGAGGTAATAAAGATTGAACAGATAACTAAATGAAATTATAATATATTTAGTAGGACAAATAACTGAAGATCAATGACTCGCCTAGCAAGGAATTTGGATAAAACAGAAAAGGAAAGTGAAAGAAAAGAAAAAGATATGGTGTGGATAAGATTAAAAGAAAAGATATATGATACAACAACCTTGACCAAAACTTGTCAAAGGGTTCACTGACAAAAAAAAACAATACCTTAATAGTGTGTATGAATTAATAGAAACTCGTCCTCAATAGGCCTGAACTAAACGGCAATCAAACTTAATGGGCCCATAACATTTTTAAGTAAGAGGTTGTTACCATACTGTCTTAGGAAGTTTATCATCGCAGAAAGATGAATTAACCTAGCTCCTAGTCTTCACTGTTGCCGCCGAAAAATGTCTTCTGGGTATATATGCCGGCAAACCCAGTGTCTGGTCGAGCGCTTTATTCGAAGAATGACTTCAAGCGAGAAACCTCGAGCATCATTTTCTTTTCCGCCTGGATACAGCCAACTGTGTCAACAATACTATTCTGCATAATTAAGAGTGAGGAGTGAAATACAATAAGAGGAAAATTTTGAGCACAAAAAAATATATAGAATAAAGAATAAAAATTTATACTATAATTTGTATACAAACATAATAAACTAAAGACACTAAGGGGTAATTCTCAAGCACCTTGAACTAATTACAATCGCACTCTTTCTTTTAAACCTTTAGATTTCCCAGATTTGAATCACTGTTTTATTTTTTTTATTGATAAAATAGCTAAACTAATTTAAAATTATAGATCATAAAATAATAAATGTAATTATATATAACATTTTTGAGATATAACCAATTTTTCTAAAACCTGTGACTGGTTTTAGTCTTAAGGACTAAACTACTATAAGAAATCAGACTGAAGAGTAAAAAGGGTGTTCTGGTTACTGCAGTCTAATAGAACCATCACCGCCTGGATTTATAAACACTAGCGTATGTACTTTGTGCAAAAGATCGTTGACATCATCTTAGATATTTTTCAAGTTTTCTCTCCTTTTACTCTATAATAGTTTGAATAGTCAAATTAATCCATAATTGCTAAGTACTTATAAGTCAATATATAAATAATATGGAGACCGTTTGCAATGTATCTTGCACTATCACAATAGAGCACAATTAGCCTGCAACTGGTGTAACAAACGTGCAGACTATGTCTGTATGGTTGCAGCGATGAATGTTTGCAATGTTACATGATATGGTTGCATTGTGTGTGCATAGTTGTGCACAATATTAATAAATTTAAGTATAGGTAACTATATAACAACTATAAGGAAACAATAAATTAGTATATTTACCCTTCGGAAATCAACGTCAAAAATTTGTATTGAAAGGAAATAATATCCCTTAAAAGATACAAAAAGCTTACAATACGATAGAAGAAAGTACTCATAGAGGAGATATTGTTATCACCAAACTTACTGAAGGTAGATTGGACAGTGATATCGAAACACAGGACAATGCGAATTTAGAAGAAAACGAAACAGGCCTAAATTAGGTGCAATGGAAGTCTCTATACTTATTGAAAGTCCTGACACAGAAAAAGAAGAATAACAGAAGAAGAAAATAAGAAGAAAAGAAGAAGAGGAATAGAAATAAAAAAGAACTACAGAACTAGGACCAGTAAAGACTTGGGTTCACTCAAGGCCACTACGAGTGCTAATAAGGTCTAATGACTGGGATGCGTCTGCTGTTTTATACTTATAAATGTTTCAAATTCGGGCTTAATTGAAGTAACTTGCAAGATTATGTTATCTTCTGCATTTAGCCGGTTTCTGTATTTAGCTTTCGTTGCTGCATACAATGAGAAGGTTTTCTCGCACAGATAGGTCGTCGGAAATCTCACTAAAGGTTTTAGAGCTTGAACCGCAATAACCGGAAATTCTTCGCTCAAGATAATCCAAAACTTTGTTAGTTCAGTTTCTTTAAATTTACTTTTCAATTCAAAATTTGCTGAAATATTAATCAGCTGTTCTTTTTCTTTTAAAGCCAACGATTACATTTAATCTTGAATCAAGAAATGGCTCCTGAATCCAAAGAAAGGTATCAGTAACTTCCATTTAATTTGGTTAAAACAGTTAGATGCTGAGAGATGGAAGCTTTTATATTCTCCTGCAAAACAAGTTGGTTGGAAAGAAGATATTCACATAAATTTCCAAAGCATTCATATTTTCCATCAAAAATGCAATCTTTCTATACATTTATTTTCCTTTGAAGTGCCAAGATGTCACCCTGAGCCTTGAAATATGTAACCTTGTTGCCTTGTAATGATATATTTGTTTCATTTAAGTTGGCAAAAATATATGAAATATATGCCAATCTTTGAATAAAAGCTTCATCTTTTAATGTAAAACTAATTTGTGCTTCTGATCAGAAGCACTTCTTCATGGAACTCATAAAATCTTGCCAACACCTTCCCTCTAGAAAGCCACCGAACATCAGTATCTAACAATAACGCTTTGTGAGGCTTTCCCATATCTTCACACAATAAGCTAAATATTTTGGAATTAATGGCCTAGCTTTAATAAAGTTAACGATTTTTGTCACATCATCCAGTACTTCAGTTAAATCAGAATGCATTCGCTTACCTGTGAGATCATGTCAGTGTAAGAAGCAACGAATGCCAACAATTTCCGAGTTCTTTTTTTTAGCCAGTTCTGAATATTTACCCACCATCGCTGCACCTTCATCTGTACATAGACTCGACAGTTTTTCCATGACATCTTATGCCCTTCAAAAAAAGATTCAACTAATAAAAATATATCCGCATCTTTTGTATGAGTTTTTAAAAGTTTACACAATGTAAGATCTTTTCAGTCTTAAAACTATAGATGTAACGAACAAATGCAAATAATATAGCTAAGCCCGTAACGTCTGTGGATTCATCCATTTGAAGAGCAAATGCTGGACTTTGTTTTACTCTCTTAATTACTTCTTTTTGACAATATTCTGACATGTCACTAATACGCCTGGAAACTGTATTATTTTAAAGAGGCACATATTTTATGTTGCGAACATAATTTTCGCCGATCATACTAAAAACTAAATCTTTTGCACACGGTTTTATTAAATTTTCAGCTATTGTTTGAGCCTCGCCTTGCTGTGCTATCCGAAAAATAACTTTATTTGAAGTAATAAAGGTATTTTTAGGATCTTCACTGACAAACGATTTAAAAATTGGTCTTCTTTCTTTTAGTTCTTGGCTTTTATTTCTGAAATAATTAATATTTTTGTTTTTAAATTGAGAGTGTTTGACCTTTGCTGCGGAAAGTCTGTCATTTAAAAGAACAGTACCACATTCTACACAAAGTTGATTTGTCTCTTGTTCATTACCAGTCGAAGTAAAGCCAAAATTCAAGTAATTTTCATCATATTTTCTCTTCTTAGAAGCTTGCAACAGGTTGGACAGCGGCTTCACTTGTTTCAGTAGAAGTAAGCCTACTTTGTTTTACAGTTTTTAACCATTTGTCCATTTTAAGGGTATAAAGCAATAGGTAATTACATTTCTTTCATTTATATTAAAATTATGGCTACGCTTCTACTGGACAGTCCACAAATCTTAAAAAAAGTTTTATCTTAAATGCAACAACTAATTAACGCGGGACTTTAATAGGAGAAACACGAACACACTAATATGCATGGATAATGAAATTGACGTTTGGCAAGCATACCGATAGATAATGTTGCTATATTTACATTACCATATGATAAATAACAAAATGTGTGACTTTTATTGCAGTTAAGCATGCCACATTTCACATTTATTTCAAAGAGACACATTACGGCCATGTTGCCAAATTTCACCACTAACTTTGCAAGATTTCAATAATGTTATTATTGCTTTCTTGTTATAATTACAAGATTGGCCGGGGCAATATTTTAATAAATTACAAAATGGCTTACGGAAGCCCTGGGCTTCTCTTGCGGGCCCCTGGTGCTCCGTACGGAGCACTTTAAAAACTCTTGCCTTATACCATTTGATGACTGTATAAAGATGAACACCTTAGACTTTTTGATGACGTTAAAAATGAATCCCTTATACCATTTGCCAAATGTATAAAGATGAACCCCTTAGATTATTTGATGACTGTTTAAAGATAAACCCCATAGACCATTTGATGAATGTATAAAAATGAACCCCTTAGACTATTTGATGACTGTATAAGGATAGATTGCCTAGACCATTTAATGACTGTATAAAAATAAACCCCTTAGACTATTTGATGACTGTTTAAAGATGAACCCATGTAACAATTTGATGACTGTATAAAATTGAACCCTTTACACCATTTGATGACTGTTTAAAGATGAACCCATTAGACTATTTGATGACTGTATAAAAATAAACCGCTTAGACGATTTGATGACTGTTTAAAGATGAACCTATTAAACAATCTGATGACTGCATAAATATGAAACCCTCAGCACATTTGATGACTGTATAAAGATAAATCCCGTATACTATTTGATGACTGTATAAAATAAACCTCTTAGACGATTTGATGACTGTTTAAAGATGAACCACTTAGACTATTTAATTACTGTTTAAAGATGAACCCCTTAGACCATTTGATGATTTTATAAATATGAACTCCTTACACCATTTGATGATTGTATAAAGATAAACCTCCTTAGCCTATTTGGTGACTGTTTAAAGATGAACCACTTAGACTATTAAATAACTGTTTAAAGATGAACCCATTAGACCATATGATAACTCGATAAAGATGAACCCATTAGACTACTTCATGACTGTTAAAATATGAACCCCTTATGCAATTTGATGACTGTATATAGCTTAACACCTCATACTATTTAATGACTGTATAAAGGCGAACTTCCTAGACCATTTGATGACTGTATAAGGATGAACCCCTTAGACAAATATTACTGTATAAAGATGAACCCGTAAGACCATTTGATTACTGTATAAAATTAAACCCTTAAGACCATATGATTACTGTTTAAATATAAACAACTTAGACTATTAGATGACTGTATAAAACTAAACCCTTTAGACCATTTGATGACTTTAACGATGAACCCCTTAGACAATTTGATGAGTGTATATAGATGAATCGCTTAGACTATTTGATAACTGTATAAAGATGAACTCCTTAGACCATTTGATGACTCCATAAAATAAACCCCTTTGACCATTTGATGACCTTATAAAGATCAGCCCCTTAGGACCATTTGATGGCTGTATAAAAATAAACCCCTAAGACCATTTGATGACTGTTTAAAGATAAAACTATTAGACTATTTGATTACTGTATATAAATAAACCCCCTAGACCACTTGACTACTGTTTATAGATGAACCCCTTAATAATTAATGACTGTAATAAGCTAAGCCCCATAGACTATATGATAACTGTATAAAGATGAACTCCCTAGACTTTTTAATGAATACATAAAAGTAAACCCCTTAGACCATGTAAAAGAACAACCTCTGACTCCTCCCCCACACTTTATCGGCTACCACGTGCGAGTGTATCCCACCATGAGGAACGTCACTTCTTGTTCGAACATTCAAGAATTTTCTACTCCTGAGCGCATTGGGGAAATATTCCCCAATCCTGCGAACCCGCCCCAAGCCCCCTCCCTCCGGTGACGAGGCGAGGAAGAGCCGCTGTTTCTCGCGCCTTGCTGCTAAATGATCAATCGACTGAGCCTCTGGATTAAGATGTCTGGAGCTTGTCTCTCCTTTCTCCAAACTCCCACTTCTCCCTCAGAATTGGGCATACAAATATTCGGTTTATTCTGTAGTTCGAGGAGTCCAGCCCGCACCTCAAGGCCGTCCTCATCGTCTCAAGTCTTAAGTCCTGTGAGCGTTTGTCAGACAGCAAAACCTTCTCTGCCGTGATTCTACCCTAGTAAATTGGTAGCTTCTTTGATCGGCAAGCCTTTGACTTGCGCAACAGTCTCCTTTCGTTTAATCGAACCAAAGAAAATCTCCATCGATTACCTTTGAGGAAAAGAAGTTTCCTCTACCAGTGGAATTACGAGAATTCCCACATTTCCCGTCGAACCTCATCGGATCGTTCTCCACTTGCCTCATCGGATCGTGCCCCACTCGCCTCATCGCAAGAGAGACTATACTCGAGGTCACCGACAGGTAAGACTGAAACCCCCTCCATTATTAGTATTGTCAAGTTCCCCCCTTTTGATCTGAGCCTAGTAACATTAATCAATTAAGTCTATTTCAGAATCCTTCCTTATAGTAATTATCAAGAGACTATTTCAATTTAAATAATTCCCATTTGCCTATGATTATTCTTATTTTAATCTTTGTAAATAAAATTATATTTTTGTTGTTTCATCTTTAACTAACCATGAACGATACTCTCGGCCTATTCAGGTAAATCTCGCCAACCAATTATGCACTCTGTCTGATTATAAGGATTTGAAACCCAACGCCTCAAGTGTCACCTCCTAGTCAGTCGTTAATCCCTGCGAACAGTCCTTCAACGGTTCGCGTTGCAGTAGGTGATTAAGTCACCCTCCACATAATATATGAGAAGTCTATGTTATAGAGTGGTTGTACCACGACAGACCATATGATGAAAGTATAAAGATGAACCTCCTAGACCTTTTGATGACTGTATAAAGATGAACCCCTTAGACAATTTGATGGGTGTATACAGATGAACTTCCTTATCCATGTGATTACTGTATAAAAATAACCCCCTTGGACAAGGAGTCGGCAAACATTTTGGTCTTGGGTGCCAATTCCATTAAAAAAAAAGAATTTCTGGTCTTGAGTGCCAAGCAACTATCATGCCCAATGTACATAATCTAACATGGCCAACAGACATAAGTCGGTAAATATTGCATTAAAAAAATATATTAAATCTTATCATTAGAAAATATGAAATTTTAAAATATATATTTTTTAATGTTATCGTGTCCTTGCTTAAAGAAGAGGAAAAATCTTTTCACGCGCCAAGGATGGATGCCTCGCGTGCCAAGTTTGGCACGTGTACCAGGGTTTGCCGACACCTGCCTTAGACCATTTGATGACTGTTTAAAGATGAACTCCTTAAACTATTTGGTGAATGTATAAAGATGAACTCCTAGACCATTTGACTTACTCTTTTCAGATTAAATTTATTAATTAGTTTCTATTTTGTAATCACTTCCTCCTTGTTAACAACATTTTCTACCATGAATAAATGGTAGGGACACAATAATTATAGATTAAGAACATACCTAAAATAGAACATACCGAATAGAAATATTTATTCAGTGACGTGAAAAAGTGGATACTGTTAAGGAGGCGATTGGGGAAGAGTTACGGAAAATCAAAACTCTACCTTGTGTGGATAGTCTGAGATACGAGTCACTGTGGATGCTTCGATTATGAAAGAATGAATGCAACTATAAATCGTAGTGCCACAACAGATGTGGGATGTCTCAAATGAAAACGGAAGACAAAGCAGTCAATAAAATATACGGAGAGTTAGTGCGTCCATGAAATTGCGCTGTAGGAGCATATGTCGTCTGAGAAGAGACCAAGGCATCGAATTATGACAAACTGTAAATTGTTCTAACAATGCGAACTCCGAATATTAACTTAGTGGTGGAAAAAACAGAAATCCCCAGAAGTGATTGATGGATAGTAGTTTAAGACGAACCGTGAGAAAACCCTTTTCCCTCAAGCAGAATTTTGTTCACGTTTTCTTGCTTGCAGTCAAGTTGTCGATGCTTGGAGGCAATCAAATGAAGTTTTATCTAGGAACAACGGTGTATGTGATTATACATGAGAGCAAGGGAAAAACTTTTTCCATCACGCAAGAAATGGTATTATCGTGATATTATTTGGAGAAGAGGAACGCGGCCTAGGGGGAGGTGCTAAGCTAAATTGTTTCTGTGAGATGTGACTTTTAGCACTTTTATTAGACTAATCCATGGGCATGGGCAAGAATTACGTGGGTAATCGCTACAAGATGGCTACTAAAATAGCACTACATATAAAATATTGAAAATCTGAGCCTTATTTGATCACAATATAATATAGATTACTCAGAGATAAAAATAGCGATTCAGCGCCATATGCCGCAGTGGCGTCATCAGAAGCTTCAAAGAAAACGCAACCGCAAGAAAAAAAAGGGGCTGGAAAAGGGCAAGCTATAAAATTCTTTTAGCTACTGATTTCTGCAAATATCTTTTTATCTTTAATAGCCTGTGCGAGGTATGGAATGTCACTCAAATAAATCAACTGAAACATCTATGCATCTAATTCATCAGCGAAAACCCTGAAGAAAACGGGGAAATAGCCCCAAAATGCGTCACGAAAAGGAAAAAGGGCCGCCCATCGCAATGTAAACAAACATGACTAAGCAAAACATAGGGAATAACATTTAAAAAAAATAAAAAGCCGCTCATAGCGGTGTCCAAATAATTTCCTACAATAGTTTTCAAATCCCTGGATTTATTTTACTAGCCCAAACCCAGGTGGAAAATGGTTAAGTACCCAACTAAATACAAATACAGCAAACGTGACTAAACAAAAAAAAAGAAGAAATAACCTATAATAAATTAATCACCGTTCATAGCAATTGCCTAATAATTTTGAATATTTGTCCACAAATCTCTGAAATTATTTTAACATCCCAAACCCAGCGGGAAAACGATTAAATACCCTAATAAAAATAAAAAAAAATCCCACCAACGTGACCAAGCAAAATATATGAACTAACTTTATAAAATAACAATAGCCGCTCATAGTCACTTCAAGTCAAAATAATTTCGAACATTACCCTACAAATCCTTGCGCTCGTTTTAACCTCCCAAACCCAGGGAGGGGGCGGGGGACGCTTACATACTCAAATAAAAAAAATAAAACAAACAGACCAAAATGGCCGACGATCCGTTTTTTCCTTTAGCCTATTTATATTGGGAATTGCTCTAGGTGCACATGATTAAAGCTATTTTAATTATGTTTTCGATGTTCGCTTAGATATTTGTAGCTAGTTTATGTTTAGTTATTGTTTTTTTCTCCAATTGCGGTTTATTCCTCTCATGTTTCAACGTTATGGTGTCACATTTTAGCCTATTTCTATAAAAATACCTCGAATTTCACCCGATTAAATCTATTTTAATTGGGTTTTCGATGTGAGCTTTGATAGTAGAGCTAGTTTCAGTTTAGCTCTTCAATTTTTAGCCACTTCAAGCTTAGTAGTACTTTGAGTTTCGACCGCTATGTCACCCCCTTCTTGCCTATTCCTATAGGAACTGCTCTAATTTCACACGATTGAAGCAATTTTAATTGTGATTTCGATGTGGGCTTCGATATTTTTAGCTATGTTAGGTAGATTTTTTTATAGGTTCTCCCCAAATCAGTTAAGTTAATTTTCATTTCGCCAAATTCGGGCTATTTCTTTGAATTTTGAAGGTCATGCCATCACATCAGAGCCTATTTCTATATGAATTTCTTTAATTTCACACGACTAAAGGCATTTTAATTGGGTTTTCAATGCGAAAATCGATATTTTCTTTTAAGGTAGTTGATATTTGTTTCTTCTATGTTTTGCCAATTAAAGTCTATCCCTCTCACGTTTCAATGTTTTGACGTTACATTTTACCCTATTCATATAGGAATTGCTCTAATTTCACACGATTGAAGCTATTTTAATTGTGTTTTCGATGCGAGCTTCGATATTTATAGGTAGGTTAGGTTGATTTCTTCTTATTGCAAGAAGAAAAATGGGGCTGGAAAAGCGCAAGCTAAGAAAATTCTTCTATTTACCGATTCCTCCTCAAAGTCATGTTTTTTAGTCTTCTGCGACTCTACATCTCACTATGTTGGTCACTCGGTCCCCGTTTTGTTTTGTTTTTGTTTTTGTAATAACATTGTAACTATTTGGAGGATTTTTAAAGAAATTTGAAACACATATGTTGTTTTACATTCACTTTCAAATTATATAATTGCCAAAGTCCTTCCAAGTTAGCTCGGGAATGATATTGCTTTGGCCATAACATCATAACTATTCAGCCGATTCTAACGAAATTTGAAACACTTATGTTGTTTAAATCATAGAATTGCCAAGGTCCTCCTAAGGTTAATCCTAGAATTATTGAAAGTTTTGAAGATCGAAAGGTCATAAATCAGAATAAGTGAGAGCACCTATTTTGGGGTCAGCAGACATTGTTTCAATATTAAAGGTTTAGTAATGGATTTACCATGTCCACTCTGCTTGAAATTTGACCACTTTTATGGTAATATATTTAGAGATTGTCACTACCTATGTGCATTACCTTATACTTATCAATATTGAATTGCATTTGACGACATCCCGACCGTTTATTTGACTACTTAATCCAAGTCTTTGAAAGTTTTCAATAGTCTTTCCAAGGAAAGACTATTGGAGAATGAACCGATGCATTCCATTTCTATGAAAACAGCTCTGTGTCTATAATTAGTTATCCAGCAAGTTTTCAATACAATTTAGTACGCTCCCCCATTCTCTGAACTTTTAGATTTATTAAGACTTGTTATGTGGAACTGTGTCAAAAGTCTTTTTGAAATGGATCTAAATAAACTACATCTACATTTGACAGAACACTATGTTATAAACCACATACTACTCTAAGAGAGCTTCATTAAGATCTGGAAACAAGTAGAGTTGGAGTTAGCAAGGATACAATTAGTAGAACATTGCGTCTCTTTCCTCGCCTTCCAAGAAAGATCTCTCTCTTTGAGAAAACTCACTGTAAAGTTAGCTTAACTTTTGCAAATGAACGTTTAAATAAACCGGCAACGTTCTGAGAACAAATCCTTTAGTTACATGGAACTAAAATCGAACTTTTGGGTTGAAATTCAATCTGCAGAGTTTGGAGAAAAAAAATTGTGCAGCTTTCGCGGCAAAGAATACGATCCACACAGTCGAATTTGGTGGTATATCAATCATGGTATGGAGTTTCTTTTGCTCATAAGGGGTTAAAAGAATGGAGGGTAGACGAAGGAAAAATGAACGGCGAAATGTACAAGGAAATTTCAGAAAGAAATTTTTCATCAAGCGTTGGCTCTCTGAACATGAAACCAGAATGGACACTTCAACAAGACACTGACGCCACAGGATACCTCAAGACAAAATAAGAATTGGCGAAATACAGGTAGAATTAATGATTTGGAATGGACAAGTCAATCTGTGACCTGAATCCCATCGAAATTCTGTTTATGGATTGAAACTCATGATCCAGAAACGAGATTTGGGTAACTTATTTGATTTGAAGAAAATGTTTAGATGAATGGAATAAAATAAGTCCAAGCAGCTGTAGAAAGATTGCTAAAGACTAATTAAAGCGCCCTCAAGCTGTAATTAACACCAAGGTTTATGTAACCAAGTATTAAACCATATTTATATGAATGTGTTGTCGTTATTAATAGTCCAGGGAAAGGAAAAGTGGTATCACAACCCGGTAAAATGCTGAGGAATATATTACGTGCCCTTATAAGCTTTAGAAAGAAAATGGGAGATTTAGAAACGAAGAAAATAGGGTAATTATTTTAACCGCTATATGAAGGTGAAATAAAGGAGTGGATTCAAACCTTGTCATCAAGCGCTCATCGCTATCAGAACCACGACGCCAATCAACTGAACCACCATCCTCAACCCCCCAAAAGGTTAATTTAAGAAGCCTTATGAATAAAGAAGTGTATAGTTATTTTTATCCAGTGAGAGGCAAGTGTTTTTCTAGTATGAGGAGGGCACGGGCTCTTTTTGTTTATAATAAGGGAACAATCACATGATACGTGATATACAATACAATGGATGCTGTTAATAGTCCAAGGAAAGAAAAATTGGCATTATAACCCGGTAACACGCTGAGAAATACATATATTACATGACCTGACCTATTTTCTCTCTTAAGATTTTATTTCCAGGTTCAAATAGTTAGATTTTTGTATGAAAATGTGTAAGTGACAAGCTAAACCAAACATCATTAATAATTCACAAGATTCTTTACTTATCAAGTTGGTCTATGCTACTGCAATGATGTATCTGGTTTCTTTGATGCAATTGGAATTACATGCAATCCAGGTGAGTGGTGGCTCTTCATTGACAGCTTTTCAAGAAGAATTAAAGCTGTACTTGTCCATAATTGGAATAAACATCCATCGCTTCCCTTGGTTCATTTAGTAGATATCCGAGAGCACAAGCTTTGAATTATAAGGAGTATGGTTGAGAACTGATTGGAAATTACAAAATGGTAGCATTTTTGATGTGTCTCCATAGAGATTTTGCCATTTAAATCTTATCTTTGTCTTTGGGACAGTAAGAATATAACATAACATTTATACAGTGGCGATAACACAGCATATTACCACGAGAAACACTTGCCACAAAAGACTGAATTCTCTGTTGTAGGGCAGAATGTCAAGCATGAGCAATTGATAGACCCTCATAATGTGTTGTTTACACATTGCATTTAAAACTAGTTATCCTAAAGCAGTTTGTTAGGGCTCTTAACAAACAGTCTGCAGCCTCTAAGTACCTCCAAAACTTATTTGCCAAACTCAATGAGGCAAAGTTGAAAGCCTGATTTGTCGGACTACAAATCAGGCAAATTCGAGTGTTCAGAATTCTGTGAAAAGTTTAATAAAAAGGAGAATATGGGACCATAGTCAGAGGAGCAAGTGAAGCGCTTCCATAAAAATATACTTAAATTTGAACATAGATACCATCGAGTACTCGATGAAAACATGATGAGAGACTATATTTGAGGGCTTGTACGGAAAATGTGATTTACATTAGAAACGGAAATCGACGAAAACTGTTAACTTCCAACTCTTTTACTTGTTTTTATATATTTCATATCGAAGTTTCAATAAAATTGTATCAATTTACGGCTGTTTTTGTTTTTAGCTCTACAATGGCTCTATTATCTTTTGTTTTGAAATAAAAGGAGTTGGAAAATAACATTTAATGACCAGGATCAAAAATTCTGTTACATAGTGTATTCAAATATTCATTCCCAAAAGCCTCTATAAGGAACCAAAATAACCTAATTTTTTAAGTTAATTCTGTAAAATTGAGTTAATAAAGGGGTAAATTTTGATCTTTGGTGCCTTCTCCTTCGCTCATTAGGGGCCAAAGGTGACTAATCAACAATCTTCCCACCTACTCTCTCTCCCAACAAATGCCAATCTAATCTTTCTATTGACCGTTTCGATATAAACTTACGCCACAATGTTTATTTTTCTTTGTAACGTAAATTAAAGGTAAATACAAGAGATAGCGCAGCACGCCATGTCTACAAGCGCGGGAAACAAGCATATGAAAGATAAAAGAAGAGGCGAAGGATGTTTATTTCTTATCTTAGAGTCGGTTTATCAAGCCATAGGCCGGCACGTAATGGCGATTAAGAGTCGGGAGTAAATTTGGGTAATCAAGGCTCACATGAGGGAGAAGAATGGCAAAGGCGATAAAGAAGTAGAAGTTAACATATTTTTATTTATTAAGAAAACACAAAAAGAACAACGGGATCCCCACCTTATAAAAAGTGATTGTAAAAGAGGAACGCAAGAAAAGCAATAAAGTTATAAGGATAAATGTGTGGAAAGTACATAGCCACTATAGCCAAAGGAAGGGCTATTATGGAGCAGTAGAATACAACATTCTTACTGAACCTGAAATAATCCTTTGGTAGCATTATCACGATACTTAGTGCCATAGTTCTTACTCAAAGATTCCAACGTTCAGAGAAAATGTCGTGCAATGAAGAGGTCTCGTACGCACCCCTTTCGAAAGATCTGCAATACTCCAATGACTCTTAACGCTCGACTGGACTCATATTTGGTCAGTCACATTTTTATATGAAAATAAATTCGTGTAGTGCCCCCGACCTTCGAAAGATGAAAGTTTTAAACCTAGTTGCCTAGTTGCGTTAGTGAGTTTATCTCCGTGTTGTACGAAAAGGTACCTTGTGCGCACACTTGGTGGACACTGAAATGGGCTATTTTATTAATAATACCGGCTATTGCAAATGTTATGTTACTCTCGTTACGACGCTCTTAACAAAGGAGACAATGATATTTCTGAAGCAGTTGGACACGTTTTTATTGTTTTAACATATAAATTTGTGTTAAATTGTAATATTAATCAGTGTGGCTGCCCTCGGCGGCGAGCACGCGCTCCAGGCATGACCTGAATGCCGAGCACACGGTGTGGACAAAGTCCTTTCTTATTCTGGCCCACACGCGTTTGACGGAGAGCTTCAGCCCATCGAGGTTGCTGTGGTGGACCTAACAGGCCTTGCCCTCGACATGGCCCACACACACGCTGTAGTCGATGTGATTGATATCGGGCGACTGCGGGGGCCAAAAGTCCTTCGACCAGAAGTTCATGTTCGACCGCATCCACTCTAGCACGGTTTTTGCCGTGTGAGACCGAGCACCGGACTGCTGAAAGACTTAGTCTGCCTTCTTCGTGATCTTTTTCACTAATGGTAGGACTTTTGTGGCCAAGATGTCCCTGTAATTGACCGCGGTGAGCCTGTAACCAGACGCAAACCACACCGGCGGCATCTTTTCGCCATTCGCAACTACTACGCCGATCATCATCACGGAGGCTGGGTGCTTAGTTATGGACACGTTGCGGACACTTTACAGACACGTTGCGGATCTCGTAGACGTCCTGGCTGAAGCTTGCCACGCGGTTGTTCTGGTTTTGATGACCGGATCGACCGTGTAGGTTTTATCATCAGAAAAAGGAGAATTCGAGTTCCAAGACGATCTAATAATTATAAAATCTATTACCATAAAATAATTTGAGCCCTTAAAACAGAATCCACTTTTTGCGCTTTTCATATACTATTAATACAAAACCATCAAAAGAAGTTATTCTAGTCCATTTATTTTCTATTCTCTTTGACTTTCGTATTGGATCGAATGGAATTAATAATAGCTGGCGAAGTTGTTGTCGCATACGGTCCGTAAGCAGAGGATTTTCCTCCACCTCTTGCCGCCCTCCTCTTGATCACCCTGGATAGCGTGGCCACTGAGATGTTTTTCTTCTTCTTGAACTAAGCCATTTTGACGTTCGGAGCATTTTTTTAAGGTCTTTTTCATAGCCAAATGGTTGAGAACTTTAGGTCTGCCCGAATGAGGTCGATCTTAGAGGTCTTTTCCTTTCTTGAGCCTTTCCTCAACTCTATGGACGTTCATTCGGCTGAGTTTGAGCCGTTTGGCGATGTCGGACTGGTTTTGGCCGACGCGCTAGAGAGTAAAGGTCACGATTCTTTTCACTTCCATCACGACACATTCACACACAATGGAAAAGACGTCTTAATGACACGTGTTGGAAAAGTAGAAATTTAAGTTTGTTTTGATGGAACTTTTTCTATCATGTACGTGAACCTTTGGAGAGATAAAAAAAACCCAGTGTAACAGAACTTTTGCAAAACCCGATGGTAATAGTAGTCATAATGTGCCAAGCACCTCCTGGTATATTACTCAGGGCGTCTTTTAAAACAGTTTAGGTTTGTAATGGTAGTACCTGAGTGATTTGGAATCAATTTTTGATTCCTCGATTTTGACGTTAAATCCCACCATAAACCTTGGTGATGAAGTTCGAACCATGAAGAGCATTCGAGTAAATATGAAGTGAAGGTTGTAGTTTCGTGGAATCAATTACCAACCTTCCTCATATTTGCTACCATAACTTACCCTTCTTCCCATGCTCCTTTGTTATTGGGCAACTAAATATACCTTACCAGCCTCAAAATCTTTGTCAAAGACTCAATACTGCATTTTTTATTTGGTCCTTTCCATTTAGGCTGCAGCCAAGGCGCGAGAAATCGCTCTTTCGACGTTGAGTCAGGTTAGGTCGTATTCAATATAATGAGTCGCCAGATAATGAGTCCGATTTGAGTAGGCATTTTGGTGGGGGAAATATGTTACAGGGCTTCATGGTTTGTATTCCACGTTGAACTCTAGGTCACCAATAAGGTTGACATCAAACGGCTGAAATCTATGGTAGAAATTCTACCATAAACAGTATCGTGCATAGGGTCCTTATGTTAATAGCTGTTTTCTTATATTAAGTAAAAGTGTCTCTGATAAACAATATCATACACGGGGTCCTTATGTTAATAGCTGTTTTCTTATATTAAGTAAAAGTGTCTTTCATAAACAGTATCATACACGGGGTCCTTATGTTAATAGCTGTTTTATTATATTAAGTAAAAGTGTCTTTCATAAATAGTATCATACACGGGTTCTTTATGTTAATAGCTGTTTTATCATATTAAGTAAAAGTGTCTTTCATAAACAGTATCATTCACGGGGTCCTTATGTTAATAGCTGTTTTCTTATATTAAGTAAAAGTGTCTTTCATAAACAGTATCATACACGGGGTCCTTATATTAATAGCTGTTTTTCTATATTAAGTAAAAGTGTCTCGTTTGGCTTAGCCGGAGACTGAGCAGACAGGATGACGCACTTTGAGACGATATATCGAATTGCCCAAGGCGTCAGCAGAAGCAGATTGCGTGGGAAGCAAAGGTTAATATTGAGACAGACACTTGGCTATTTTTAGATACCCGTCTATCACAGACGGACATTTCTTATTGGTAATTGCGTTGTAGCAGTCTATCAGAACATGGCAGTCATCTTTAATTGAAAGGTTATTTTCCATGCTCTCAGCATCTTTATTTTACTATTTTGTTTGTTTATTTTGCTCTATATTATTTCAGTTTGGTCAATACTTGTATATTTTTGTTTGGGTTTCTCTTGTTTTTTTCGCCCATTTCAAACCGTTTGTAGCCTATTTCGGTTGGGTTGGGACCTGCAGTTGTTTTGATACGATTTTTATCAATAATTCGCATCGTCTAATACCAAGTTCAGTTGGGATCAAAGGTCGTTTAGGTATCAGTTACGACAAATTTGAGCCGAATTTGTGCCCCATCCAATAACTAACCATGCCCCAATTAGGGAAAAAATGATGGGAAACAACGTGATTTGAGGTCAATTTCCTCCATTGTTTTGTGCAATTAAAAAAAAAGGAAAGTAGAATAATACAACGAAGGAAGGCTCACTCATTCATTAAAACAGGCAAGGAAGAAAAAATGAATAAAAGAAAGAACAATACAACCTTAAAAACTAGGCTGATAAGTAGTAACCTAAACTTCGGGGAACAAGTTCGTACAGAGAACACTGAAGGTAATAATAATAATGATTGATGAGTATGGTCCCTTACGCCTTTCAGTTTAAATCTTACCATTATCATTTATCCTATTATCTGGAAATTAACTATACTTAGGAATTATAAATACCTATTATTATTATTAGTAGTAGTAGTAGTAGTAGGGCTGTTGGAAGCCCTGGTAGGCTAACAATATTCACGCGTCATTAAGGAGAACATAATTCGTGTGATGGGCGTTCCGATACGTCTAGAGGTGAAGTGTGCTTTCTGAAGTGTAATTAGGGTATAATTAAGTTGATTCCTTTAGTACAAATAAAGTAAAAACCAATAAGGAATCTCCAACAGAAATTCGAGCAGTAGGAACCTCTTTCTTTTTCTCGTTTCATCAACATCGGAATAAATAATCCTGGTGTGTTAACATCGTAACATAAACTAGAATTTACTAACTTAATCATTTTTTAAAGTTAAAAAAAGAAGAAAATGAATCCAAAACACGTTTATTTTGACTCTCACGTTCTCCGTGAGAGGAAACAAGCAGATCGGATATCACGTCATGCCCCACCATTGATACTTACCTCTATATAATTTAGAACTACCTCGAAAATTTGCATACATTATGTCTGCTACAAAATACCAATGCGTGATTTGCAGGTATTCTTTTAAAAACACTATTTCCCTTCAGACAAGCGATAATGGTAACCGAATTTGCTCATTTTATTTACTAAATCAGGGATTCGAAATCCAATTTTTCCAGGCGATGACGAAAATTCGTGTAAGAAAGAAGGCAATTTTATGAGATTTTAGCATCCAAGAACGAAGTAAGGTACTTACAAGAGAGAAATAAATAAATACTTTGATAATTTGAGCGAAAGTGTAAAGGCTGAATGTCAAAATAGGAGCAGAAACACATAGCAAAATATCCATTGAAATTAGGGAGAGAGGGTTAAATCTTAGAGTCTGATACCCACACATACGACCAAGACTTACTGCTTGTCTTAAATGGGTTCAGTCAAAATAGGGTTGGAAACCGGTTATCAAAAGCCGGGTTTTTTCCGGTTTTCAATTTCCTCTTTGGAACCGAGAACCTTATTTCAAGAAGCGGTTCTGAATTTTGTTTTGAAATTTTTAATTTGATCAGACCTTACCAGGTATAGTAGTTAAAAGTAGCCATTCTAGTTATTTTCTAATGGAATGTATAATTTTAGCCTTTATACTTGGCTGATCCTTATTCGGATTTGCGTATAACTGTTTCAAACGATCCTGATTCGTTGATTATTACTTAACCAATCAGAACTCAGTATTCCAATTATATGCTTAAGTGAGTCGTAAAAAGTTTTTAGAAAGCAATTAATAATAATTAATAATATGAGGAAGTATATGATAAAGTGAGAGTTAATCATTTTTTTATTTTAAGAAATTTCTTTATAATTAATCTTCAGCGAAAATTTCTTTCATTCAAATCTTGTTCGGTGGTTCAGTAATCATTTTGAACAGTACCATCTTTGGTTAGGGCAGAGGGAGGAATGTTGCTCTACCAATTTATTTATATAAATTAATGTTACTGTTTATATTTAATTTTTATTATTACATTACTTAAGTATGAATAAATATATATATATATATATATATATATATATATATATATATATATATATATATATATATATACTGTCTATATCACTTGCCTACAATTAAGAATAATCCTTATTCTCACTTAAATTCTCAAGATAACCAATATTGAACACCAGGCCTAATCTTTATGTTTTGTTTGCAGTGTACTCGACCTAGACCAGAGGTCTCCAAACTACGGCCCGAGAGGTCAGTTTATCCGGCCCGCCGCTGCACTGTGCCACAAATGAACATTTGAAAGCAATTCTCTTGATTGGATGTAGCAATTTTGAAGCAAATATTGATGATCACTTAAAAGCTAAACGCCAGTTTCACAAATCTCATTAACCTTTTTTGCTGCTTAGTTTGTGAGACTCGGATATTTGCGCACTGGGTGTGATAATATTATCTTATTGCCAACGACGCCTTCTTTGATAACTTTTTGGTAAATAAATATGTTTGTTGTTTTTATTTTTTGTGTATTGGTAAATAAATATGTTGGTTGTCTTTATTTTTTGTGTATTCACAATATTGTATTGAACAAAATGGTTATGCGGCCCGCGCTCGTCATTCTCTCAGTGATGTGGCCCACTGTGAAAAAGGTTTAGCGACCCCTGACCTAGACTAATCATTGACCTTAGTTAGATCCGATATTCCGCCTTGTCTATTAACTACTCTTTTAAGGAATTTATTCTTTCCAAAATTAAAATATATGTGTGGCCGCTTTCTGAATAAGTTATTGACAGCAAAATTAACAAAATAGTGACAATTCAAAATCTAGTACATTTCTCAGATATATTCTTTCACTTTAAGTAAACATATGATTCATTGCAAACCATCAAGATGTAAAAATTTAAGAGCATGCTGTGATTTTTTTTAAGAGAATTGCATGCTGTTCCAAGCAAGAATTTGAATATTTTAATTACCCTATTTAAGAATGGCAAGTCATAGTAAATAAAAAATCTGGCTTCATTTTATACGCAATAATAAAGAAGAATCTGAATGCAAAGCATGTCATAAATTGATTGAGTGTTCAGGTGGATCAACTTCAAGTTTGCATAAACGTATAAAGTCCATACATAACATCGATCCGAATTCTGATGCTGGTAAAAAAAAATCACTCAGTGAAAAGGCAAAAGTCACTTGAAGATCTTGTTCAAAAAACGAGCCATAGAAGAAGAGGTTTCCCGCATTGCCTGCGTAGACGGCATGAGTTATCATTGTATAGCGAATAGCAAATTTATCCAAGAAAGCTTCGAGAAATTGAAGTATGAAAAATGCTATCCGACAATTCATAATAAAGTTAGCAATTTTGTGCTGAATTTCTATAATAAAAAGAATCTGGGTGTTGTTTTTGATAAGCATCTCTCCTTTAAGCCTCATATCCGCAATGTCAGCAAATCCTCTCTATGTTTCCTTCGTAACTTCTCTCGCATTCACTCTCACTTTGATCGCCAAAGTCTTGAGACTGCTGTTCATGCCTTTATCACCTACTGTAACTCTCTGTTTGTGAATCTGCCATCCTCCTCTCTCCGCCCCCTTCAACTTGTACAGAACTATGCCGCCCGGCTTCTCCTCCGTCGCCCTCGCTTCTCTCCCTCGAAACCTTTGCTGCATGAACTGCACTGGCTCCCTGTTAGATCCCGTACTCACTTCAAGATACTTCTCTTCACATTTAAGGCCCTAAACAACAAGGCCCCGTCTTACCTCTCTTCTGCCCTCTCGCAACGCCATGTCCCTCGGGCCCTTCGGTCATCACATGCAGCTCTTTTGAATATTCCTCGTTCATCTCTCTGCTCAATGGGGGACTGCTCCTTCTCAATCCGCCCCCTAAGTTGTGGAATGCTCTTCCTGCTGAAATCAGGTCTTCCCCCTCTCTTACCACATTTAAGCGTCTCCTGAAAACGCATCTTTTCAATATTGCCTTCTCTCCCTCTTGAATTTCCATTGAATTTCCATTCTCATCTCAGCACAACGTGCGCTCTAGGAAGGCCGCAAAGCGCATTACAAAATACATTATTATTATTATTAAAGAAGAGCTAACTAGTTCAATAACTTCAAAGATCGAGTATATGAATGCGTTCGTTTTTCATTAACATTTAATGAGTATACTTCAAAGTTGAATGAAGATACTTGGACATAAATGTTCACTCTGAAAAACAGCATTGTCTCTCGGATTGATTAGAATATATGGATCACTAGACAGCAGTAAATGTGTAGAAATAGTTAAAGCAAGATCAGATGAATTTGGTTTAGATTTAATTTAACACATTTTTGGTTATACAACTGACGGTGCATCGGTTTTGGTGAAGTTTGGCAAGCGAATCTGCGCAGAGCATCAACAATACATAGCACACTGTATATTTTAATCTAACGAAAATGAAAATCAGCGTAAAAGTCCTTTGGCAGAAGAATATTTTGTGCCAAATTATTCCCCTCTTAAAGAAAATACACAGTAAGATAATTAACAAAGTGAGAAGAATCTGCAAAATATTTGGAAAATTCCCTTTGAAAAATGAAAGACTTCAAGACTTTGTCAGAGCAGAATTTAAATGAAATGAAACTTATTTTAGATTGCAAAACAAGATGAAATAGTATGTTTTTAATGTTAGAGCGTTTTTATGAAAGTAGAGACTTGCATTTCTAAGGCTCTTAGAGTGATTGTTTAAAATTAAAATATTTTTGATGATGAATGGAAACTTCTCGATGATCTTTATGAGGCATTACGGAATATTAAATTTGCTTTGAACATGCTCTGCCGTGAGGGCACAACTATTTTAGAAGTGGATATGTTGATGAAAATCCTTACTAAAAAGTTTTCAGAATCCAAGTACTTCTAAAGTGTCTCATGGAATGGCATTCTTCGAGAAGGCAAACGGATATTGTGTCACTTCTTAGTTACTTGGCTAACCCAAGTTCAAGCCAATGTTTCTTTTTCCATCCTGTCTAGACTTTTCCCTGAGACTTATTTCAACATAAATGAATTAAAAGAGGAAATTTGAGTAAATTCAAATTACTCAAGTGATATGTGTTCACTTGACTGCATTTAACTTATGGAAAAATATATGAACGAAGTGAAAAAGGTTGAACAAATTATCACAAAAATAAGTGAGTAAGCTTTAATGTGACGAGTGAATTTAATTTTTTTAAATGTACTCAAACAAAAAGTAAGAATTAACAACTATCACGCCAAGCCTTAATGACCATTAAAGCAACTAATGTGGAAGCAGAGAGTGCCTTTTCAGTAGCAGGCATTTTTTTAAATTAAGATAAGGGCACCCTGAATTAATAGCAAAATTAGGAAATACCTTTTTGAGTGATTAAAACAAATACTTATCAATTTTAAAAATTAACGACTTAGAAATAAATCGACAAGATATTTAATATCTCGGAGGGTGACCAAGCGGAACCTAATAATGGAGAGAAAGAATTATGAAAAAAGAACCCCAAAATTTCAAAACAAGAGTTGTAGCCTTTGCATAGTTACGGCAACAACAGAAAGGCTCCCCAACGTGAATAAATCAACGTTGACGACTTAAGAAAGACTTCTCACGGACAATATCGAAAGCATTGAGTGGAAAATTTAAACGAGAAGTCAGTATTCTACTGTTGAGAACTTGTCACGGCTATGGCCATCCTTAGCAAGCGAAGAAATCATTTTTTAGAGAATGATAATTCTGTCACGGGATATATATATATATATATATATATATATATATATATATATATATATATATATATATATATATATATATAATATATATACTGTTTTAATCAAGAGTGCTTTGACAATTTATAAGTTTAAAGAATTAGAGGAAAAAAATCGTAAGTTAATAGGATGGTTATATTTTTATAAATATTCTCTTAATAAAGAAGTTTATGGTTGTCGTGGTATAGCAATTTTATATATATATATATATATATATATATATATATATATATATATATATACAAATACACTAATGGGCTTGGCCGACGTTGGCGGGAGGAGTAAATGAGAAAACCGTCCCCAGTACATGGGTTTTAACTATCAAAGTAAGCGAGTGCAGATTGGCCTTAAATACTGAGCTACGGCTGAGTGCAGTTCAGTTTATTTAAAGAGGACGACAAAAATAATATTTAATAACCTAAAAAGGAAATATTAAGTATCTACAAAAGTGGGTTTAAATAGAAATATTTGGTAAGATGAAAAATGACACTCGGTGTCAGTCAAAGGGATTATAGCGGGTTAATGACTTGACTCGGAATGGAGTCTTTAAAGGGGCCTCGTTAAGCCGAAATACAAACAAAGATAATTATTAATATGAAAAGACCAGATTTTAATAAGATCCGCGGGCGACGGCTGCTTTCAATGTTGAAGTTGAAGCGACGAAAGGTAAAGGCAATACGGGAGGCAAGAATGGCAAAACTATAGGTTTTACCTGAGGGTTCTTGTTGAGAGGGTACTTGCGTGAATCCACGAAAGAACTGCTGTTGCAGTTGCCAATCCTCTGGGGCAGAGACCGACGGGGTAAGATTCTAGCCTTCGGTGCTCGAATAAATCAAGAGGGAGCCGAATCGAGAATCGTGACGTGGCTTCGTGTGTAGGGCGGTCGGGTACTAACTCGATCCAGCCAAACCTTGGGTTAAATAGGGGTTGACGAGGCGGAGAAATAGCTTCAGGTCATGGCGCGCTCTCCTGGAAAAACATGGAACTCAAGGAATAGCCGGCTTCCAGCAGAGGAATTCGAGATAAGTAGGCCTATAGGATATTCTCCCGAGTTCTTTCTCGCTTCGAAGGTAGGGGGTTGAGTGATCAAATCGCCTCAAGAGCGGGGGATAGGTCACCTCGAATAAACACAGCTGTGCTCAATAAAGCCGCGTTGACCCGATTTCTGCCTCGTTCAACCTTGCTCCTCAAGTTGTTTGTTTCGAGTTTAAAGCCACGTGTATTTCTGAGGGTCTGAAGAGGCCCTCAAGGCTCTATTCTTCTACAATGGTTTTGAAAAAGGAATATTTATCCTGTGGGAGACTATTAAAAGTTTAGCGATCCTGTAACTAAATTAAAGGCCCGTCTGACCAAAATAACGAGTTTGGCAGTTCCAACAAGTAAAACAAATAGACGCTACATGATGGCAAGCAACTCCGAAGAGACTCTCTGTGACGAAAAATCGAGTATAGAGAGCAAGAGATAGTGTTTATCCGAACAAATTGACATCATTGTGGAAAATAATTTTTAGAGTATTAGTTAGATTTTTATTTAATATAATGTTCAGACGTTCTGGGTAAGGTAGTTTCAAATATAATTTTTGCTTTGGAACTGTTGTTAATAGGACTTCTTTAGAAAATATTTGGGCTCAAAGTTGGGATATGGTTTTATCAAAAAGTATTCAGGGTAGTAATTAAAATTTAAGAAACTTATCAATTATTGCACTGTCCTGTGAAATGAGATACAATTTGAGCAAATCTGATAAGCTCTAAAGATACGAATCCTAATATAAGCTAAATTAAATTGATGAAGATGCAACTAAAAAAATGGGTTCTATATTTACGATGTCGATATTTAAATATATCAATAAGATTGTATTCTACACATATAAGAGAAACATTGTATTAAAACAGATAAATTTATATTCTTATTATGAAATTCTAAGCTTCGAATGTAACGAGCGCATCTCCAGAAGAAAGTTTCAGAAGAGCGGTTCGTCAAGAAAGCGGTGAAGTCAAGCTAAATAAAAATATTATAAAAGTTACACAAGCTTAGTAAATAACTTGTTACCACCCCATATAAATTCCTCGCTCTCTGAGCGTTCAACATGTGGGGTGAGCTAGGATTACCACAATACCTTTTACCGCTCAATAGATCGCTGAAAATTTAACTACAGGTACAGTATTTACTCCTCCGCCCCTCAAAGTCTATTGCGTATAGCAAATTCGATCCAACACACTGGTGTCCGCTAGATGACAGATGCCTTCCGCACGTATTTACTACAGTGCCTTATTTTTGACGAGGATAAGATGCTATTCATGAGAGTTGCGCGACTTGACAGCACTGGACACTGTGTGACCGAGATGTTCTTCTTCTTCGCGAGCGCTGTCATTTTGAGCTTCGGAGCACTTTCGAAGGACTTTTTCACAGGTCTGTCGGAAAGAGGTCGATTTTTGAGGTCTTTCCTATTCTTGCGCCTCTTCGCGACTCTGTGGACGCTTATCCGACTGACGTTGAACAACTTTGCGATGCCGGACTTATTGAATTCTTTCGTTTCGTCCGTGACAGATTTCGATGGTGCCTATACCGACGAGAAACACCAACTATGACTGTTTTGTTATCAGAAGCGGCTCACACATGCCCTAACTGTCATTCTCTGAGGCATTCACTCTCCCTGCCCCGTCACTTGTAATATCGTGGCGGCGTCACGTCTTGAAGATGTCGAGATTTTTTCTTATGGCTTCCTGGTAATGTAGAATTTGTTAAAAAAGAGAAATCTGATAAGGCAGCCAGGATTTCTGAGGGAGGAGAACTTCCCATGGGGCACGCGAAAGTGACACTTATTTTTTATCTGCTTATCTTTTTTTTGTTATGCATTTTCCCTTAGTTTAATTTACTAGTTTTTTTTTTGTTCTTTCGACAGTCTTGTCCTCATCGTTGGCATCAATAAGGGGTCTTTAAAACTGACAAAAGGGTAAATAAGTTGGAGTACTAGGATGTGCAAGGTCGCGCAACTCTCCTGCATCTGCTAAAGTTTTCGAAAAAGGCAAAGTCCCTTGCAGGGATAATGTTTTTTCGATAATTTGTTTATTGCATACGTAAAATTTAAGCAGCCAGAGATCGATGAGTATCTCAGGCTAGACCTCGAGACTCGCTATTCGCAAGTGGTTTGTCCAAATTTTAATGGGGAAATTCAGGAGAGTTGCACACTCTACTGCTTACGTTGTCTCCAAGTAGTCTCCTGTTTAAATTATACTAAACCAAGCTCGATACCTCCCACATATTTTCATGCCACCTCAATCCTGAGTATTTTTAAGTATCGCTCATCACAAAGTTTCTGGTGGAGATTTTCTGCGTTGGTTGACGCTTTTTAGATGTCAAAAAAGGCAACTGTTCAACGATAGGTTGCTTAGGCATGCGTTTAATTATTTTTCTGCTGACGGAAGTTTTTTGAAGTTTATCTAAATAATTTAGATAAATTAAAAAATATATAAAAAGTTCTGCTTAATCAATTCAAGTTTTTTTTTAATTACACGTGTTTTTGCTAAACCTTGTTTTAGGCTATTGAAATTATCCGTTTTTGAATGGGTGGAAAATAGCAAACTAGAAATAGGGTTTATGATGAGTAAATATTAGAGAATTATATTGATAAATATTGAAAATAAACAGTGTAGAAGAAAAGAAGTTTTCAAAGGTTTCCGTATGTGATTTTCAACGGGAAACTTACGTTTCAGCCACAGAGTAATCTGTAACATGGTAATGGCCTAATACTCCTGATACTTTTTGCCATAGTGCTAATCTCTTAGTCGAATCTTTTTCCTTTTTCATCGTTGTTATCTCCACATTTATCACCGAAATAATCCAGATACCAGTTGAGAATAGGCATTTTTACTGACATAAAAAGGTATTTTTACTGACATGAAAAGGCATTTTTACTGACATAAAAAGGCATTTTTACTGACATGAAAAGGCATTTTTACTGACATAAAAAGGCATTTTTACTGACATGAAAAGGCATTTTTACTGACATAAAAAGGCATTTTTACTGTCATGAAAAGGCATTTTTACTGACATAAGAAGGCCTTTGTACTGACATGAAAGGCATTTTTACTGACATGAAAAGGCATTTTTACTGACATAAAAAGGCATTTTTACTGACATGAAAAGGCATTTTTACTGATATAAAAAGGCATTTTTACTGACATTTGTATGTGATAACGGAAACTTAAAACTCTCCCAGTTCCTCAACAATGCGTACCCAATCAGAATTTTGGTGGTTTCCAAGAATGTTATTGGTTATTTGTCCCATTGCTATGCATTTTTCTGTTTCGCACATTACCTTTCCAAACTGATTATCCTTCATTAAGTTTTATAATCTGAGGGCGAGAAAAAAATCCTGCATTCATTTTACTATTACTGACTTGTAGAAATTTCTGTGTTGTGAAAACAAATGATGGAATTTCTCTATTCAGCGCCATCATAAACCTTTATGGCAGAAGGGAAATGGGGATTCGTAAATGTTTTTTTCCTATTTACACCTGAAATGCTATATAGTAATTTAATTAAGCTTAGGATAAATTAAAAGACAATATTTGGTATGTATAGTACCGCCAAAAAGATCAGAACACCTGTATTTCTATCACAAAATCTTGCGTAACTTTTGCCAGAGAGAAAATTTAAGATTTCCAAAATTGGAATACGATAATCTAAGGGGATAAATTACCTATGAGTAAATGCTTTGCATATTTAAATGAATGAACGAAAATATTTAGCTGATAGTAATTTACTAGAAAAATTAAAATTTCCAAACTTATCCGAACCCTTAGGTTTCTTGTAGAGAAAAACCGCATTGTTTGCTTGAGAGCTGACTTCAGTGCAATCTGGTATTCGTTACGTCGTTCTCTTTCTAGTTGTCATCCAGGTAACAGTCCTACGAAATCTGGCAGGCTACCAAGATTGTCTTTCAATTTGAACCATTGCTGAGACTGTCAAGCACTCCAAAAGTGTAGTCCATAATATTCTGTCAGCCTATAACAGTTCTACTCGCATGTGTGGCAGGTAAATCAACAGATAGCCCAAAGAATACTTCAAAAAGGAAAGCCAGAGCTATTACGCAAATTGTGAAGAACTACCGTTTCAAGATGATCGGGCAGCTTCTCGAGAGATTAGTTAGAATTTGGCCATCGATTTCTCCAGGGAGATTGTGTCACGTCGGCAAGAGGAAGCAATCTTCACGCTCGCACACCCGCGGCCAAGCCATTAAACAGTCCGACGAACAAATAGGATCGGCTTGCATTCGCTCCTGAACAGATTAAGTGGACTGATGCCCAATGGAGCCATCACTCTTATGAACTGTCCTCCACAGAAACCGCACATAAATCCCATTGAAAACAGTTCGAGAACTCTACGAAATTCTTCAGATTAATGGGACAAAGATTACCGTGTAAGAGTATCAACAGTTCGCTCGTCTCTGTGGCAGATGTCAGAGCATCATCGAGAATAATGGCCTTTAAACTCAATATTAATTACTTATAAATTGTAGAAATGGTTTCCACTGCTAATTATTTAATCGTTATATTCCTAAAGAAATTCGTTTCCGCTGTCGTTCGGATCATTTTGGACACTTCATTCTTTTAGCAAATTGCATATTTACTAATAACTTTAGTTAAATGGATCCAAATTTGCATAACTTTTACACAAACATGTTTTATAACTGTAGGTTATAGTATCCTAATTTCGGAAACGTTGGACTATTCTAGTAAAAGTTCCATAAGATTTTGTGATAGAAATACAGGTGTTCTGATATTTTGGGATGCTACATTATATTTCATTTGGATAGAATGTTTAAGTATATTCAAATTTAATGTTATAAACATTTCTGCTCTTAATTTATTCTTTAAGAATGCCCTAATTTTAACTATGCTTCAACGAATACATATAAAATTTTTATTTAATTTTAAATTTTAAAATATAAACTGACTTTGTAGAATAGATATTCAAAAATAAGATCCCGTGACATCTTTTCATTCTCTCAACACACTATAGGAAGGTATTTTTAACTTGCCTTTACTTTAACGTCCAAAAATTTCAACGAATGCATATATCATTTTTACTTAATTTAAAATTTTACAATATACGCTGACTTTGTAGAATAGACATTAAAAATAATAAGATCCCGTAACATACCGTGACATCTTTTCATTCTCTCAACACACTATAGGAAGGTATTTTTAACTTGCCTTTACTTTAACGTCTATAATTCTCTACGCGCTTTTCATAATGTATCAAAAGCAAACGTTTTTTCTCTTGATCTCACCGATTGATCACAAAATAGGCACGGCAATACATACCAACACTCGCCTGAACACTGATGCAATAACGCAAACGTGATCCCCGGCCAAGGATACACTGTTATTGGACGATACAAGGAAGAGGGAGGGATATCGGAAACGGTACTTTTCCAAAATACAGTAATTATTTATATTTTTAGATCTTTCCTATTGTGAATTCTTGAATCTCGTGATGGCTGGAAGCTAATCAGTAACTATCGGTTTGGTACTCATGCTGTTAGCAGCCGTTGTGCTAATCATATTGTCTTCTTTTTCATTTTGGAAAGGTTTATATTATCCAATAAGGGAGTCACCTCACTACTGGTAACATGTAATTTAGTCCTGCCTGCTTTATGGTCAGGTTGTCGGCGGCAAAGTGACCCACTATAATTATTTTATGACTAGTAGAACTAAAAGTAACACCAGACGTAGGGTCTCCGGTCACTTTTGACCCAGCGGATGAACTGCATCATTGGTCAACAGTGTCTCTTATAGGGGGAAAGGGGGCTTGCACTGATTCTGTTATGACGCATCTTCCTTTACGTCACTGTACCACTCCTCTTTCCTCTGGTTTTATGCGGTCCATAGCTCTGTCTGTTTTCTTTCTTCTCTCTTTACTAAATTTTCTTTTCTCTATTCTTACATTTCCCTTGTAACGCCGCTGAGCCCTTTTGGGCTTATAGTCGTTGTGCTTTCCATCTTGTCGAATTCATTGATTTCTTTTCATAATAAATAATGAATGAAAGGGGTTCTAAATATATTGGGTACATGTATAGTCCTAGTGATAAGATAAATAATTTTGGCCTGGTTAAATTCGATTCTATGGTTATAACTTTGCATATGAACGAAAAGACTTGAGAAAAGTAAGCCTCTCCTTATATCTGCCCCGTGTTCTTTAATCCAAGCCAAAATTATTTATAAATCCAACAAGTATAGAGGAAGGAAAATTGCTGAACCAATCATTATTTGCAAGGTTGATAACTTTAACATTTATGAAGGACAATATAAATTTAACAGATAGATCTCCAACCATGCATTATATTTCATTATATTTCCATTGTTTTCATTTTGTTTAGTCTGATTTTTCGCCTTTATATACTGTAGTCGCAAATTATACATTTCATTATACAGTTAAAAATGGCGAAAGCAGAAACTAGTTCTATTCGTAAATAATTCGGATTCATAGATTGCGGTCATTTATCATTTCTTACACTATATATAACGGGTGTTCCAATAACTTGGACCGATTTTAAATGTGAGTTAAGTTTAAGCGTCTAATGATTTTTTTCTTTTTCTTTCAGGTTTAACAACTTTAGTCTTTAGCAATTTAAAACATAAAAAAAATTAACAATCGAACAACGTGTTAGAGTTATCGAAGCCTATTACGAAAATGGACGTTCAAACAGAAACGCATTTCGGGCACTGGGCAAATTTTTGGTCAACATAATCGACAAACCGAGAGTGTAATTAAGAAAATTGTTCGTAAATTTAAACAAACGGGGTCGGTGGCAGATATAAAAACGGCATTGAGTGTTCGTTTACGCCGTTCAGCTGAAAACAGAGCTGCAGTGCGCGAGAATGTGGCCGAAGATCCAGACACCTCTATTCGTGATTGCGTGCAGGAATTGAACCTCTCTACAACAACGTTACATCGAATTTTGACAAAATATTTGTCTCTATACGCTTATAAAATTCAATTGACACAAGAACTAAAGACTGCTGACCATTTGAACCGCCGTACATTCGTCAATTGGGTGCACGAGCAAAGACAAGCCGATGATGATTTTTCGCAAAAAACATCTTTAGTGATGAAGCCCATTTTCATCTTGGTGGATTTATTAATAAGCAGAATTGTCGCATTTGGGCTGATGAAAATCCCAGGAAGATTGTTGAAAGTCACTGCATCCACAAAAGGTCACTGTTTGGTGTGCATTTTTTGCTAGAGGAATCATTGGGCCGTATTTCTTCGAAAATGATGCCGGGAATTCTGTTACGGTGACAGGCAAGTGATACCGTGCCATGATAACCAATTTTTTATGGCCTAAATTGAATTCTATGGATGTAGAAGATTTGTGGTTTCAACAGGACAGCCCAACATGCCACACAGCGAATGCAACAATGGTTTATTGAATGAGAAGTTACCAGGTCGCATCATCTCTCGAAACAGCAAGGTCAATTCGCCACCACAATCGTGTGACTTGACGCCTTTAGATTTCTTCCTTTAGGATCATCTCAAAAGTAAGGTCTATATCAACAATTCAACAGCTGAAGGATGAGATAATAAGGCATATTAGTGAGATTGAGGAGCAACTATGCAGAGACGTCATTAAAAATTTTGACCATCGACTGGAGGTGTGCCACCGAAGCCTTGGAGGAAATTTAGGCGATATTATTTTTTCACACATAGTTGCCATGACTCAAATAACATGATGCAATAGTGAAATCAATAAATTTTCACCAATAATACTGTTTTACTTACTGCTAACTTTGATCTGTCTTAATAGAAAACCCTTTATATATATTGTTGAAGACCATGGTATATTTCGCCTTGATCAATTTCCTTGGGCAACTTTCTAATCTTCTTCCTGTCTTTTAGAGTCCATCTTGTAGATGGTAGATAATTTGTCATATGTTCATATCTCTCATTAATAAATGCGTTTGGTAAAACCAAACTTAAATTGCTGAGCTTTCGATCTGTCAGAATCAGGTTGAATGAAAATAAAACGGTTTTTAGGGGATAGTTAGTCCCTCTCGCTTAAGCGTAATGTCAAGGGAATAGAGCCAATCCAGTGAGTGGAATTTTTAAAAGAAATTTAATTTTCGATTCCAGCTTGTAGCCTGGGTGTTGAGGGCCGGTTTTTCTTCGTTTATTAAGATGGCTTCTAAGAAGTCGATACCTATCATGTCTCAAGTCACGACACTAACGTATAGTTTAGCTAAAACCCTAAATGAAATAATAAAAACGTACATCCCTTCAAAGTATAGCATAAAGTCTAGGAGTAATTTATCGATATACTCCACTCTACAAGACAGGCAGGACTAAGAGCAACCCTTGATCTGGAAAACCTGTTTACGAATGTGCCTATCGCTCAGACCATCGACATCATTATACATAATGTCTACCACCATCCTATAATGTCTCCTTTAAATCTTGACTTAAACATCTTAAGGAATATGTTACGTTCATGCACATCAGAGTATTCGTTTAGGACACCGGACGGTAATCTTACACGAAAGTGGATGGAGTGGCTATGGGATCACTCCTAGGGCCGACCTTCGCCAACTACTATATGGGTCAACTTGAAGAGAGCTTATTTGACAATAGCGAAAAGTAGCCACGCACATATTGCCGATACCTGGACGACATCTACATCAACGTCCAAAACGAAGAACATCTGAAGAACAGCGAACAGCAATTTGAGGAGAACTCCGTGTTATAATTCACTTATAAATTGGACACGGGCAATAAACTCCTTTTTCTGGACGTTGAAGTACAAAACATCAATGGAAGCTATATCACAAAAGTATATAGAAAAGGTACGGCATGGGAATATGCCTCAACGCGTATAGTAAATGTCCTGAAAGGTACAATACAAGTGTAATCGGCTCATACATCCGCTGAGCATACAAATGCTGCTCTACGTGGGAACTTTTCCATCAAGAGATCTCCCACGTAAAAAAAAACTCGTGAACAACGGTTTCGCGAACAGCATGATTGAAAAACAACTTCAATCATTTTTAAGTATGCAACTCAAAGATACGGATGAAACGAAAAGTAATCAGGAACAGTAAATAGCATCAAACTGTATTACAGAAATCAGATATCTACAGCCTATAAAATAGACGAAAAAAAACATCAAGGAGATTGTTAACCGTAACATCAAGGTTATGAATCAAATGGACAAAATTCCACTTATTATATACTATAAAATGACAAAAGTTAGCAATCTTCTTATGAAAAACAAGAGCTGCCCGTACTCCTCGAATCTAAAGTTAACCAACATAGTTTACGTGTTCAACTGCCCCAATGAAGACTCCAAGCTTTATAATAACTCAAAATATATTGAAGTCGGCCCCATGCGTTCAGCCCGAGGAGAAAAACGAGTCCCTCTCTCGTCTCATCAGAGGGAGGATAAATCCGTCAAAGCCTGAGGTAATGAATACAATCTTCGGTACATTGAACATTCACCTCATTCGAGTAATTAAATATCCTAATGGTTGGGCTACTATTTGCGACATCATGGAAGACGTCGAGAAGATCGTCTTGGAAGAGGCAAAGATGCCATTCAGAGAGATTGGCCTCGAAGCAACCATACCGCAGGAATCTTAGCTAAAGGTACGATTATCCTCCGTCACCTGAACCCTTTCTTCACGGAAAACTCTGTTTAAAAAATCAAAGAAGAACTTATGAAGAAACAAAAATGGGCAAGGATAGCAAAAGAAGAGAAATTCGGAAAAGATAATGGTATCGTAAAACGCATCTTCCAAATGGTGCAAAGGGCCAATAGGGATGGTCTCCTAGGCTTCTACCTCCGTGTGGCCCCTGACCAAATCGAAGCAGAAGAATACGTACTAATCGAGTGCTGCTTCAAGTGCTTCGCAGTAGAAAACCACCCAACAAGAGAATGAAAAACAGAAGAAATCACTTGTTCAAAGTCAGACACGGGTGGAAAGAGTGCTCATCGGAGAGGTCCAAGTGCATTAACTGCGGCGATGGAGACCACAGGGCCATGGCGATGACGTGCCCTGTCCGCAGGGAGTATCAACTGATATTACGGACATAATTAGGCAGAAAGAAAACTATTAAGGGGGATGTGGTTGGTTGTACATTTAAGAGGTTTCTTTCTGCCTAATTATGTCCGTAATATCAGTTGATACTCCCAGCTTCACCGTAATAGGGTTAGTACTCGTGCAGAGAAATTTTTATTTCTATTTTAGTTTGTCCCATTAATATCTAAATGATCTGGTTTATGATTGAATTTTCCTTAATTTAATGTTTTAGTCGTCCTCTTTGACCTCTCCATTATTGATTATTTAATATTTAAACTTTCGTGCCTTAGTCTACTCGTATTCATTTAATGTTCAATCACTTAAAATTTAACTTTATTGAATTACTTGCTTCGCTCCATCTATTAATATCCGCTTCGATTACACTGACACTGAATCAACTAAACCCCAGGAAAAGAAGGGACAAAAGAAGAGAGCGAAGAGATTGCGGGCGAATTATATCAACCTGAGAAGATACGCCTGCGATCAATTCCCCTTCCCGGAGGAAATGGAGTCCAGAAGTATCTTCCAAGGTATAAAATCAAAGATCTACAAATGGGAATACGACTCCGAGGTGGACCCTGGAGCAGTGGAAGAGGCCCTGCTCGCACAGAATGTAACCCTACATCACAACACATGATGCGAGCAAATCTCTAACGCTGAGTTCAGGAAAAAGAAGAATGGGAGGAAGAAGAACGTCACCCATAAACAGTAAGTGACAGAAGATGGAGAGAGTAAGCAACAGAATGAGGATTCTGACACTCAACGTGAATGGATGGGAGGAGAAGGCCACGGCATATGGTAACATATTCCGAGTGCTTGACCCCGACATCATTCTCATTACAGAGCACGGTATCGACACAACAGCTGGTCGTATTAAAATACCGGGCTACAGGGTAGTCATGAAGAATCATTCCCAGGAAAGGTTCGATGGTGCTGCAATAGCTGTCAAGAGGAACATCTCCTTTAAACAACTTCCAGAACTCGATGATTTCTCTGTGGCAATCGAAGTACATACCCTGGTAGGAGACCTCGTGATAGCTGGAGCATATCAACCCCCTCGACGAGCATATCTCCCGTTAAGCAACTTCTACACACTGTTTGCGCACCGCGGAATGGCATTCTTAGGGGAAGACCTCAATGCCAGATGCCGTGTGGCGGGCTATGGTAGCACCAACGATAGAGGCTGAAACTTGGAACTGATTATGGGAAGAAAAAACATTCAAAGGATAGGGCCGGATTTTCCGACCTATATCACTTCCAGATCAGCAACCAAGCCTGACATAATCCTAACAAGTGAAGGCTTTCCTTTCAACTACCATAGTGAGCCAGGCCCAACAGTCCCTAGTGATCACATAGCGATTCTCACAACAGTATCTCTCGCACTAATCCAGCTCCCAGCCCCTCTCCGGAAAAACTACGCCCTGGCCAACTGGGATCGTTACAAGCAACGACTCAGTGACTATGCCCCAGCTGACCTCAGCACGGCGTCGTAAGAGGAGATTGACAGGGAGTTGGAAAGGATTACAACGTCCATACTAAATGCGGACCACGAGAGCATACCCATAACAGGGTATAAAACACCTCCTCAGCCCAGATGGACAGAGGAGATGAGAGATATCGCTCGCGTATACATGGAAGTGTACGAAGAATGGAGACGGGAGTGTCTCAACCGGGAAAGGAGCTTGCTGCTTCGACGCCTAAGCTCAGAGCTTAGAGAGGCCATCAACCTCAAACAGGAGGAAATTTGGAACAACTTGATAGCCAAAGTCGACAGCGAACTCAGCCCAGCAAAGTTCTGGCACCAAGTCAAGAACTTAAAGGGACTTACACCAAGACCTAAGACTTGGATTAAGGAGAACGGAAAATACATAGAGAACCCGGTGGTTCTCGAGGACATGTTCAGGAACTTCTGGAAAAACGTTTTCAAGATTACCCCTGAGGAAAATGATGAGTTCGACCAGGAATTCGAAGGCCAACTGATTGAAGAACTAAATAAGGAAATACATCGCACGCACCCACTACATCAAGTCAACGAAGGCAGGAAGATGGCGGGCCACGGACGTCCCATAACATCAGAGGACGTCATGGCCACTGTAAAAGCCTTTCGACAAAAGGCACCAGGCTGGACGGGTATCACCAGAAATAACTTGGTTAACGCCCCACAGCAGATCATTCAGGGAATCGTTAACATCTACAACGCTTCCCTGACCACGGGCTACTTCCCGGAAGGTTTCAAGATTGCGAAGGTGATGTTTATACCCAAGGGAGGTAAACCCCCTGATCAACTGGTAAATTACAGGCCAATCGCCCTGCTGGAGTCCGTTGCAAATGTCTACGAGAGACTCTTAGCTGACAGGCTTCAAGAACAACTACTTGAGCTGTGAGCTCACAACCCTCAGCAGCACGGGTTCCGCAAGGAACGGGGAACGGAAACAGCCCTCGCCCTCCTTGCGAAGAAACTCGCTTGCAGCAAAGCTGAGAGGAGATACGTAGACGTGGTGCTGCGGGATGTAAAGAAGGCCTTCGATAAGGTTTGGCTGAAAGGATTGCAGTACAAGATCCTCAACCTTCAGCTTAACCTACTCCTGGAAACAATCCTTTGCAACTATGTCTCCGATAGGAGAGCCCGAATTGCAATCGAGGGCTGCAAAGGACCTGAATTCAAACTCGAGGCGGGAGTTCCACAAGGCAGCTGTCTCAGCCCTCTGCTGTACCTCGTGTACACGATCGACCTGCCTGCTCCAGTGAGGTGCGATTCGATGTATCTGCAATACGCAGACGACATCGCCCAAATCGTCCTGAGTCCATTCAGGAACTCTGGAAGTCAGGCGAGGGCGACAGCTGTCGAAATCGAAAATATCAATAGATATGAGAAGAAGTGGAAAATAAAGACCAACCGCCAGAAGTTCACGATCATTCCAATAAACCGCCGGAAAGTAGACGACGTCGTCGTCAATAACGATATCTATCCGTACTCCAACGAGGGTAAAGTCCTGGGCTTACAACTCTTCAAAACGGGATACAAGCCGCACATAAATACCAGAGTCTCCCTAGCCAAAAGAGAGCCGAGGAAACTTTACCGTTTCCGAGGCCTCAGCGTGCCTAACATCAAGAAGCTGTACATGGCCTTGGTACGCTCAGTCCTGGTGTACCCGGCCGTAATCACGCAGATGGCAAGCTGTACCTCTCTCAGAATGATACAGAGAGTACAGAATAAAGCCACGCTGCTGATTACTGGCCCGCGAGGATCTACCGTACTCGGCAATCGATTCTTCACCAAAGAATCGGTCTAAAGCTGATCAATACGGAGATCCAAAGGCTGGGAAGAAAGACTTGGGATAAAGTAGACCAAAATATACTCCCGAACATGAACCTAAACATTAATATACGTGCAAACCGTAGACGCGCTATAGGTAGAACTGCTCTGTTCCCTAGTAGTAGAACCTGCGCGAGAGAAGTGGTACTACCTATGTTTACGTAGTAATAATCCACTACTCCAAAGCACTTTGATTGTAAAACTCAAAAATTGAAAATTAGTTCAACCAATTAAACAATTGTAAATAACAATTGGAAAAAGAGGTGAAGTGCCCACATTAAAGTTCCCCCCCTCCCCCCCAATATAAACATAGTAGAAATTAAAAAATTAAAACTAAATTTAAATATAAAAGAGGCGAAGTGCCCAATCCAAATCATCCAAATCATCAAACATTACTGAATAAAAAGAGGCGAGGTGCCCAATTCGCAATACCCATTAGATAATAAAATAATGTCAACTAAAATCAAACGATGAAAAGAGGCGAAGTGCCCAAACTAAATAGATTACCGAAAACTCAAAACTTAAAATTCATTCAGCATTAAAGCAACCTTGAAAGGCTTGAATGCTTTGAAGGAGGAACAACAACAACCTAATACATAAATAAATATATATATTATAACGGAGGAAACTGTCTGTCAAAGACAGTCAGCTACTTTTTGACGGAGGAATTTTTATTTTTAAAACACAAATAAGAAGAATGCTAGTGATGCCCTAACACCAGGGCAAACTAGGAAACATATTCACATCTTTATATAACTACCACACAATTTCACCACTTTAACCTAAATTGTAAATTGTAAATTTAACTTTATTGAATTACTTGCTTCGCTCCATCTATTAATATCCGCTTCGATTACATACCCCCTGATCTAACTTATTTTGGATTGTTCGCCCTGCCCTTATAATTCTTTCTTGGTGTGGTTTATAGTGAATTTTTTGTATTTCGCTTAATGCTTGATTCATGTTTATTATTCATATTTGCTGCTCATGGGATTATTTAATCATTTTTTTCTCAGTCTTATTAATCGATTTCTTCATCCCTTGCTTTCGACTTTATTGCTATAGTTTACAATTTTTGTATTCAATAGGAATTTAATTCATGTTTATTATGCATATTTTAAACTCATGGGATTATTATTTAATTTAGTTATTTTTCACGATATTAATCAATTTCTTATTAATAGATTTTCACCCATTTGCTTACAATGGTTTAGGATTATATATTTCATTTTAACTTCTTGCTTTCGGTTATCATTTTCGATTCTTGTCATGTTTTTTATTGCTGTGTTTAGTTATTCTTATTAAAATAATTCTTTGTATTTAGAATTCGCTGATGATGGTCATCGTTAATGAGCGAAACTTCCAGAAAATTAAATGTACGTAACCATCACATATTTCTTCATATTCCTGCTATATAATATATATATATATATATATATATATATATATATATATATATATATATATATATATATATATATATATATATATATATACATTATATGCTGTATAAAGCCAACAACCAGGAGAAAAACAAAATTTATTTAATATTTTATTTTCAACGTTTCGAGCTAACACACTCATCCCCGCGAAATATTCATTATATGGTTCCTAGTTCTATTTGTCATCCTAAAATTATTTTCTTAATTACGAAATTAACTTTAACTTATGACTCTCCGACTCAAATGCCGAAAAACTAGATAATCATAGAGATTTTATTAGAATATTTTTTTTTCTTCCTGACAACGTGCTCATTCTTTCTATTTTCTCAACGTGATTTCAATAAATTCCCGTCTGAAATTGTATGCACTACATACATTAGAATTGAATTCTCCAAACCTTATCAAACCTGCAGATATTGTTTAGAATCACTCCGACTATATTTTCTCCCAAAGAAAAGTTGGGAGGTTTTTTCGGTCTTTAATTTAACTACCCAACATTTCTTTCCCTTTTTATTTACTTTGACAAATTCATCATTGATTTAAAGCATGTCCCACTTATGGGAGACTTCAATAAATTTAAACTAAATTTACTAATATAACTCAAGAATTCTATGAGAAAGTTACTAATTTGAATGGAGTTCGACTTTGTTCCGTACATCTGTCTGAAATTTTCAGAAATTTGTCCCATATTCTTAATATATTTATACCAGGACAGGAAAAATGAAATTATGTTGTTTTAAACGGGACTAAGTTTCAAATGAGGCATGAAGCTGAGAGTAAATTAATATCGTGTTTATAATATAAAGTTAACAGGTTTCTATCAAAACTCAAGTCGTTGTGAAATATTCATGAGGATATGTATAACAAATTATTTTTCTCTGGTTTAGGTCTTGCCAAACTGGATTGTCTGCCCATGATACAGAGTTTTCGAGCTACATTTGACGGTTTACCTAAAGAAAAAAATCCGCAATATCTCAGCCAAAACTAAAGGTATTTGAAAAGTTTTAAAATATCAACTAGATTATGGTTGAGACAGGAGAGTTTACTCAAAGTAGCCGCCTTCAGTTTCCACCACAACCTCAAGAGGTCTCCGGAACTTGGCGCATGCGTTCTTCTTTGTGTCCCTGGGAAGATCTTCGAACATCTCCTTGATCTTGGCCACCAGCTTGGTATTGGGGTTTGCAGGCAGGCTGTTTGATGCCTTTTTTAAATCGCTCCCCACACATAGTACCCCATGTGATTACAATTGCGGATCTAAGAGGCCAGGAAGTGGTGCTGATGAAGTTGTAGAAATTCGCAGACAACCATTTCTGACGCTTTCCGGAGATATGGTCTTCCAGCAGCACCCCTTTCCAGCCAGGGTTTGACCACAATCTCCAGGAGCTCCACATAGCCGTCTGAAATAAGCCTCAGACACTGCTCAAAGATGTTGGGCAGCATGTTGTTACCCTCACTACAGACACACCCGCAGGGTATCACAGTTTGGGGAAAATTGGTCTTCAAGATGCATGGAACGTCTCATGAACTATAGACAAAACATGTGTTGTTCTGGGTGTTGTGCAACTGGTCCTTGCAGAAGTTCTTTTCATCTGAGAAGAACCAGATCATTCCCGGCTCAACGGGAACCTTTAGCTTGTTCAGTAGCTTCTTTGTCTTCGTTAAGTAATTCTCTTTGACCTTGGCTCTCATAAGTTGTCCCTTACGCCTCTTATACGAGTAGTAGTAAAGGTCCTCATCCAGGACCAGCTTCATAATAGTGACTCCAACATCCATCTTTCTCACAAAATACCGGATTTCTTTGTTTCTATATTCCGTCATCTGTCTTGCAGTGCTTAGATGAATTCTGGCGTGCGGATGCAGTCGGAACGCCTGCTGTGATCCTTTCTGTTGGCCACGGTTTCGCAGTCTTCGTTGCAGCTGTCCATGCGATGGCTTACAGCCTTTACAGGATTAACAGAGTGTGAAGGAATAGTCTAATAGGATCTGGAGGTCCACCTTGAATGCTTAGAAGAGCCACGTGCCCTTAACTCTGGAAAAAAGAGCGTGAGAAGAGAGAAAGGAATCGGACTAACACAGATTTATCAGACCATTTGTGTTTACCTTACGAGGCCTATTTCTTATGCCTGGGCGATTCCATATTTTCCCCCATACTCGCGACGCGAGAAAAAACCTGAAGGGCTATTCGACCCGCTCCTTATCTGGGGTCTCACGCCCCGCCGAAAGCCGGCGACTTCAAATCACAGGAGAGCACGCCGTGGCCCGGGGCAATTTCGCCGCCTCGTTGACAACCTATATAACCGGAAGTTTCCGCAAGATAGGGAGTACAGCTCGTTCGCGCACGAAGACACATTACGTTCTCAAGTCGGATCGTTCGTGGTTTATTCGGGTACCGACGGCTAAAATCTTCCCGCCGTGGACTTCGCCCCAGTCAATTGGCAGCTCCTTGCAACGGCCGTTCTTTAGTGAATTCGCGCCAGTACTTCCTCATCGAGAACCATAAGGTAAAACCAATTCTCCTTCATCAGCATCATGAGGTAGAACCATTACCTTCCCCAATCGAGAACTCTGAGTTAAAACATATTCCCTTGTTGCATCCTCGCCTCCCTGAGTTACTTTCCTTTCGACGCTTACGCTCGTGCAAGACGCCGACGCTGCGGATCTCGTCATAATCCGGTCTTCCCAAATTAATTGTTACTATTTGTATTTTGGCTTAGTGTAGCCCCTTTTTAAGACTCCGATCATAGTCTAGTAATTAACTGCTTTAATCCCTTGTATTTGCCCCTTTGCTGACACCGAGTGTGTCCGTTACTTATTTGATTACATATCTCACTTAAACCTCTTATGTATATATTTAATATTTCTTTTTTTTATTAAACTTTATTTTTGTAGCATTCTCTAAATAACCTTGAACGACTCTCGGCCATCATTCGACCTTTACAGCCAATCTGCACTCTCATTTTGAATATTATTACCCACACACTAGGGGACGACTTTCTCCCCCAATCTCATTATTTCCCTGTCCGCCCAAGCCATCAGCGTGTAAGTGTTATTATATATATATATATATATATATATATATATATATATATATATATATATATATATATATATATATATATATATAATTACTATACTACGACAAAGAGCATTGAGCACCAATAATGATATCAGCATTTTGATTCTCGTCCTGAATCAGCATAATGCAGTTAACTCTGTTCCAATATTCAGAAGATGGCTACCAGTCCTCCAAGTCAGCTAATTTTTCTCAACTAAAACTTTACTCTGTATGATATCAAACACCGTTAACTATTCACCGATACATCAGCATGATCCTGAAAAAAAAAGACATTATAATACGTCACATTTTGCCGAGCACCCTGTACATAAATTAAACTAGCTAGATAAATATGTCATGAATCTATTATATAACCATTTAAAAAAAAACCCAGTTTTTAATTTCTGACTCCTCTGAATTACAGAAAAAACTTTTGCTAAAAAAATTAGCTTAGGACAAATTTTTTGTATACTTTGAGGTAAAATAATTATTTACAAATGTACCTTCGTCACAAACTATTGAAATAATGTATTCTAACCAAACTCTTCCATCACTCTCAGTCATTTCACAGATTCACCAGGGCATTTTTTTAAACAACTTCTAGTTACTATTTAATGAAATCCTCTTTAAATATGATGGTAAACTTTATAAACTCATTGATGGCGTCGGTGTGGGATCCTCCTTTAGTCCTTTATCGGCTGACTTTTTCATGACCTATCTTGAAGATATTTTCTCCAATCAATATCATCCTGACTCTCGACCATAATGCATCTTAGGTGGAATTTTTTTTTTTTAGGATTTTGAATTGTGTGCATCCAAATAAAACTTATGCGACGGAACAATAACAAAATGGATCTATACCCTTCTTAGACTTCCGAATTTCTAAACCAAATGGTGTCATAATCAATTCTGTCTAAAGAAAACTTGCGTTTTATGCCCTGGTTTAAACCTTTTCATCAGTATAGATATAAATTTTTTTAAGCTTTCTTGTATTAAGACACTTTTACACAGGGGATATATAGCTTCTACTATTTCTCATATGCACACTGAATTCCAAGTTTGACTTTGATAAAGTAGGTAAAATCTTTTTGGACACTATCTACGTTCCTAAACTTCCTGATTTCTTTGTACTAAAAGATTTACGCTATATAATTTTAGCAGAAATGGGTATTTGGCATAAATCTTGTCGATTAAACTTTATCCGATTATACAAAAATCATTATTGTCACACTTTCATGTAATTTTCATTAATAAGAGAAATATTGGCAGCATGTTTCTTAGTTTAGATCTAATTCCTATGGGTTTTCGCAGTAGTATTGTTTATTTATATAAATGCAATATGCAAAATCCTTAAGCAAAAGGAGCATTCAGTCATTAGAGAGCACTCGATAAAATGTAATATTAATCTAACCTGCTTAAAGTTTTGAAGTATACGCTCCGATGTAATTTTTTAGAGGTTAGTTAGTGTCTCGAATTCCGTGTATGCTCAAATCCTTGATTCATCTGTCTAGGTTTAAATTGTCTTGCCTTCGTTTATGATTTGATTTAAATATTTACAATTAATATAAGTTTTATTAACTATTTTTCAAGCATTTTTAAATTTTATAACGACATTGTTTGCCTTTCTCATTATAGGATATTTCCTGTGGATGAGCGCGCTAGATCGAAACGTTGAAAATAAATCATTCGATGAATGAACTTTGGTCTTCTCCTGGTCGTCCGCCTTTTGCTAAATATCAAATTGAAACTTTCCAGAAGCAATACCTTTGAATACACACAAACACACGCAAGTAGTAAGTAGGGGTATGAATACTTTTGGAGCGTGTATGTTTTGTTACATTTTTCGCCCCATCCTAAATACTGGAATCTTCCCTTCCTCTTGTAATGATACTCTTGTACGTCTTTTCTCCAAAAGGCTGATCGATCTAAGCTTTCCAACTATCATCTTACAATTCTTTTTACCTCTGCTATATCTAAAGTCTCCGAGACGTTACTTAATGCTCACATCCTTCAATACTTAGAATCTAATGCTCTTCTCCCTGATTATCAGTATGAGTTCTGTATGTTTCGCTCAACTTGTGATCTCCTATCTTATCTAATTCACATTTGCTAATCGTCTCTCGAGAACTTTGTAGAATCCTACATTGTTGGACTTAAAATTTCTAAGGCTTTTGATATAGTCTGGGAAAAGGCCCTTTTGTTTAAACTTCATGCTTTGGGCTTTAGTCCCTATCCATGTGGCCTAATTTCTAGTGTTAAATCACCTTCCTTCTGCATTTGTAGCGGTGTTTCTCCTCGTCCTACGGTGTTCCTACTGTTATTCTCCTCGTCCTTGTTTCTCCTATTCGTCAATGAACTCATTCATACCTTCTCATATCCCATCCATGCATATGCTGATGATTCTACTCTTCATAAATCATATTTTTTTCCTTCTCAACTTACCTTTTTTGCACGCCCTCATTCTAACCAAAGTTTTCTAATGCTGCCAATGTGGATCTGGATCGTATCTCTGAGAGGGGCAGACATAACTTTGTGAGTTTCAATGCTTCCAAGACAAACTTCCTTCCTATCGCTCTATCTAATATTCCTCAGGACTTTCCTAAAAGTTTAAAAGTAGAATTCACCTGATTTATTGTTAACATTTTTGTTCTAGTAATTCGTAGTGGAATGCATTGGATTAATCATATTGCTGGCCTGGCTAAGTCTGCCTGTAAAATCCTGGGTATACTGTTATAATTTTTCACGTACTTCTCCTCTGAGCAGCTTCTCCGCATTTATGGGAGGCATATTCGGCCTTGTATGCTGATCTTAATGTTGGTTTCATTATTCGGTCAAGGGATCTTGCCCACGAACGGAAGATGTATGACGCAACATAATATGCATTAGTAAATCATTATCATAAGTTTGTAAAAGTCTTCAAACGAGTTTGTGGCAGCAAAACTTTCTTATTGCTTCAGGCTTTTGATATTTATACTTCCTTGTTTGTTATCCCCATTCATGCTATCTGATATTTTTTATCATTGTTTCTGCTTCTTTTGCTTTGATACTCGACTTTGGCATAAAAAATAATTCTTCTGCCATTTATGAAAGTTTAGAAAGGAGATAAAGTGTAAAAAGATGGAAAATTAGTTCGAGACCAAAACTAAGATTTTAATCGCTTTCTCGTTTCTGCAGACTTTGAACACACTTATTAAATTTAATATATGACAACATATCATTATTGGTAGAGGAAAAAAAAGAAGAGTTCTGAGGCCTTAATTCGGGTGCATATATTCATTTTTTTCCTATACTTCCATTTATACTCTTTACATATGATTTGTGGCATGGGTTAGAGAATAAGCTTGTTAATTATTATACATTGATCACAATTATCCAAGCTCCTAATGGTAGGGCTTCAAATGCTCTGTTGTTCAATTCAGATCCTTAGAGAATTCTTAGCAGGTGTAAAGCCAGGGATATGTAAGTAAAACTTGCTGTTAGTGGCAAAGTTTCCTTAGATATTGGTAACTCTTTTAAAAAGAAATTGCTACATTTGACCACAAACTAAATTTTCAACTGTATATACTTAGTGTTGCTTCTTCAATTTTAGTGGGCTTTTTTTTGCTAAGTTGTTTTTAATCTTTTAGTGCTGTATCTATATTGGTCAGTTACTTTAATTCTTTCACTCGCGCAGGCCACCCTATGAATTTTGCTTGAGTGATTGTTCATCTGCCACAGATTGTCATCCAAAACATCTCAACCAGAATCAATGGGTTATTTTTAAAGCAATTGTAAAAATTTCCTTTGGTGTACTCTTACAATTATTCTTTTTAGGTATATTATATAAGATTTAAAATATTAATAGTAACCCTCTTCATACCTTTCTCTTTAGTTTGTACCATCCTGTACTATTTAGTAGGCTGCCAGCTGATGCTACTAGTTGATCCTTCTGAACAGTTAAATGTTATTTGAAAGGTACCAAATAGTAAGGTCCCATTTTTCGTGTGGTATTATATTTCACTAAAAAAATGCATAAATAAATTTATTAATTAAAAACACAGGTGAAACCATTAGCAATGACATTTGTTCATCGTAAAATACTTCTGATTAAACGGTTAAAATAAATTGATTCTTTAGAAAAGTAAACGCATTTATTTAATTGGTTTCTCAATGTCATTTGTTACCGTCGACAACAGATGGGCGGAAATTATGTGATTACATGTGTATATTTATGTTTTTATGGCTGTATATAAGATATCTTAATAAATTATCAACGGATTTTTAAGAAATTTTTTTGGGGGGAGGGAGGTCGGCTTTGTAGCAAGAAAGAGTTGATTGGATATTTTGGGGCGGATCCAGTTCTGGACGCGGATTCTGCTTCACTAATTCACTTTCTGTAAAAGAGCGAGATAGAACATTTTTTGACATTTCTTTCCATAACCATAAAAAAAATGGGCTAGTCAAATTCAAAATACCCAGAGCTAGACAACTAATACCCTCTATCAAACATAATTTGATCTGGAACCGGATCGATGAGCTCAAAATATATATTTGTAGGGGCAATACTACTTACCTAGTCGCATGCAATAATGGAGAGGAGTAGAAACATAAGACAGCCACTAATAGGTAGCTAAAATAATGTAGATTTAGTTTAAATCAAAGAGGTTTTGTCTATTTTTAAATATAAAAATTTATATCTGGATGAATACGATATCCAGATCTGCCATATCTGGACGAGTACGAGTTTCGGGTGTGCCATTGTGGAAAACCGACGATTTTTCATCTTGCTTGGAGCCGGTATGCCTGCGGCACTTCTTCCCCATGGAGGCCGGCATTTTGGCCCCCACTATTCTTACTACTCTAATGAAGTCCATGGTCGGAATCCGTAACAACCTTAGGGATCACCATTTGTAGGGCCCTCCTGAGGTTGAATTGGCAGGAGCTTCCTTTGGGGCAAACAATGACTCGGTGGCAGACACCCATGACCCTGACTTTGCTCATGTGCAAGATCCACTTGAAGTGGTACGTGCCCCGAGGACTTAGGATAAAAAGAGTCTTCCTCACTTGGTTAGAGTCCCATTATCAGTCAGAATAAAAATGGGGTCCGATCCTCCGCCCTTCAGACTCTTTCCGATGGGGGAAATTAGCGGAAGATGAAATCGCATTAACGACACTTTATTCATATCACTTTCCTAATACCGTCTCACACTTGGCAGACTATCAAGACAGCGATCGGTGTAAAAAAAACACTTCCAGAACTTTGAAGAATAGAAGCCAGGCCTGAGACGATGAAGATGTTGAAGAAGGATTCACCAGCTTCACCTACCGACTTGAACTCCTCGCCTGAAATAGAGCTGTCACTCATTTACTCGAATACGTACCACTGTACTCTATCCAGGCACTACCAAGGTGTGCTCTTGAACCTCTCTTCTCTACTCCCTAAAATTAGGTATCGAAAGAAAGATAAAGGGTGATTGTTAAGATTAGCGACCCGTGATTTCGGGCGCGAATTTTGGGGGGCTATTTTGATATATTATTTAATCTTTTCAGCTATCCGACTGGCCAATCAGTGAATTGTATTATGTACTGTCATTGACCAATTATAACTATTTATTTTTCCTAAGCTTTCCTTCGTGTTTGTAAAGATGAGAAAATAGTATGTTTTTGTAATATTTTCATTATCCATCTAATGTAAATACTCCACGCCTGCCACTATTTTTTCTTTTGACGTAGTGTTTCGTGTTTTTTGGGGGTAATAAATAAAATAACTTTTTTCTCTTGGTAAGGAATTGTGTTCGCCAAAACGAAGTAAAAAAAGAAGCCTGTTTTGTATATTTCGTTGTTCTTTTATTTTTTTGGGGGGGTGGGTATCCAAACTGTTAATTGTGTCTCGTATAAATACTCACGCGCAGGCTTAACGAGTTAGTTTTATCGAGATGGCTATTTCGTGCAGTGTATGTTCACTATCTGTCTACCATCTAGATGTGATCTTCACTGAGCCCGAGAATATCAACGATGTTTTAGCTAGCCATCAGTTACTCAAAAGTAAGACTGAGCACCCTACTTTTAAATCTGAAGTGACAGTTACTAAAGATGTATTTTTCGTTGCCGTAAATATTTTGTTACCGCTGGGGGCAAACGCGAAAGGTGCTCATTCAAAATCTCCGCTCGTAAGTGGACTTTTTTGCCGGTTCGCATCTTACTATCGAACAAATCGTGAGTGTCCCATTTTGGTTCGTGGCAAACCGATTAACCATGGACGAAATATCACAGCAATCTGACGTCATCAGAACAAACCTCGTCGATTGGTTTAGTTTCTGCCGTAAGGTTATCTTACATTATTTCGAAAGTCTCTCAGCGCCACTCGAAGGCCCAGAAAACCCTATGGAAATCGATAAGGCTAGGTTTGGCAAGAAAAAATATAACTGTGGTCGTGTAAAGGAGGGTCAGTGAGTATTTGCAGGATTCAAACGCCAATCGAAGAGAGTTTTTCTCGTTCCCTTCGAAAATTGCAATAACCTAACTCTCATGGCGGCAATTAAAAAGTGGATTTTGCCAGGAACGACGGAGGTATCTGACGGATAGGAAACTTATTCAAATCTCCCATCGGAAGGATACACTTATCTGACCGTCAACCACTCCCAGAATTTCGTGGATCCCGAGACTGGAGCCAGCACTCAAAATATCGAGGGAGTCTGGAGGGATATGAGAGACCGTGTGCCCCACTATGGACGGAGAGAGGCCCATATGGACGGGTATCTCGCAACCTCTCTTTTCATCCAAAAATATTCCTGTATAAAAGAGAAGTTCCACGCATTCTGGATCACCGCTTCAAAATTATGCCCACCGGCTTGAGGTAAATAATTTATACTTTTTGAAATCTCATGTTTGGCTTTCGAATTATGAATATTACTCTTTTTTTTAATTAGCAGGGGTGTGCACTCCCCCAAGAGCCGAGGGTATGGAGGGAGAAGCCTCCCAATTAGAAATCCAAAAATAAAATTAATTTCTTATTCTCGACGTAAAAAATACGAAACGAAACTAGAGATCTAAAAACTATAGGACTTTTTCATTCAAATCTCATGTTTTGCTTTCGAATTAGGAATATTAACAGTTCTAAAGTGCCTCGAAAAAAGATACTTTCTATTCTCCTCTAGGTAGAACAAAAAAGTAGCTAGAAAAGTTGCCCCAAAAATCAGGGGCCGCTAATCTTAACAATTACCAGATAAAGAACGGAGACATCACATATGGCGTATATAGTGTACTCAACAGCCACTTATTATTCCCTAAGGTGGAACCGAAATCGTTGTACCTTGGGAGAGTGAGCATGAGGAACGAACCCAACACTCTCCTGAAAGCCGAAAGCTAAAGGGAGACTGGAAGAAACGAACCTACCCAGTTCCTTTGAAACTGGATGTGCTCAAGAATAACATTGAAAAACATATCGGGAAAATCTTGGAAGAGAAGGTTCGCATAATATAGGATTGGCGCTATCGTCCTTCTTGTTCGCTGAGGAATAGAATCCAGGCTTATATCAATAAGGATGCCAAAGATGCATTGACCTCACTTATAAAATGTTCAGTTTTATGTATGACTACCCACATAAGCGTGTTATTGAGTGTCTGAGGTGCACGCTAACGAAGCAAGTGTCTGTCGGCCAACCTTTTTCTGTCACTCGAATAGATAAAAAAAGAGCAGGACTCCAACGGCCTTGTAGCAACCTGTCGATATTGGTCTAGACGTCAATGAAGACCCTCTTTCCTTTTATTATTTATTATTTTCTCCGTTTTGGGAGGTGATGTTAAGATTTTCACCTTTTTGCCCCCCCCCCCCCTCCGAAGGGGGAGTCAAGGCCATACTGACCCGACTCGACCCAGCCATTCGCCGAAAAGACGAGGGAACCTCCTGTCTCTGCCTCTCTCCTCTCCCTTTCCCAGGAAGGAGAGCCTCTATCCTTCCTTTATTTATGCTAAATTTTCCTACCTTGCCAACCTCGGTATCCATGGAAGATTGGAAGGAGTGACCACATGAGTAAGTCCTTACTTACATTAGTTAATTAGGTAGCAGAAGCTAAATGTCCCCCCTGGAAGTTTGATTCAGTGTGGAAGTGTGTGTGGTGCCGGTTGGACTGGTTACCACCACAAAAACAGCAGCTCTTACTGTCCAGTGTCTAAACCTGTCCGGCGAGACGCGTCATCTAGTATTAGACATAAATAGATTAAATAATAAAAAAAGATGAGGCAATTATAAAAGGGGTGGCAATGGGAAGAGAATGAGATGTTTAAAACCACCCACACCACTAGCTGTAGCCAAGTACTAGAAGATGAATCTCCTCCACCCTCTACACCCTGGGCACGACAGGAACGAGTGGATGAAACCTGTTTTGTAAGTAATGACAAATTTAGAATGGGATCGTAAAGAAAGTGGAGATAAAGAGTAACATGAGATATGTGAACAAGAGTAAAGTGAGATGGGTATAAGGAATAAAACTCGGGTAGTTCGAGACTAGCGGAGGCACTGAGGCCGATAGGCCGTGCCACGGATCTGGAGTGTTGTGAGAAGTAAGAGTGAGAGATGGACAAGGCTTTAAGATTAATGAGTAATGTTGAGATATGGCTGTTATTAATTTTGGTGTATGCTGATGAGATGGTTTGGATGCTTGAGAGTGAGTGGGTTTTATAAATGCAAAGTTTGATATTAGTTGGGATGAGCACCATAAACAAGCGCCATGTTTCAACTACAGTCAATCACACACGTATGATGTAGCCTGATATAACAATGTTTTGAATGCTAGAAAAGTCCCAAGTTGATGAAAGTGTTAGTAAATGCTGAAGAATTGAATAAGAAATGTGCTCCGAAGTTGTCATGCTAACCCATATATGCCTAATATAAAGCTTTTTTTTATTTTGAATAGGCAAATATGGATGTTTTATCGGAATCTGCTAACAACAAAATATGATTTTTATCCACTTTTATAAAATGAGATACTAATAATTAAAATTCAAAGTTCTTGTGCATAATAACATCCATGAATTAATGCATTTATTAATGTGATGTACAGTTTGGGGCAGATGCTTTGCGACACTAGATTTTCTTCACCTGAATTCCTCATTTCTTTGGACCAATAAGTGAATGGGTTGTGGCTTAGCATTCTAACTTCTTAATTAACTAAGAAAGGAAATGTAGATGGACTATCTTAATACTTCTTTTCCGATTGGTTGGATCTTCAAAAACTATTAAAAGAAGTATCTCGACTACTTCTTTGCTGTGTAGGTTTCTAGAAGAGAGATGGTCCCGAAATTGCAAAATAGGTTGCATAAATGCATAAAATTCAAATGTAGCGATGCAATTTAAACATCCATTAAAACTATGATTGATATCATTAATTTGCTTAAGTGTTTCACCAATTTCTTGTTTTTAAGAAATAAATTTTGACCCAAATTTGTTTAGGTTAATTAAACATTAATAAGAATGGGATATATTTTATTCTCTCTGACTTCTTTTTATGGATGTGGAAATGTAGACTGACTAGCCATAACAGGAGACTAATTGTATTTTTTGCAATAAGAAGTGTGTGGGAGTTATATTAACCCTTTCCTTGTTTGCTATTCAAACCATTTTCCTCTCAGGTCATTATTGCTAAAGATTCGCTTGCATACATCGCAACATGGAGCAGGTTCTGGAAAGTTGCCTGCCATCTTTGTTCATAGAACCATGAATAGTTAAAGTGTGCTTTACAGCTTGCCTGTTTTACCCCTAACATTACCACTTTTTTATACACCTCTTTTCAAAACTACTTTCGAAATTATATCTTTATTTTTCACTCTATTTATCTAACTTAAAAGTTTTTCGTGCTGGATTAATCGGAGGCATTCTGGCAGTATTAATTTGGTTTAAACTTGTTTCATTAACTCGTTGGCAGCAATTACTGATAGAGCAAGTGTAGTAAACTTGTTCTCATAATGTTTGGAACGTTACCCTTATCCCTTAATGCCCTGAATTAATTTTTAAAAATGAAAAACATATTAGTTACATTTATTGTTGTTATTAAGTGGTAAAAAGTTAGTGGCAAACGGTGCGCAAATCTTATGCAACCCTTGTGCGAATTTAAAGAGAACATGTGTCGTACTCTTTACACTCGCTTGATAGACTCCACACATTTAATTTCACTAGCTATAAGTCTTTATTTTCTATGTGACGAATTCGTCACATACGGGCATAAATGGTTATTGGTTTAACTTTTGAGTGCGCTCTCTCACTACACATTGGGTGTAAATCAATTGAAATAGCATCGGTGTAGAACATATTACAATATGTGTGTCTAATGAGGTAAGGTTAAATTTGTTGTAGGTGTTGTGTAATTCCTTAATATGTTTTTTTCTGTTTTTTTTCTGGTTGTTACTAGCAAAAGCAGTTATATAATTTTTATAAATCGTATGTTTAGTCTAAGTCAATCAAAACATACACCAAACAAAGGACAAGCAACAACAACCTAAAACAACATACAACAAATAAATATCTACAAGGCACGTTCAGGTGCCAGAGGTAGGCCCGACTCCCTCAGGAGCATTACCGTACATTTTGAACAATTAAATAATAAAATGTTATGGTGGAGGTCTCCCGACTCGTCCAAAATTTCAGCCACACTACAGTGCGGTGTGCAGAAGTCCTTTCCAAGGACACTGGACAGGCAGTATTAATCCCGTTCACGAAGCTCCTACAAATAAAACATTCAATCCAAAACTGTCTTACCGTCTGGGGGACCAAGCGAGCATGACGGCTATGTTCAATGGAACGCAGCATCCAATGCTGCTGCGTTCAGCGAGTGTGTAAAATCAGAAGAGACTAAAGTTACTTGGTACCTTGAGTCACTAATTGATAGGTCAACGGGAATAGTCGCGACGTTAAGGTATGTAGCTTCCTGTTTTAGTGCGCCGTCCCCCATCCTTTTTGATATGAAACTCGTTGAGTTGTCTTTATCCATAATAAGTAGTCACTGTCTGGTAGAGCTAAATGTAGGTTCACATTGACATCCGTTTGACACGAAGTAGCTGTGGTTTCTCGGAGCTTGTAGCAAACAAAGAAACGATGAAATAATAGCGAGTTAGTCATATGAGCACTACACGTGCTGAATACCACAGAAAGCAGAATGTCCATGGGGCAGCTACAATAGATCCTAACGCTTTGAATGTGCTACTCCTGAGTAAGACACTGATCAAGTACAAGAGCAAGGAAATGGTGCGAGTCCACCTCTTCCAGATGAATTCCGTCTAGGAATAGGTCTGGGTTAGGTTGGTGCAGATAACAGCGCCATAAATGCATGACATTTGTCTTGTGAAGAGAAAATTTTAAATGGGCGCATTCGGCAGAATGAGATGCGGTACAGAGCGTGTTGAACTTTATATTCAAGGATTGACTTCTGAGCTGCCCAAAAGAGATCGAAAAGTCTCTACATAGAGGGTAATGAGAATATTGTTTGGCATCACCAAGTTAATACGATCTAAGTTTACGGCAAAGAGAGTGACATTGAGGACACTTTCATGCAGGAGGCCTTCCTTATAACTTAAGGAGGTGGAGATGGACCCCTCACTCTTTTGTGGCAACGAAAATCTCGAACAAACTCAGATGAAAGAATGAGGAGAACACCTATCGCCACCATAGTATTGGGATCTCCATAATATAGTACCTTAATGCAGTATTATTGGCCTTCTTCAAATTAAGGAATAGCATGGAGAAATGCTGCTCGTGAAGGGAGGTCTTATAGACAGCCATTGCAAGCCGGATCAGGGCATCTCATGTAGAATGCAACGTGAGGAAACCATACTGTGCAGGAGACAAGGACTTTCTATGACCATAAAAGAAGCTGAGTTAACGTTTAATAATTTCTCCATTAACGTGCTCACGTCGGAAGTCCGAGAAATTTGACCTACACCAGCTGAGGTTTAGGAAACAGAGTCTGAGATGGAGGTCCTTCTTTCTGTAGAACGCGAGAGCGGATGCTGAAAGAACTTACCACGAATACTTTTAACACGCTTAAATAATTCTGAAAAAGAGGTCCTCTAAATGATTGAAGAAAATTATGCCCATCTAAGGACCGGCAAGCGTGTTTCAAAATGAAAGAGAATCTAGTTCCTGTCCGACATAATTCGTACATGGTCAAACGGTTGATACAGTGTCTATATTGTTATTATCAATATATTTTCTCTCTGATTGCCATTTCACACTCGGTCGACCACTAAGGAAGTGAAAGACGTGCAGAATAGCCAAACTCTCTGGAATGGATACCAGAATTGCCGTAATGCGGATACAGCGAAGAACTCAACGTCCTCATCAACAAAACTTAACTCCTTGAATGATACAAAGATGTCAGGCATTTCCTCGGATGTAGGCCAATGTATTTAAGCCAAGCTCCACCAAGGTGGTTTCTCAAATGACATTGGTCATACAATAGATAGTTGAATGGGAAATTGATCTTTACAAAGGAGGTCGTCGACCACTTCATATCTTAAATTTAAGTATGAATCCTGGGAGCGCAGATAAAGGTGAATGAAGGCAGATAAACGAAGCGCTTTTAGTACAAGGATGTAAGAACCCTTCCACATTAAGACTCCCTCATTGACCTCTTCGTCCAGTACTGCAAGGGTTTGTCTATTGAGACTCGCCCTATATTTCCATCAAAGGAAGTGTCTATCTTTCAGGTCTCCGAGAAGAAGAAATGACCTCTCATATAGTTTTAGGCTAGACGTGTAAACATTTTGTTTACTTATTCTTGGTCGAGGATGTGAGAGGGTGCGATTCACCCCCTTCCCTCTTGGCTCTAGTGCGAAGGGGATGCGTTTTTAACATACCTGCTTCAACCACTAACTGCCACCCTTTCTCTTTTATTATTCCACAGCAAGGAGATGTCAAGTGTAGCAGTTAAACTATCGTTCATCTGACATCTTCAGGATTATGTGCTATTCCGGCCCCCAAAGATCTGCAGATGCTTTCCCTCCCATTCTTAATGCTTGTAGGAAAATCTGAGACTATATAGCTTTGACAAACTTTCTCTATCTTCAAACCTTCTTTAACTAGTAACCAGACTTAGAGCGTGATGTAATGTCTGTTCCCTTTCAATTATACGTGATTTCCTCTCCACGAATACTTTCCTTCAGTTTTTCCGTATGCCTACATTCCCATTAATTACATTGCCTCTTCCACTGAAGAAACCCTGGAGCTGGCCTAACTCATTATCTCCACTGAAATTCACTGGAGCTGGCCTACCGCATTATTTCTTCCATTGAAGATCACTAGTGCCACTGGAGCTGGCCAATTTCCGCCTTATGACTCGATATCTCCCTCCCAACTGTAATTCCTGTGGTGCCAGACTTACTGTATCTAACAAGTTAGTTGAGTGTATCCTGTATTCCAGAAACAGTTTCCGTTTCTTTCCTTTTCTTTTTTCTACCCCAACTCAGAGCACTTGCAACATTCTTCTCTACCACTCGTCTTCACTTTCTGATGTAGTTGGATTTGAGTTCTCCTCTCACTGCTTCGCCTCGATTGTACTTTTTCTATCTCGAGATGACCTTTTGCTTCGCTGAATGGGGTGAATTTACATTCATCGTCGGTCACCCTTCTCTCCAAATACAAAAAATAACTATCTCGAAAAGAACGCCCGCTCAAAATTACACGCCCAATTTACGAGCACTGCTTCGATAACATTAACTAATTAACAGTTTTTTTGGTCCCTATTAGCTCGCAAGGGGGTGGATGGAGTAGCAGAAGTAACGCCCCTACTACATCTGAAACCTGAAAGAATAACACCTTCTTCCGGCTCCATTGTGTAACGGGCAATTGACTGTCAGGTATAGCATGGAGCTGACATATGAAGGATTAGTGCCCTCACAACTTAAAAGCCCGCAGAAGAATAGGCTATCTATCTTCGACACGTTTTTACTTCCTATGTTTTCACCACTTTCATTACAGATCTTTCTTAGCAAACTTTCTTCGGGACCTTCCCTTGTTTTTTCGCCTGCAACTTATTTTTAAAAAATGCTTCTGAGAGTTAGATATCTGGTCTATCCTTTTAAATTGACTCTAAACTATGACTAAATTGACTTTCTCCTCGCCTGCCACAATTAATTTTGTTGACACTATGTTTTCAATTGCTACCAAAGCATTATTTTTGCTAAAAAACCTTCGTGTCATCCCGCGAAAAATCATAAAGGGGTTTCTTTCTAGGAAGACACAAAGGCTCAAATATTTCAGAAAAATCTCGGAAAGGCAAATATGCCAACAGCAAGATTTCTGACATTTAGCTCTTTGGTCTCACCTCCTTACATTATTTGGGGAATAGGTGTTCTCTAGAACCGTATCAGTGCTTTTTTAGCATTACAGCTTCCTTACACTCACGGGCGACATCATCCTTGAAGTCCAACATTGTAATATACAGTGCTGGTGTAGCTTTTGGACAACTTTGACAAAGAGTGTTCGATGATCACGAAATCTGTAAGTCAACTAAGCTCGCTCTCTACAAAGCCGTTGTAATTTCGGCCATCTTGTATGGTGGAGAAGGATGGGTACCAAGTACCAGCCACATCAAAGCCTTGCAGAAATTCTACCACCGATGTCTTCGCAGACAACTCAACACAGTCTGGCACATAAGGCGCACCAACACCATTGTGTACGAGGAACACCAATCTTAAAGCATTGCAGCTACAATCACCCACCATATATGTACTTCGTTGGACTGGCCACGTCATCATGATACCAGATGATTACCTCCCAAAATTAAGAATTCTTGGCTCAAATGATCCAGGACAATCTAGCTCACACTGGCCATAGTAAAAGATACATAGTTGGTGTCGAACGTTACTTTCTCCACTGTGGCAACAACACTGACTCATTGGAGTGGGTACAACGATATTGCGCTAGGTGGAGAAATAAAGTTATTTATAGAGTTCATAATCTGGAATACAGGAGAACGGGGAAAATGGAGAAAAAAAAGATGCTGCAAAGAACGCGTGAGACAGCACACCACCACCAACCAACTACAAACTCATGACGACACTTGCCCTCACTGTCGTCGTGGGTGTAGAATGCTAATTGGCCTCACCAGTCATCTTGGCACACACCAATTTTAATTCTAATCCATGATTGCTGCCCGTGAACAAAATCGTACTGAGCATAGGCGGATTCCATGAAGAGGATGTAAGGCAAGACCGTAGCGAAGGTGCCTTCATCACCTTGTGGTGGAGCGAATGTGAATGTGTGTGAAGGGCCATTCTCCCACTCCTTTTCTAATACCCTCTCCCTCCCTCTGTAAGAATGTGTGTGTGAATGGAGAGAGATATTGTTTATATATATATTTATATATATATAGATATATATATATATATATATATATATATATATATATATATATATATATATATATATAATATTTATAATATATATATATATATATATATATATATATATATATATATATATATATATATCTGGATTTCATGTTTTGTTTAAAATGTTGTTTTTTTCTCTTCCTCAGCTAATTATTTGTTTATTTTGCGCCAAAACTCTATTGAATTTCAATAGATAATTAGTACTGCCTTTTGTAAAGTGTGGCTGGGACGATAGTTTGCAGTAACTAAATCGAATCTATTGTAAGTCCCGCTGGAACGGAAAGGGCTTTTTATAGCCTCGAAAGCGCGACCGGATCGCATTATTATACCGAGCTCGGAGGCGCCAGCCTTTAATTTTTGGTAAGCCCTAGGCAACAATTGTGGACACTCGAGTGTCAGCCAGCAGGACTTCCACCGGGGGTACTACCTGAGGCCTTTCCTTTTTGTTTGGATCTAGTGTGATTATTAGGCCTCTTTTGTATCGTTCGTTTAGTTGTGTGTATATAATATTTTGTTCGATGATAGGATTGTTTTTTTGGGGGGACATATATATAAACCGCGAGATCTCAGATATATTTACTCCATATTTTTTGTAAATAAAGGACTGTATATACAATCCGTTTCATTATCTACCTCAATTTCTCACGTTCGAATTAGTGTAGGAAGCGAGTTGGGTCGATTGGGGTTAGAGTACAGATTTTCGGCCCGCTACAACCTCTTCTGCCGCAAATGACCTCCCATTACTATTTTCCCTTTACCTTCTCCCTGCCTTCTTATCCTAGCCCCCCTCTCCCCAAAACCCAGACCAAGGTCAATTCCTACATCAGTACCCTTAAGGTGCTTCTCGAAACCTACAACCATCAGGTGCTTTCCCAAAATGGCTCTCCTCAAATCACTTTCCCCTAGCACCATGCCAAATCTTTACCTCAGAGCCCATCCAAAACCATACATCCTCATTACCTTCCACTCCCCCCACCACACGGTCCCCTATAATTTTGTCCAAGGTGTCATCACCTTTCACTGTTGTCCCCTCCTCTCTCTCGCTTGCCCTTACTCCTCGACTTCTTTCTCATCTCCTGACTCCACCTCGCCCCTTTTCCCAAACTGCCGCTCCAAAATTATATACAGAACATGCCCCCTGCTAGTATATTTCGAGATAGTGCCCAGGTACACGGTATCTAGAAGCCTCTCCCCCCCAAAAAAAAATTATCTCTCATTGACCCTATGGAGATTGAATCGTCAGGTTCCTGTATTCCTCCTTCTGGGCCGTCTGTCGATGCCTTCCCGTCCAAACGATAACCTTAAATTTCGAGTTTCTTGCTTCCCTTTGCGTCCTTCTCCCACTAATACAATGAATTTTCCATGGTTCATTTGCTAACTGGGATGGAATGACATATCTTCTAACTTATTATCGACCTAGTTTTTCTATCTCCAGGAATACTTCCCCGCAGGGTGGTCCCTTGTCTAGGCTGTTACACTTGGTATCCGGAGGAGCTGCACATCTTCCCGGCTTCAGGGTTGGCAAAACCCCCCCAAATTTTGAAAAAAACAAATAAAACCCGGGTTTTATTCTGGGTTTTTCAAATCTCAGGTTTTTTAAAAAAACAAATTCTACAAGTATTAGAATAACATAGAAACAAAATAGCTATCTCTATTTTCATATAATATTAATAAGTAGTTATTTTAGTAATTATATTATAGTAATAACAGATCACAGTAACAGATCACTGATTGAAAATTGTGGGTGACCATGATAGCCATAACCTGTAGAAGGAGAGATGAATTATGAGTAAGTGTCAGAGAAATAACCTTAATTTAATACATATTTGTTGAAATTATAAACATAAATATGAATTTTGAATAAAATAATGATAAGTAGCATTCATTTCTTGAAAAAAAGTGTAATTTTGAAAAAAAAACCCACAAACCCGGGTTTTTTCAAATTTCATTTGAAAAAGCCCAGAAGAACCCAGTAATAAAACATGGGTTTTTTAGGATGGATTTCTTTGATTTGCCAACCCTGCCCGGCTTGAGTGCAAATTAGAGAAGCTCTGTCACTGAGTTGACGTTAATTCTCAGACGGGCCCTGGGAAAGTTGTTCTTGCGTTTTTCCCTAGCTCAGTCTCAGCGCTACTTTACCTTTTTTATTATTATTTAGTATGATTATTATATTATTTATTATCAATATTTATTATGATATATTATTATTTATCATTATTTATTATTATTTTATATTATAATTGTTCATTATAATTAGTATTACTTATTATTATTAGCATATTATTAATATTAATATTTATTATCATTACGGCTATCCCCTCAACATTTTCTCCCCGCACTTTGTTCCCACCTGGACAATGTTTGGTCCGGTAGCTATGGTGCCTTGGTGGACTGCATGCCATTATGGGATCATCTAGCACTAGGGTATGATAATAATAGGTGATCACCCACCCTACTCGTTAGTGGAGCCGCCTATCTCTACTTCATTTTATTACATACCCTCATACCCCTTTCCACACCTATCCACAGGGGCTCTAGCTGCCCGGAACACTTTCGTCCTTTTATGGGTCCTTAGACGAGTGGCAGGGTATACCGCGTGGTAGTTACCTGCTGCAGAGGGCTGAAAGCCCGCTGTCAAGGGCAAATATTAGGTACTAGGTGTGTTGCGCCGTCGACTCTGCTCACATATAAGGTGGCTACGCCAGAATCAACCTTTATGGTTAAAGTTCTAGGACAAGGTCGACGAAATAGCGGTCCGCTAGATTGGGATCGGTTATATGCAAATGATCACATCCAGAAGCAGTGCGGCTGAACCTGGATAGAAGGTATACTATTATTTCTACATAAATTCCACCATCAGCCGTCTGGACGCGGGTGACTTCTGCAGCATCGTTGCACGGTTGCCGAGGCAGTTTCTACTGCTAGGGGATTTGGATGGTAGACACCCCACTCTAAGGAGGCTGTTCGATCAAACACATGGGTCAGGTTGTTACTGATCTGATCTACGAGCTAGATATAGGTGTCCTAAATGTGGTTGATTTTACGTATCACTGCCCGAAAACCGCTTCATTTTCCTTTCTTGATCTATCCTTGTGCTCTCCGGGTGCACTGCCTGATTTAGAGTAAAAAGTACTCGATGCATCCATAGTGTGATAGAATGGGTTGAGGCCGCTTAAATTTCAATCACTATCACATGTTATTTAAAACCACGTTGCTCCCCACGTGCATCTTCACTTCAAAGCTGGGCGCCTTATCGCAGCCACCTTAGTCAATGTTTAAACAAGAAGGTTTATCTTCCCCCCATTCGCCCAATGCTCCGTCCTCGCCAGATTGAGTTAGGCTTATGGGCAGATAAGGCATTGTTCCCAGGCTCGGCTGTGCATTCCCTCGAAGCTCCCACTCCATTGTCCCCCACGCCAAGGAGATGTCCTGACTATTTATTTGGAAACTTTATCACTAAGATCTGATTGGAGATCCAGATTTTCGTCGCGAAACATCACTACGACCTACTCTCACCTTGTGCGCCAAGGGACCTCGACCTCGAGATTCACCATCACTTGTCCAGAAGAAGGACAATATCCCTTGAGTGCCAAGGTTCGAGCCTTTCGTGACGCCAAGTCCACAAGGCTTCCCCTGTTGTTCAGAAAGAGAACAACATTAGAACAGCCATTGTTCGTTCGAGCCCGTTGACAAGAAACGGTTCTCAGCCCCCCCATCCTGTTGTTCAGAAGAGAACAACATAGAACAGCCATTGTTCTTTTGAGCCCGTTCGCCAAGAAACGATTATCACCCTTTCCCCTTGTTGTTCAGAAGAGAACAACATTAGAACAGCCATTGTTCTCGAGCCCTTAGAAAAGAGACGGTTCTCACCCCCCCACCCCTGTTGTTCAGAAGAGAACAACGTAGAACAGCCATTGTTCTTCAAGCCGTTCGTCAAGAAACGGTTCTCATTCCCAAGACGCCACGTCAGGATCATTTAATTCCCCCTCCCCTTCGGCTGGAACTCGCCAGCGGACCGAAAATTTCTTCACGTCGCCTTCCTCTGCACAATAAGTATAATTACGTAAGCCGAACGTTACCTTTGAGTATTTAACCCTTTTGTCAACTCTATCCTGTGCTTTAAATGGTTTAGCGAACCATCCCCTCCCTTTAACTTTATATTTGTTTTACCTTTTTAAATCTTTTAATCCTCGGATTAGCTCGATTCCACACGACCTTTTCCATTCTCTGTTTATGTCAATATTTTCCGTTTTGTGTGTTGTTGATAGTTATTATTAATAAAACTCTATTTTATTAATGATAGCAATATTATTATTCTTTAGCTCAGTTCCACTTCTTAAGCATATCGAAGATACATAATATCGGCCAGCCTAGACATCCACGCACTCTAAAGATAATTAAAGAAGTTCCCTCAACGAATAGTCATATATGGTATATCGTCAAGAGTCCATTCTATGACATATATATATATATATATATATATATATATATATATATATATATATATACTATTTAAATTTGGTATCAAGTGTGTAAGGTTTAACGCTATATCTTTGCAAACACTGGTCTCAGTCGAGTAAAGCATAGTGTTATTTGTTATAATAATAGAGTATAGTAGTTCCCTTTTGTTTTAACTTTTGCTATCCCCTTTTTTGAAACTTAAGAAGCTGGAGTAGCTTAAGGAACTGTTATAATAATTTGTTTGTGTTTTTTTTGTGATTTTAGTCAATGGTCATTTAGATCGAGAAACCAAGTACGAATAGTTCAGTGCCCATATTTAGGTAGGCTAATTCGCTGGAAGGCATAATTCTTGTTGCAAGGAATTTTAGTTGGTTGACTATTGCGCCCCCAAGTGCAAAGATGACTCAGTTTGAAATCTTTAAAGCACAAGGAGAGTCCTTGGGACTTTCCGGAAAAGAACTAATTGAGTACGTTCAAGAGGAGCAAAGAAAAGAACGGGAAGAAAGATAAAGAAAACATCCAACGAGAAGAGAAAGAAAGAGAAGGAGAAATCCAACGAGAAGAAAGAGAAAGAGAGGAATGGAATAAACAAGCTGAGTTTCAACATCAGATTGAATTAGCTCGTGTTGAAGCAGAAATACAGTCATCCAGTTCACGTTCTGAAGCCCCCCCCCCCCCATCTCCCACTAAAGCTCCCCAATTTCAAGGACGGAGAGGATTTCGGAGCATTTTTAGCCCACTTCGAAAAGATCCTCGAAATCAATGACATGGATCTGGAGGCTGAAGGTGTAGTCAGATTACTTCCCTTGTTAAATTGTAAATTGCGCGAAATTTTTATATCTTTACCATCTGAGTGTACAATTAACTACAGCACCTTAAAAGCTGAGTTATTGGCCGCTCATAATATGACTCCCGATTTCTACCGCCAAGAATTTCGAGGAGGTCGTATTAAACCCGGACAGACGTTCCGTCAATTCGGATACATTCTTCAGAGGAATTTTAAATTTTGGTTAGAATCCTTAAAGATTGATCCGGACTACGAGTCCTTAACAGACTTCGTGTTGTGGCATCAATTTTTGGCGTCTCTCCTGACGGAGATCCGCGCGTTCGTCAAGGATCGTCGGTGCCAGACCTTTAAAGAATGTACCAAAGAAGCGGATGTCTATGCCGCAAGCCATAATTCATACTCAAAGGAGAATCGAACTTCTCACCAACCCCCCAACCAGGAAAGGAGGAAGGATTCGCGCCCCTTCCCAGGAAAGCTGACAAGGTTTCCGGGCTCCGTAAAACCCCAAAACTTCTTTCCCCAAAACCAACAACGGGACTCCAAATTTCCCGTTAAGATTTTTCCTCCATCTCTCTTCCCGAAGCGACCCATCATATGCTTCACCTGTGGTGTAGAAAACCACATGAGCTGGAATTGCCACCAAAATTCTAGGCTTAAAAGCAGACCAACCCACCAAGTTCACCAGATTAATGCTACCCCGTCTTCACCGGTGGTGCAGACCCAAGCAGCAACTTCTCCCCCTCCGTCAGGCCACCAGGTGAATTTTATTTTTGATAAAAGTTCGCCTGGAACTTTGAAATTTGAGGAGGGCAGCGTGAACGGCTGCCGAGTATCGACTCTCGTCAGGGACACAGGATGTACGTGTTTCATCGTGTCCGACGAACTCCTTCCCCCAGTGGACCCTAACCATGAAAAGTTGCGGTGATACATGACTACCTTGGGCGGGCGAACCGATTTCCCGTAGTTAGATGTTACCTGCAGTGTCAATATTATGATGGCTGGGCTGAAGTCATTTCAGCCCCCATAACATTCTGTTGTGTACTTATAGGACAGAGCTCTCAAGTAAGCTCTGACCCTGTGTCCCAGGCCGCCCTTACTCGAAGTCGAGCTAAGAAGGAAGCTCAGGAGTCCGTCCCCCTCAGAACCCCGATGCCGTCCGAATTCTCGGAGATCCTTAACCAGGACTTTAGGACGGCACAAAAGGAGTGTGAAGCACTAACACCCTTATGGGATAAGGCCCAAAACCAGGACACGGAGACTGTCCGTGGACCCAAAGTCATCAGGTACCTGGAGGAAGTTGGCTTACTTTATCGATCCGCTGAGGACAGTAATAACGCTGTTACTACTGTCCTATGCCTTCCACGATCCCATGTCCCTATAGTGCTCAAAGTGGCTCATGACAGCATTTTTTCCGGTCATTTTAGTCACACTCAAACGGGCCAGCGCATTTTTAAATATTTTTATTGGCCGGGTGCTGCAGCTGACATCTTAAAGCATTTTCGATCGTGCTATGTGTGTCAGAAGACGTCCGCTAAGGGGCGGGTCAAACCTGCTCCGTTACAAAGGGGACCAGTCATTACTGAACCCTTCTCCAGAGTGGCCATCGACCTGGTTGGCCCTATCCACCCCCCTTCGAGCGAAGGGCACAGCTACATTTTCACCTTGGTAGACTTTGCTACCCGTTTTACCGAGGCTGTCCCCCTTCGCCGAATCGACATTATTTCTTGCGCCGAGGCCCTCATTTCCATCTTTTCAAGGGTAGGCGTCCCCAAGGAAAGACTCTCCGATAAAGGCCGACAATTGACCTCTGAGTTGATGGAGTACGTAGGGAAGCTGCTCATGGTAAAGCCCCTTTTTACCACCCCCTTTCGACCACAGACAAACGGGATGTGCGAGAAATTAAATGGAAATTTAAAATCCATTATTAAGAAGATCTGTGCCGAGCAGCCCCGCGAATGGCACCGATATCTCCCGGTCGCCCTATTCGCCTATCGGGAAATTCCCTACCGTAATTAGGCTTCGCCCCGTTCGAGCTCCTTTATGGACGTAATGTACGCGGGCCACTCAGTCTTTTAAAGGAGTTGTTAATCAAGCCCCAACTGGATCAAGAACTCCAGTCATCTTACGCCTATGTCTTGGACCTACGCCAGAGGCTCGAGAAATGCGCAAACATTGCATATGAAAATGCAGATGTTAATTTGGAGAAATACAAAACCTATTTTGATGTCAGGTCCGAAGATCGTAAATTTAAGCCCGGTGATGAAGTACTCCTGCTCCTTCCCACAGCCAGTAATAAATTACTGAGCCAATGGAAAGGTCCGTACTCGGTCCGTGAGGTACGAGGACCGGTAGATTACCTCATTGGTCTTTCAGCAGGCGATAAGCTCTATCACGTCAACTTATTGAAAAAAAACCACCGGCACACCCATGGAGATACCTTCGCAGCACTGGACGAAACATCGGCGCTTGAAGAGGATTACCCCTTGGAGTCCCTTAATGTAATCCAGACAGTGTGCATCCAACCTGATGCCGATTACCCTCTTTCTCCCCTACGGCAAGTCTTTTGAACCCTCTGACCTGGATATCGACGCGCAGCTGACACCACATCAAAAGAGTCAGCTAACAAGAACTATTATGTCAGTTTGACGACTTTATTTCAGAGAAGCCTGGGTGCGCTACTAGTTTCGAGCATGATATCAAATTAACAACCTTAGAACCCGTCCGTTCAAAACCCTATCCCATGCCGATTCATTTACGCCAAGCCTTTAACGCCGAAGTTGATAATTTAATTAGTTTAGACATAATAGAACCTTCCACCTCTAGTTATTGTTCCCCAATCGTCATGGTCAAGAAACCTGATGGCTCTTATCGAATGTGCATGGACTTCCGGAAGTTAAATTCGGTAACTGTGTTCGACGCCGAGCCCATCCGGTTGGTAGACCAAAACCTCCACCTTTTTGAAATCGCCAAGTTCATCTCAGAACTCAATTTGTGCAAGGCGTATTATCAAATCCCCCTCCGGCCCGAGGTAAAAGCATATACCACCTTTGCAACGGAGAAAGGCCTTATGCAATTCAAGCGCCTTCCTTTTGGCCTCGTCACTGCTTGTAGCAACTATAACCGTCTCATGAGAAGGTTGTTAGATGGACATGTGAATGTATCCTTTTACTTCGATAATGTCTACGTCGCTACTCGCGAATGGAGTCACCATTTAACCACCCTATTAGCTCTCTTCGAGCGACTGCGCAAAAATGGCCTCACCATTGGCCCCAGCAAATGCCATTTTGCCTACGAAAACATAAAATATTTGGGTTTCAAAATAGGACAAAGCCAGTTGGGTCCCCAAGAGGATAAGATTAAGGCAATCGCCGACATGCCCCTCCCGATTACAAAAAAGCAATTAAGATCGTTCCTAGGATCAGCTTCGTACTATCGACGATTCGTTCCGAATTTCGCTGCAATTTCGGCGCCCCTCAGCTCCCTTTTAAAAAAGAATTCACCCGATCGTCAACGTTGAAAGGATGTCGCTGTTTCCCATTTTAATCAGCTGAAGAGTAAGCTCATTTCTGCCCCCATTTTAAAGTTGCCCAACCCGGAAAAATCCTTTGGGATTAAGACCGACGCGAGCAACGAGGGCATTGGAGGTGTACTTCTATAATACAGGGATGACGGAACGAGTCATCCAGTTGCATATGCTAGTCACCCTTTTTAACCACGCGAAAAGAGATATGCCACTATAGAGAAGGAAGCTCTATCAATTATCTGGGTTATAGAAAAATTCAAAATGTACTTGATAAGAAAAGAATTTCAGATAGGAACCGACCACCGTCCGTTATCCTATATTAGGAATGTGCGACACTCCAACGGCTAAATCATGCGCTGGAGTTTACTCTTGCAAGAGTATCAATTTAAAATGAATTATATAAAAGGTTCCGATAACCAGGTCGCTGACGCACTCAGTAGGAATGCGTCACCGAATAGCGTAGAGTAATTGTATTCGTAGGATTAGGATCTCAATGTATGTATATACCGTCTTGTACGACTTAAATTAGATTCTCTTGTAATATAATTAGTTAATGTATATGTCTGAATTTTGTAACGCTCAAAGTCTATTTTTTTTGTATGTATATATATTTGTACCCATTAAATTGCGTATAATGTGTTTTGTCCCATATGTACTAATTTTATATCATTTCATTGTTCCATGCCCTTTTTTTTATTAAGTTTGTATTAAAGGTTATTTTCCCCTGTGATCAAAAGATCAAAATAATATATGTATTGAGGTAATACTAGTTAGGTGCATGAAGGTACGGTTGGTACAAGAAAACGAGTTCCCCACAACGGAGCTCTATCGTTGTCCCTTCTCTCTTTTTTTCGAAGTGACAACTTCCCCCAGAATGGAGGGGTGTGATAGAACGGGTTGAGGCCGCTCAATTTTAAACCACTATCACATGTAATTTAAAACCACGATGCTCCCCACGTGCATCTTCGCTTTGAAGCTGGGCGCCTTATCACAGCCACCTTAGTCAATGTTTAAACAAGGAGGTTTATCTTCCCCCTGTTCGCCCCATGCGCCGTCCTCACCAGATTGAGTTAGGCTTATGGGCAGATAAGGCATTGTTCCCAGGCTCGGCTGTGCATTCCCTCGAAGCTCCCACTCCATTGTCCCCCACGCCAAGGAAATGTCCTGACTATTTATTTGGAAACTTCACCACTAAGATCAGATTGGAGATCCAGATTTTCGTTGCGAAACATCACTACGACCCACTCTCACCTTGTGCGCCAAGGGACCTCGACCTCGAGATTCACCATCACTTGTCCAGAAGAAGGACAATATCCCTTGAGTGCCAAGGTTCGAGCCTTTCGTGACGCCAAGTCCACAAGGCTTCCCCTGTTGTTCAGAAAGAGAACAACATTAGAACAGCCATTGTTCGTTCGAGCCCGTTGACAAGAAACGGTTTTCAGCCCTCCTCCCCCTGTTGTTCAGAAGAGAACAATGTAGAACAGCCATTGTTCTTTTGAGCCCATTCACCCCTGCCCCCTTGTTGTTCAGAAGAGAACAACATTAGAACAGCCATTGTTCTCGAGCTTTTAGAGAAGAGACGGTTCTCACCCCCCACCCCTGTTGTTCAGAAGAGAACAACGTAGAACAGCCATTGTTCTTCAAGCCGTTCGTCAAGAAACGGTTCTCATTCCCAAGACGCCACGTCAGGATCATTTAATTTCCCCCCCTTCAGCTGTAACTCGCCAGCGGACCGAAAATTTCTTCACGTCGCCTTCCTCTGCACAACAAGTATAATTACGTAAGCCGAACGTTACCTTTGAGTATTTAACCCTTTTGTCAACTCTATCCTGTCCTTTAAATGGTTTAGCGAACCATCCCCTCCCTTTAACTTTATATTTGTTTTACCTTTTTAAATCTTTTAATCCTCGGATTAGCTCGATTCCCTACGACCCTTTCCATTCTCTGTTTATGTCAATATTTTCCGTTTTGTGTGTTGTTGATAGTTATTATTAATAAAACTTTATTTTTATTAATGATAGCAATATTATTATCCTTGAGCTCAGTTCCACTTCTTAAGCATATCGAAGATACATAATATCAGCCAGCCTATAGACATCCACGCACTCTAAAGATAATTAAAGAAGTTCCCTCAACGAATAGTCATATATGGTATATCGTAGAGAGTCCATTCTACGACACATAGTAGTGATCACTTTCTCATTCAGATGTCATTTTATGGACCGCTAGCGCCTGAGAGAACCTCTGGTGGCCTTTGGTGTCGAACATATGATCAACTGCCGCCTATGGGACTACCTAGAATAGAGGGACTGGTTTTTTTCCAACCAATATGGGTTCATGAGGTGCCGGTCTGCTCAGGCGGCTGTGACCATCGTTCACGACAGAATACATAAGAAAACGCCAGGTACGAAAAAAGACATTTTCCATCAGCAAGGACGTGGATAAGTCATTTGATAAGGTATGGTACAAGGGACTCCGTCGGAAACTCGTCAACAATACGAAGTTACCTCTCTGCACAGGAAGGCTCCTCTCGCACTACCTCACTGAACGGAGATAACACATAAAATACAACAATAACCTATCACAACCTTTCACATCACGCTCAGGTGTTCCCCAAAGAAGCGTACTTACTGACACCCACACGTTACATTATGTACTCAAACGACACCCCACGCCCACCCGAAAACTGCCGTCACACCTACACAGTGTCCTACGCCGTTAAAGAGACCATTCTCGTCAGCGGCCGCGGACCAGATGAGATCGCGTACCACGCACAAATAATACTAGACGAAAAGACAGAATACGAGGATAAATGGCTGATTGTCACGGATCCTCGAAAGACACAGATGACACTCTTCGGCGCAAGAGATCACTACATGCATAATCTACAAATTTTCTCACACATACCAGACATGAAACACCTAAACCCAGGGTCGACTACACACAACAGACAATAATCCTTGGGGTAGCTTTTGACAAGTCCCTTAGGTTCAATATACACCAGCACATAATACAAGCAAGAGTCGCACGCACAAACAAAATGCTGCGCAGGTTCTACCCTGCGGGCAAGAAACTACAGTTACACCTATATAAAACACTCGTGCGAACCTCTTCTCACGTACGCCCCACTATCACTCGTAGCTGCGAGTGTCACGTGGCAGAAGAAGGCTCAGCGCATTCAGAACTCGGCTCTGAAGCGCGCTTGCCACTCTCCCATGTACGCGAGAATTTTTACACTACACGACAACATCAAATTAGCACTCCTTAACACATACGCTCACACTAGACTCACAAAACAACTCTGGAAACTCGCCAGAGACCCCATATACACCGCACTACACGCAAGACTGTATTTTACAATGGCACTGCGATACCCCGCAGCCCATTACCACCCGCAACCCATACCGTTCTGCGCATAAGTTAAGAGCATCAGGAATAACGCGTTTCCGACTAAGCAGACACGATCTCGTTCCTAACCACCCTCCAACTGTCCTCCAGTCACGAACACCTCGAGACTAGCCACACCACGCACGGTGTCTAGCCACCGACCTATCAAATCTTCCTATCTCCTTTCAAGTTATTTCCGTACCTTTTTCCTCTATGACTACCCGATCCACTGTGTTACACAGTGACCCCTCTCTGTTCTTTCTATATACTTCGATTCGATTCGATGGAAATGCCCACAAAAAATAATATTAGGCTAAATAAAGTTAACAAAAGACAAATATGAAAGGCTAGAAAGCTACGATGGAGCAAAAAATAGAATTAAATAAATATATATAGATAAGGAAGATTGAGACCGGCTCTGCCGGTGGGAAAAGTGGGAACACTGAAGGCAAAAAATCAAAAAGACAACAAAAGGGGAAAAAATATGACAGTAAAATGAAGGCAATGCGCTCGAAACCAGGGTAACCCTAACTAATAAACTTCTTCACTCCTATCACCCCTACCACACATTTCACCACCTAGCTTATCAAATAAAATCAAATCAAATCAAAAATGGAATAGCAAATAGTCATCATAAAAAATAATATCCAAGAAACTAAAATATCTAGACGAAAACTACATAACAATCGAAAATAAAACGCTAAAGTGTACTTACCCCTCGGGGGGGAATACAAATCCACAAGGATAATATAAATCTCCATGATAACTTTCTGCAAAACTTCAACAAGGGTAAATCAGCATTAGTTTTAGGTGACATTAACACACATTCGATACGTTGCACTCAAATTACCCAAACAGCAGAATCAGAATAAGAAGAAATCTGGACTCATTAATTAAGAGAGTCATTGTCTAAACGTTAGGTGCAGATTTACCTATATACTCATATCATTCGCAAACATTACCAACCAGCCATATATATATATATATATATATATATATATATATATATATATATATATATATATATATATATATATATATATATATATATATATATATATATATTTATATATATTATTAGCAAAAAATTAATATCGGATCAAAATAGCATAGTAAAAACTATATCATTATTACCAATGCAAATAACAGATGAGCACAATAATGAAGAATGACTACAATAGAGCGAATTCGAAGAGAAACCGAAGAGGACTTGACCAGTTAGAATCAATAAATCAATAGCTGAAAAACAAGAAAATATAAAGAAAGAAGCTTTAAAAGGATAGTAAGTACTCTCCAAAACGTAGATATTAAACACATCCACAAATCGAAATACAGAACCTTGCCAGCTCCCAGCTATACTCCATAGACCACACATAAGGCGGAGCAAATTAAATATTCTCCAGCTGCAAACCAATCAGAACATGGCTGAGCGAGGTCAAATCTATCCAGTCATATATATGTATATAATCCTTTGTATTGAACTCACACATAGCCCCCCCCCCAATGACACATGTGAGTGCCTGAGCTTTATTGAAGTGGTTGTTCTAATAGGACTAGAACGCACCCTCCTGTCCCCAGTGTTTGGTGCTAACGATTTGTTTTAGTGACCTTTTTACTCTTGTTTCGTGTCTGATTTTTATTTTCCCTTCCCCTCTTCTCTTTCTCTGCTAAAATTACATCGATTTAATCGCAATTTCCTTAATTCTTTCGTCAAAAGAAGTTTCCCACTGGTCTTTTTTTGTAATTTGACCTTGTTACCGCCATTAGTTAGCGCAAGGCGTTGGACTTCCAACTTCTAGGTACCGGGTTCAATCCCTGCGCGATTTAATCCACAAAAAAAATCGCAGTACGCAGGGAACTCGCCGCAATTTGGCGGACGTGCCTAGCTTGCCTGTTAGTGGAAATAGCTCTTTACACACTACATCACGCACATAGACAATCACGATATAATTTTCTTTCATTCACGTCTTCACGCACACTACATATCCACTCTTCCGTCCAGGAATCTTCAGATGGGGTTTCACTATTAACACACTCAATGCGGAATGGATGACTCTCCCTTGGGCAACGAAGGTTTTATTTGCGCGTTGATTGAATGCAAAACAATAATACCTACAACTCTTTTCGCTCTATATTGCCCAGTGTCTTGCCAGTGATTGTCGTTTTGATCTTTATGTGAATTGCTTTATCCAGTCATGAGCCTTCGTCTACCGAGTGGATGCAGGACCTCTGCCAGTTTTAATGTAATAATCACGTATAGACAACATGTGCATATAAACAATCAGTTATGAGGTGACGTATAAACGACGCCTACATGAAGTTAGTCAGGAAACGTGCAAGCATTACTCGCCCCTAAGTCCGTCACGCCCGATTACGTGAGGCCAGCATTCACAGTCCATCACGTACACCGAACGACTTGAAAACCACATAAACAAAAAAGTCACATAATCGCGTGAAAGCGTACACAAAGTTACGAATGAGCACGTGCAGATAACGCATACAAACGCATTCAAGTATAATCAACACAACCGAGCAGGCACATACAAACATACACTTAAAAAAATCTCGTGAAAGGGGGGGGGGGTATTCAATATAAAATATATCCAGAGATTGTAAGGAGAGGAGACTCATTTTTGCCCAATTTTCAGGCTATGTGTCTCAAACTTCTTTAACGACGATGTTCTGTAGTCGGTGAGAGAGATCAACAAGATTCTAAGACTGAAATCTAATACGGGTGAGTTACCCCCCAAAATATATCAATATATAAACCCCAACCGCATATTATGTGTTGATAACTCCAGTTTCAAACCGAATCTGAGGAAAGAACAAAGAGATATATGTATCCCGCGATCCGAAAAACGATACCTTGTATTTAATTCAACTCGACTTTCGTTACTAAGCGAATTATTCTGTCGCAAGAGCTCAGGGAACCAAACTGAGCGCATCCGCACTGTTGCTGCATTCACTGTCAATACGTAGGAATTCAGTAGATTGCAATTCCACCACAAATTGCATCACCTTATCAATGGAGGAACAAGAATACAGACGATGATGGAGAGTTAAGTGTTTACCGAACTGACCTGGAAATAGAGGAACAAAACAAAGACTGAATACGATTATACACTTCATTTTAGTTACACTCAGCTGGGACAGGTTGATTCAAGGATTGGTTCACGAGAATTGGGTACAATCTTTATCTCATGCGCTCCAAATAATCTCCTTCTTTGGTATTAGGGCAATGGACCTTTCATGTAATTTTCATTTCCCTTAACTTCACTACTCTGCCATCCCCTTATTATAAAGGAACGCAAAAATTCTAACTTAAATCCTACTGATGATACAGGGGCATAATTCGCTGTAATTATCTTATAGCCTAATGATAGGCTAAATTAAAAACAAACACGAAACCAAAGACCCAAACAACAAACAAAAACAAAACAAGAAGTAAAAAAGCCATGTCTGAAAATCGTCTACGAGAGGTATCCGAAAAATTCCCCAAGGGCGAGGTGAGAAGAACCAAGCCTGATGGCAACTGATAATTTAATAGTTATTTTCTCAATGTGATACGAACCGGGCATGATCAAAAGGAGGAAACTACTTGGGGCGCCAAGTCAGCGTGTAACTCTTTCGAACCCTCCTCCAATCTCTACTCGCCAATACAGGTACATAGATCCATCTCCGTTGTTTGGTATAAGTGAATGTGAAGATGTGCTAACCTCGAATAGACTGGTGACCTCTGGTGCCAATGTCAGAGGATGCAATTGAGAAGAAGAGAGAACCCAGTGACCAAGGAAACAAGGAATGATCTAAGGATCAAGGCAATAACCAGATACGCACAAAAATACAAAGTTTTCCTTGTAAATGTCCTCAAAGGTCTCAGAATCGGAGGGATGGGAGGGTAGGATCTTGTTTCAGCAATTCTTGTCTCAGTTTTGTCCACAGAGACACGTAAAAATAATAGTCTAAAATAGCTATGTTCTGATTTTCAAAGAGGACAGATACTTGGTGGATCTGATGAGTTGGAGTAGCGAAAAAAAGGCAAGAATCACGAATTGCATCCTTTGAATGTCAAAGAATAACAACATAATTTCATTAGATAGTGTTGATGACTACCTTTTTTCCAGTAACAGAGAACTTCAATAACCCTTTGCAACTTTAATTTATGCGTAACTTCCTAGTCTTTTTCTCTCCTCGCCATGTCAGCTGGTAAACCACGGCCACTGGTGTGACGTCAGTTTTGGGAGCTAATTCGCTTACTCACTCAATAATCCTCTCATTACAAGCAAGAGGCTAGTCAATATGCTTAAATTTTTAGTTCCCCATCTCGTGCCTCTCCCTTTTACTCCTTTCCTCCCTCACTCTCCCACCACTCCACCATTCTGATTACTGTGCAATAAACTCTTCCCAATTACATTAGGAATTCAATTATTTACCTTTACGTCACAGAGATAATAAAAACAACTGCTATTGTGACAACGACAGACATCATCAATGAATTAGGATCCGTCTTGCGGGCTGTCAGAATAATTTGCATTTATAACATTAAGATTAGATGACAGGAGATAAAGAAATTGATGAATAAAATAAATTAATAGATACCAAAGTGAAATTTAATGGACAGCAGACTGTGACAATCAAATCAACCGTGATTGTCTTTAGTCTTGACGTGTTGAGAAAAACTTGTTTAATGAGCACTCAAGTGGAAAGAAGACTAAACTTTGGTCATTAGTTGAAGTAAAGACAAAATCCATTCACTACCATTTCGTATCATGATGTAGTGGCCAGAAGGTAAAGATCATGTGACAGATTGTTAATTTTGCTTGATAAGTAAGATTTTTATTTTATATTTAATTATCATAATATCTTAATGTATCATCATCACTAACTCAATAATTGTATAACGGGATTTTTGGAGGGGTTAAAAATTAAAAAATGTGGACAAATGACTGATGTGTTTTTAGATTTTAAATTTTAATCTTAGTAGCGAAGCACAAGCTCCCCCCGTAGGAGGGAGTGGCGAAGCCATTGCCTGGATTTAATATATAGATCGTATGAGATGTTTTACCCATACTAGCATCAGCAGTTAATTTGGATATTTTTAAAGAGAGTGAAATGGACACTTCGTCATCATTTGTGCCTTCAAGTTTAGAATTAAACCAACCTAATCCATTAAATCAAGCCCGTGTAAATGAAATTTAATAAAAAAAGAAAGAAATTCAGTAAAAAATTATATTTACTTTATCTAAAAAACTCACCATATTTAAATTAATCTCATTTTCAAATAAGTTGCATTTAAAAGACAAAGAATAGCATCTCGTATATATAAAAACCAGGCAATGGCTTCGCCACTGTAGGTGGGATCTTGCGCTTCGTTACTAAGATTGAAATTTAAAATCTAAAAAAAAAGCAGCCATGGTTAAATTTTTATAAATTTTCTGAACTTCGCCAATTATAATAATTTTAAAAGGAATTCCAAACTAAATTTTCCCCTTTTCAAAATATCACGTTGCTAAAATATAGTTATAGAAGAAGATATATAACAATAAATTTTCTGAACTTCACCATTTGTAATTCTTTGGATTTTAAAAGATTCACAAAATTTGATACTTATATTTATTTCTGAACTTCACCATTTTGTTTTTTTATATTATAAAAGAATTATTAGAAATAACTTTGATAAAAAACATAAGTCATAACCAAACTAAGATGAGATTATTATTCCACTACTAAAAAAAAACAGTTGAAAAAACCATGACGGCATTTTTTGTTATTATTTAAACGCAGGGCTGTGTTTTAAACGTTTTCTTTTTATAATAATCAAAACAATTGTATTTTTTACGACTCTACATGAGACTATTTATTCCTAGCCCTTACCTTTCTCTCCTGTTTGTATGTGTTATTTATACGTATGTGCGTATCTCTCCATATGTGATGTGACAACAAGTTTTTAGCGCAAACAGAAGCAGATGTTAATCGCCCAGAAATTTGTGAGTCATTCATGACGAGTCGGAGATTTTTCGCAGGTCTGTGGTGACTCGCAGACGAGCGACTGATAACATTACTCACCACGAGAATTAGGTCCTAAGTGTATTGACATATTATGACTAAGAAAGGCAACCTTTGTGAGCCGGAAGTCATTCGGTACTGCGTTTGATATGACTAACATAACATAAGATTACATTGTTTTACTTATAAAATACCCTAACACGGCCTGTCAAAGGCCATCCAGGTCAATCAGCCAAACAATGCACCCAGTATCCGACATCTCTCTATAAACTACATTCACAAGATTGCGCCCAGAATAGCGCCCCAATATTATCACCAACCAAGTTTGGTCAAAATGTTTAATGACTACTACAATATATAATAATATCTATCATATATTACAATATTTACAATTACAACCGTAAAAAAAAAATCAAAGGGTATGATAATATCCCTCTCATCCCCCTGATATACTCATCTAACCCTTGAGAACATTCAAATTTGGACTAGAGCGATAATTTATTCCAGAAATCTAACACGATAGTGGCGGAAAAATCTATTCTCAAATCAAACCTACACTTGGGACTTGGGACCGCTAGTTTTACCACTCCCTACCTTATCTAACCCAAAGAACAATTTGAGCACCACAAACATATATCCTCTTTCACACACCTTATAAACGAGGACATATTTTGTACCCTCCATCTTACTAAATATTTAAGGAGCCCTTCTTTACACAGTTTCTTGCACTTTAATATGATGTTTAAAATATCGGAATCCATGCCAATACATACTACTATAATTGCGAACAAATACACTAGTGTCCGGACCATGCGTATACACAGATGTCGCTCGCTGTAAAAAAAAATGTAGCCTTCTTTCTCAATCTTGGTGGATCCCTAAATCAGATTCTTTGACAACGTTAGAAACCGAGGTGTCTCTTTTGACATGACTGTCAAAAGAGACACCTCGGTTTTAAATCGTCTCTGTTATCTCCAAAACCTCAGTCGTATCCGGTCCCATTTTGACCGAAACAGCTGTGGCCAGACAATAAAGAGCCCTTCGCTCGAGAAGTGCCCCGGCTTTCGGTTCCTTTGTTACCTCACGCCTTGATTACTAGAACTCTCTTCTCACTGAAGGCCCCACCACTACAATTCGTCCCATTCCACTTGTCCAAAACTTTGCTGCTCGAGTTCTCCTCCATCGAGGAGGGTTTTTTCGTGCCTCAGCCTGGCTCCATCAACTGCGCTGGCTGCCCATTAAGTTTCGAATTACTTTTAAACTCCTCCTTCTCACATTTAAATTCCTAAACATTGCAAACTCCCTCTTACCTGTCCTCCACACGAGCTGTAGCCAGACAACAAAGAGCCCTTCGCTCGAGAAGTGCCCCGGCTTTCGGTGACTCGAACACGCTTAGTCTGCATGGGAAATCGCGCCTCCTCTGTAGTTGCCGGTAAGCTGCGGGATGGATGGAATCTGGGCATACGCCCCTCTTCCTCTCGAGGCGCTTTCAAGCTGGATTTGAAAACCTACCTCTTCTCTCGGGAGCTCTTTTCCTAGTCGATGGACGGGCGCCCTGCGAAGGGTTCAAGGTCTTGAAAGGCGCCATATAAAACTTTTATTATTATTATTTTATTTTATTATTAATATTATTATGTTGTTATTATTATGATTATTATTATTATATTATTGTTATTACTGTCGGGACCCTGCATATACACATTATTCTAAATGTGGCCAGGCAAATTACTGCTGGGACCATGCTTATACAAAGTACATACTTTAAAAGTGGCCTGGCACACTACTGCGGGGACATGCCTATTATATACAGTACTCTATCTATGGCATAGCAGACTACTATTGAGATTCTTACATACACAGTACTCTAAATCTTTCCTGCCACACTACTGTTTCTACCATGCCTATAGACAGTAATCCTCTAATTGCGGCCTGGCACACTACTATCGGGACCATACTTATACCCAGTAGTCTAAATGTGGCCAGACACCGTACGGCTGGGACTATTCTTATCCACAGTTCTTTAAATGTGTCCTAGCACTAATTAAAGAGGCTAAGTATGGCCTCTTAATTTTTTGTAACCTTCAATCCTATTAATGAAGCGAAAAATTATAATTGTTCTACTACTTTAATATAGTCATTTAACCCATTTTTTTCGAACACCCTCCTTCACACATCTTTCTTACATTCTTTCAAGCACTAAAAACATAAGAAAAGAAGGACCCTGCAAAAGGCTAATCAATAGTCTAATCGAGGCAGCTCCTATTTCCATTCCAAAGTTTCGCATAAATCTATCGAGTCTATTCTTAAAACTTGGCAGGACGCTTCTATCACCTAACTACTGAACCTATTGCATTCATCGATCACTCGATTTGTAAACCAATTTCTACCAATCTCTTTCCTAAACCTAAACTTGTCCAGCTTAAACCCATTGCTACCGTGTCCTATCGTGATCGCTAAATAAGAACCTTACCTAATACTTATGTCTCCCCTATTATAACCTTTTACCCGCTCGAAGACCTCAATCAAGTCTCCTCGAACTATTCTCCTTTTTAACGTATGTAGATTTAGTCTCCCAAGCCAGCTGAACGTAACCAACTTCCATAACATAATTTAATGCTCGGAGTTTTCGCTCTAGTAGTGGCTAAGGCGTTGCAATTACAAGCCAAAGTAGAAGGTGCAACCCCCAGCCAGAGCATACTCTCAAAAGATCAGCGTACGTAGAGAGCTAGTCGCACATTTTGGGCTTACTATCCGGCGTATAAGAGCAGGCAGCTCCATCCACGCACAACACACACACTTAGCGAATGGCGATACTTATGTCTCTGGTAGGCAGTCGCCAGATGAGCTCTTAAAGTTAAAAAAACAAAAACAGAAAGACTTCCTTTCTATATTCACACACGAAGCTCATCATTCTTCCACACTACCCTTACGAAGGTTTCCTATCTCGTTTAGTGTCGAAGCACAGTAATAACACTCTTACTGCACAAACGCACTCCAACGAGGACAGGTCTCTGATATACTCGTTTTTTCCAGCGCTTTTCACGTCAAATACTATTGTAAACCCTTTAGTTAACAATGTAAGCATAACCTTTTAAAGGTAAACATAGCTTCCAAGGGCAGATACAGATATCTAATTTACTCTCATACCACGAGAAGTAAAGTGAAGATAGATTAATATGTTTTGCCACTTAAAATATTAATAAAAACATCTTATATTTCCAACCAATTAATTTAATACTTCGTTCAACAAAGTAACAGAGTTAAAGATAGCATTTCATAAAAACGTGCTATCACAAAGAGAGCCGGGCCTCACAGAATGACCCGATCTGGTTATTTATTATTAATATAATAATAATAAAAATAATAATAATAACAATAATGCGGAGATAATAGCGGGGTGAGAAATATAGGAATAAACTAATCTGGTGTACACCGAAAATAGTCAGACTATCGTTTCTCATCGAGAAATAATAAGCCCATGAACCTAACTAAAGACGACACAATATATTTTACCCAACCTGCACAATCAACAAATCACTAAACATCATATTTTTATTTATGTTCATGTCGTCGGTAGATGTTTTTTTCAACGAACACGAATTAATAATACCATGAATAATGAAAATTTGACTCCTACTGGTTGAAAAAAATGAGAATGAGAAAAAAAAATGAAAAGACCAAAAATAAGTTGTTTTTTATTGAGAAAAGAAACCAATGGTGGCATTGTTATTCAATAAAAAAAGATAATTAAAAAATGTAGTAAAAAGTGATAAATTGACCAAATAAGAATATTGTAAATAAAGGTGAAAAATAGTAGACTAAAAGACTCGTTAGCCTTTAATTTTGGAGCCGGTAGAGAATGGTAAAAAAGCTTCAAGAACTCGTCCATACAAATTGCACCAACAATTCTCAAGTGAAATCAAACTCGGCGTGGATGGGTTATAATTAAATCATTTTATCAAATAAAATATATTATGATTCATAAAGCTCTCATACATTTCAAAATTGTTAGATTGATTTTCATAGAGATAAAGTAATGTGACACAAGTATTTGTACATTTAAATTTTCAATTTTTCGGATATAATTCGTGCTTTCATCTGCTACAAAGACTAAGAGGAACTCATTAAATATATATTTAACAGAAGAAATACACATAAAGATTTCCTTGGTATATAACAACTATTGCTTACAAACAAAACTTAGTTGGGGACAAAAGTATTCAACCACTCTAATAACAAGCTAGATTATTGTTATTAAACAAAATAAATCCACTAAATTTGACGAAAAGGGGGAAATTTAAGATTCGAAATTTTTTTAGACACGAAACTGATGTAAACTGCCGAATATTACCACTACCATTCATTGATAACAGAATACATCGAAGAAAGACGTTTGCTTTGAGCAATGCTGAAGGTCAAAGAAGTTCTTCAAGCTATTTTACAGTAAAGAATTAAATTTCATTTTGATGTATGGTCCTAAAGGACTATTTCTGAATGAGTTGAAAACGCCTTTAGGCAACTGTAAGTTCTATAATTCAAAAGCATCGCGATTATGTAATCACTTTCAACATGGCAAGAGCCAGGGCTCCTCATAACAATAAAGATAGGGCATGACGTTACATGCTTTAAAAACTAAAAAATAATCCAGTGTTTACTATGAAAGATTTACAGAGTGATCTGGAATTGCCAGAGAGTAAACTGAGTAAAAGAACTACTAGTAGAGAACTCCATCGTAATGAGCTGCATTCGTTAATTGTCGGCAATATTCCACTTTTTAATAAAAAACATGTAAGGGACCGTTTATATGAATAGATGAGATTAAAGTGGAACTTTTCGGCCAAAGTAATGCTCACCACATTTGAAGGGCTGAAGGAACTTGCCTTCGAACCTAAACACACCATCTTAACCATGAAACATGGTGTAGGGCAGTCTCAATGATAGGAAAATGGATGGTGCCACTTATCAAAAGATATTGGAGGAGAGCTACAGCCACACGGTCAAATTAATTCAAGAATGGTTTAAAAAGAGAAAAATATACTCCTTTTCATAGCCAAATCAATCGCCAGACCTGAGCCTATTGACCATTTGTGGCGAATGCTGAAGGCTGCAATCCGAAAGAGAAACCCACAGAATCTTGCAACTTTGAGGGAGATTTGCGTAGATGAGTGGAACAAAATATCAAGTGGAAGGAATACTCAAGTTTGGTCGTTAACAGCAGTAAACTATTGTTATGACATTGTTTTATGTTTGTCTAGTAGGAAGACCATTCTAGGTACGTATCATATAATATTAATATAGATGATCAGTGGACGAGTGGGATGACCAGTTCACCTGTCGCTTCTTGGCTTATCGTAACTTTTTCCTAGTTTTAAGCTTGGGCTAAAACTAATAGTACAAAAAGTATGTCTGTTATGGATCGTGGTAGTTATTTTAAAAAGTAGACATCCCATGTAAAACATATAGGCACTACTAGAAAGTAGTCAATTCTAGAACACGTATCCGTTGAATAACACTGGTCTTGGATATTTTTTGCTGTCAAGGTTTTTTTCAACGTATTCTTATGTATTTTAATGCGCTGAATTCAAATCTGGCATTGTTCTTTTTAATCAGGTCAAATTTTGGCTATGGCCTTTTTTCTCTAAAACCTAAAACTTTTACTTATTTTTGTGCTATTTTCCACAAAAGTTCTTCGACGTTTTTTGATGTCAAGTTATTTTTAAAATGATTCTTATGTATTTCAATGCGTTGAATTCAAATTTGGCATTGCTTTCTTTTAATGGTGTCAAATATTTTTTTCTAGGGCCCTTTTTTTCTCTAAAAAACTAGGACTTTAACTTGTTTGTGCTATTTTCAGAAATATAGATATTCATTATAATTAGGGAAATTTTATAGCTCCTCATCATATAATTACAAATTTTGACTTTCATTTTGTGTTATTTCTATAGCATGCAACTATTATGATGCATTGTATCACCTCATTGCATCATATTTGGTAATTCTAGAACTTTCTGGATGTAGTGTGACGTCACGAATATGTTTGTATATAAAGAGCGCTTAACTCTGTGAGAAAAAAAGCATTAGAAATTACAATTACATTCCTAATTGCCATTAATACGGTTGCTATCATTTTTTTTTCCCAAAGCCTGTGATTTGTGAGTAATGTGCAAAATGTTATTCTGTGTGTGATTTGTATACATGTTTTTTGATCATATTCCTACCCCTATACGTAATAAGAATATTTATTTAAAATAAATACTAAAAGTGTTAAAAATATGTAAGATGAATGTCAAAAGCCAATAAAAAAAATTATTTTTTCATAACAATGGTGGTTTTCATGAATTTTAGATTCAATGACTAGTTTAGTAAAAATCTACACTTTTCTATTCTAAAGTGATTTTATTTTAAATACTTTTCTTACTGTCAATTTATTTCTGAATTGTAAAGGTTTACATGTTTTTCTATTTAATTCAGAAGGATTTAAAAATGAATAGGAAATGCAAAAATGACTCCAATGGTTTTGTTTTATCTGTGGGCGATTAACATTGCCTGGACATCAATCGAAAATAACGCCATTTGTGTAATCAAGTTACCACGTATATTTTGGGATGAAATTAGGGGGATCAAGATAAAAAGTTTACTCTTTATTTCTGTTGCAAGACGTGTGTTGAAAATCTAAGAAGATGAAGTAAAAGCAAAATCAATTCACTATCCTTTGGCATACCGATGCAGTGGCCAGAAGTTAAAGATCATATAACAGATTGTTATTTTTGCCTCACTGAATTAATAGGTAAGATTTTTATCCTGATTTTCCTTCTGCCAGACGACCAGTTCCTCACGGCCGAGAGGTACACATACCAGTATCGCCAGTTAAGCTGGATATTTTTAAAGAGAGTGATAAGGAATATGGAGAAATGGGCAATTCTTCATCATTTATGCCTTCAAGTTTAGAATTAAACCAACCTAATCGTTTAAATCAAATCAAACTGAAGGACTTGACCAGATATTAGGGCTTTATCAAAAGAGTCATCCAGGTTACCGGGTTCAAGACTTGGTGAAAATAATTTTCTAGCTCCAGAAACAACCTCTTACTGGTACCGAAGCGGAGATGAAGAGTTTCATAACTAGACGAACGCACGAAATATTTCGGAAATATCGAAAAGTTACCTCATTGCAAACCTTAAGTCGTCTGTTAAAAAGATCTATGCCAAAAAATTGATTTGCCGAATCAATTTCCTGCATTGCGAGTAAAAGGTCCCCCAATTTTTATTTTACTTTCCTTCAGCATAAATGGTTGAGTACAGATTTGGAAGGGTACTTTCTTAGACAAAACCTAGCAACATGATTTATTTGGCGACAAGAGGTGACCTCTGGCTATCATTGCCTCGTTTGGAAACACATACTATCAAATTCAAGGTAAAACTACAAGGTCAAGGATTGTATTTGCCAAGCGTGTTGGGCTAGTCAAGTTTTCTTTATGATCGAAAGTAAATAAATTTCTCTCTTCGAGTGGTATCCCTGTTTGACAAAGCGACCCTGTAACCTGAGGAGACCTCCTACGGTGGGCGTGCCAATGAGAATGGCCGTTCTAGGACTTACACTACACAAGCAGACTCCATTATGAAGGTGAAAACCAAGCACGCTATTAGGAAAAGCATCTTTATTTGTCTGGGTTTGAACGTCTTGAGGTCCTAGCCTCATCATCAGCACTAAGAAACTAAGATAGTAAAGGGTTAAAATTTCTAGTTTTTATAAAATACTAAACTTGAATAGTGCAATTTAGGATAAGCTGCTTAATACAAGAATAAAAATTTCAATAATTCAAGATACACTAAAAAGATTGGATGCAGTTTGATTTATATTTAAATTAGGTTTAAGTTTTAGGATGAAAATTAATTATAATATCCGTAGTTCGTCGGGATTGGTGCTATGACTAAGTATTTTAAAAATTTCCATATTAATTTCAGACTTGCATAATTTGATGTGATCTCGTATAGGCGAGGGATCTGGTTTGTTTAGAATCAGCCCCGTGCGGGTCGACCTCCCTCGATGCTGATCGATGCGACAATAGATTGACCTAATTAATGGTAGAACCAATCTAAGATATATCGCATGATTCACAACTATATTTATAAATTACAGAGGAGCGGCACGGAAATGGAATTCGGTCTTTATAGCTGACATAGAATCCAATATTGTGCCCATCTTTTAATATGAATTTTGGGTCGAGATATGGATAGAATTTATTTAGTCTTCTTAATTTCATTTACAAAGTCGTTTGATTTTTTACCAAAGTATGGTGGACTAAAGAAAATGGATAATTTATCTAGAGTATTTAATATAATATCTATATATATATATATATATATATATATATATATATATATATATATATATATATATATATATATATATATATATATATATAAATTGTCCAACTAGTTAAACTGTGTGTAACGTATAAAAGTCTACAACAAATTTCAGTGTCAAGAAAAAACATAGATCTCATACGTATTTTATTAGGAAATTAAGTTTTGCTTAATTCGAATTTGATAAAAAAAAACCATTACCGAACATTTTCTTGTAAATCGCCAATATAATAATTATGCTATTGATACCGATTTACACGATACCATAAATGCATTTCGCTCCTAAAGTCAGATTAAATGTGTCCATTGTAATTAATTCATGCATATATAATGAACCAGCATGTTTGTTAGCATTATATAATGTATTAACCTACATTTTACAATTTACTTCTTCGTTTTAAAGACGTCTCAGGTGTGTCACGCTTCAGTTTCCATCAGAAGTCAGCCAGCAGAGCAGGGCTCCATTTTTCCTTATATTTGTTTTCCTTTGACGCTATAATTTGATGGAACCTCTCTCCATGTTCATCACTCACATCTCCTGCATTCTCTGGGAAGAAGGACAGATGAGGATGAAGACAGTGTATCTTCAGTGACATATTACATCCAAGATCTTGGTAGCACATGATTAGGCTCTCCAATATACGCTCTCGCTGGGTCCCTTGGTACTTTTCCAGAAGTACTTTGCATACATTTTTGAATGCATACTAGGACACTAGTTCAGTTTCAACTATGCTCGCCTCGAAGTCCTCATCAGCTATAAGTTGACGAATCTGAGGGCCTACGAATATGCCTTCTTTAAACTTGGCATCACTTATTTTAGGGAAGATCGCTTTGAAGTACTGGAAACATGGCTTGTTATGTTGCAGTGCTTTGGTAAATTGCTTCATTAGGCCTAGTTTTATATGCAGTAGTAGGAAAATGATTTTCTCTTTCTTAACTAGTAGCTAATTAATTACATTATGGCCTCCAGGCGTCATAGTTTCTCGAGGTGACCATTCTGAGCGTGAGCGTACATAATGTTGGGATCTGGCCCTCCTGTCCCATTTGCAAAGGAAGCATATAAACTTGGTGTACCCAGTTTGTAGCCCATTAAGTGGGCAACTACTTTCAAGTCTCCACAAACTAGTCACTCATCCTCCTTGTAACTTAGGCGGTCTAGAATAAAAGCAAGGTTATAATATGTCTCTCTTAAAATGATTGAAGGAACAACTGAAAATGAAGGCATGATGTTCCCAATATGCAACAGAACAGCTTTTATGCTGTAAAGGGATGCATCTATGAATCACCCCTACCCATTTGCCTCATAGGGCAGCTAAAGAGCATTGAATAGGCCTCTTTTATCATTACAATAATTTAAGTTGTTTTTAAAAGTGAAGAATTTCTGTCGATCTGCAGAACGCTTCCTAAATTCTATAATTCGAGCATGTTCATTCAACACATTCAATTGTTGCAGACGTAAGGCCAGAAGTTCACTCTGTTGCTTAGTGAATGTTAGATCACGAAGTATATCATTGAGTTCCAGTTAGGTAATGACGTGTCGTTTCTTGTCAGATTCAAGCTGTACCATATATGGTGTATCTTGAGATTCTGAATCGTCTGAGTTGCTCGTGTCATCGCTTGGTAGTTTAGAGGGCGTCTGTGGCACAGGAATAGCATGAATGTTAAACTTTACGAAAAGCAGACTGAAGATCTGGATGCATGATAGATTTTGTCCTTTTTTTGTCTCGACCTGCAGTGAAATAAAATAAAATCAGACTAAAATGGATATTACTGTATTTCGATATTTTAAATTGATACATCTCTTCAAAATATATTAAATACCAGGAAAGAAAACACATTTAATTCCCACCTTGAATATCTGTTAGGCAAAAGTAGCAATCCGTCGAATGGTCCTTTGGCTCGTTCCAGACACTTAGTACGCCAATCATGGTGATAAGCCCTTTGCCTTTCACCCAGGCAGAAAGGGAACTTGTACATCTGACACAACATATGTGAGGTGCCCAGCGTTTGTCCTGGTCACCCACTTTACATCCAAAGTGCAGCTCATAAAGTTTCTTCACATGTTTTGTCAACCTTCTCTTGTATTGTCTTAATGTAACTGATTCACATATATAAAAGAAACTGTCTGGGGAATTTTTGTATTCTCTAGGCATTTTAGCTTCCTGTAAAGTAAAAACACTGTAGTATGTGAAAAATAATATAAATAAAACCAACAACAAATATAAAATAAAAAAGTAAAAATAGGAAGCATTTATAGTAAGTTACAAAATTATCAAGCGTTACGTAAGAGTTACTACGGATTTGGACCCATATTACTAAAAGAATATTGAGTATACTTTTATAAATTTCATATTAGGTCGACAAATATCTTAGGAACACCCCATTAAAATTATATCTAAATCCATGTATAACTTATAGAGTTGTCAGTTTCGGCCCAATTCTGTTTGCATTCAATCTCTAGGCAACCATCAGTGTATTTAACGTAAGATGGTAATTTACGAGAAACTGGACGGTGTCGGAAAGAGACAGATACTATATTCGTGATTTACACAAAAAAATGCCCATAGAAAAGGTTATTTTCATTTCAGTTTTTGTTAAATTGAGTTACAGTGTAATGTATTCAACACCGACATGGGATATTTCGGACAAAAATATGGCCTTGGTATGGGCAACCCGTTATCCCCCACTATTTGTAACCTGTTGGTCATGGAACATTTTGAAACTTGCCCACTCACGACTATTAAGCCGACAAAAATTTTGTATGGTATAGGTATATAGACGATGTGATTTCCACATAGCCATTAAACCAAATAGACTCTTTTGCTAATTTTTTTAACAAGCTTAATAATTTCTAACCAACTATAAAATTCAAAGTTGAAAGGAAAAAAAGTCTTAAGAATTAAACTTAGTAATTCTAATTCCTACATTCACTTTTTTTCATGTCACGATGTTACAATAAAAGAAGCAATGGTAATATCTATGTATTTAATATATATATATATATATATATATATATATATAATGAATAACTCACAAAGTAGCACGTGAAGCTCACAATGAATGCAATGTCCCGGCAGGTAAAATGAAAATGGTGCTTCCAAGTACTTTCGAACTTTATTCAGTTCAAACTTTCCGTTTTTTTCCTCTATATTTTTACGGGCTTTAAGAATTGTTAGTCCTGAATATATGGATTCTGAATCCTCCAATATCTTTGAAATTGGCCATAAACTATGTTACCCTTATCCCCTTCTTCTAAATTGTCTTTCCACTGCAAAAAAAGACGTCCTATAATACAGCTCCTGCTCTCTCTTTTAATGTTAAAAACATTTTGGTTTTACCATTCTCTGTTTGTTTCATTAACCTTCACCGTCTTTTAAAAAACTTTAACATTTCAGTTGGTTTCAAATGCCAGTCAACTATAAAAAAAACATTCTAGTTTACAATAATTGTAATAATATTTGGTCGAATGTTCTGTTTGTCCAAGTAAATATTTTGGACAGACAGGAAAGCAATTATCTGTCTGTATTAATCAGCATAAATACAATGTTAGGAGTGCTGTAAATAATAATACGTTTTTTTGTGCATATGTCCGAAAATAACCACTTAATTAATTGGAATTCAGCAAAATTTACTTTTCGCTGAAATGACTCAATCAAAAGAAACCCTTTTGAATTTGCATGTATAAGTCAATTTAATAACTTTTCAAATTTCCCCTGGCCTTTTTTTTAAATTGATGCTGTTATGAAAAACTCATTCTTAAAGAAATTAGTTTAGACTTGTGTTCCTTTTCCTTTTCTTTTTTTTGAGGGGGCGGCAATTTTCATTTTTATGGGCACCTGATTTGTAAATTTAACTATTGCATTGATTTTTTATCAACATTATTTAATTTCTCTTCCTCGCTCCTTGTCCCTCTGACCTACGTACGAGTATCTACTTACTTCTCGTGTCTCTCCTAATCTGCCTCTTTAGACTATCACTTTATTCGTTAATCGTTTTAACCCTTTTGGCTTTGTTCTTGACTCTTTCTTGCCCCTCGGTTTGACCTTGCTACCTGTTATAGCTAAATCTTAATGTGAATTTACCCTCTCCTACTTCCTTATTGGTGATTTCTTGTCTTAGAAGCGGTCCTTTATATATACCCTTATATATACCCTTATTATATTATTTTCTCTTTTAGTTATCCTTGAGAATAAACTGAATATAGTTCGAAAGTACTTGGAAGCACCTTTTCATTTTTCCTGAGACATTGCATATATATATTTATATCGTAGCAAGTTTTGTTAAGAGCAACGACTAATTTCGCATTTGTAATTTTCTTTTCCCATCTCCCAATTTGTCGAGCATTTGCCTTTAAGTTTTCTCTGAAATTAAATTCATTAAAATTCGGATTTTAAAGTTAAATGCGCGAATAGGAGAAGAATACTTTAGCAAAACACTTTATTTATCCGATGCGTTTTGATACCCTCGTATTATCTTCAGAGACAAATTAAAAATACAAATAAAAAGAGTAGAACATAGCTTTATATATTAATGAATGAACACCCTTATATACAAACAAACCAAGAGCTCAGTAAGTACCAGCGTACTTGCGAGCATGTAAAGACAAGGTCGAAAGTGGTAGGCTTAGGAACGAAGGTCCAATTCGCAGTCACGTCCAAAGAGGTGATGGACCTTCATAGGGGTAGATTAAGTATCCCTCGTAGTTCGTCTCCCAACTCTACCCTTTGGCAGTATTTCGTTCAAATTCAATTGAATGTTAGCTTATGTTTTTTTCTTGTATATGGATGACTTCTAAGAAAACTAGTTGTCGGCGATCTGGTGCCCAGTCAATAATTTTCGTGTTTTCTTCTAACATTTTTCTGTTGAGAATGGTTCCATAGTTTTGAATAGTGTGTTTTTTTTGGGGGGGGAGGGGGCTTCGTTGCTTAGGTATTATGTCATCCTTCTCTATAATTTAGTTTCCGTCATTCCAATATATGATTTGGGGAGGAGCTGACAGTCTCCTTTGTTAAGGTTCAAGTATGACATTCAGATTGTTTCTCATGATGAGTCTGGCGGTGCGTTTAGTTTGATAATATATAGTTAACGATATTTTTTGTTTTTGTATTTGTAGGCTTTTCGAGCGGTTAATAATTTCCGTAATTACTCTTTCGTATGTTCGGTACGCCGTGTTCATCGTGTTCTTGTAGAAGAGTTTTATGTTATTTCCTATGTTATTGTTTCTGTTGCTATGCTGAGTTTTTTTAATTACTGAAAGAGTAATTAAGGAGTAATTAAAAGTTAATTAAAAGTAGAAGAAAACATGAAAATTACTGAGTTTGCATGAGATCGCCAACAACTACTTTTCCCAGAAGCCATCCATATACAAGAAAAACAAACCAAGCTAAAAAATCACTTTAATTCCAAAGGAATACTGGCAAGACGTAGAATTAGGAGCCAAACTACGAGGGATATTTAATCTACCCCTATGAAGGTCTATCATCTCTTTGGACGTGACTCTGAATTTGACCTTCGCTCCTAAACCTACCACTTTCAACTTTGTCCAAACATGCTTGCTCACAAGTTTGTCAGTACGTTTGCACTTGCTGAAATCTTTGTTTTTGTATTTAAATGTGTTTATCCATTGATAAAGAAACCAATGTTCTGCTATTTCTATTTGTATTTTTAATTTGTCTCTGAAGATGATACGTGGGTATCGAAATACGTCAGATAAATAAAGTGTTTTGCTTAAGAAATCTTCTCCTATTCTCTCCTTTAACTTTAAAATCCGAGTGTTTCAATGAATTTCGGAGAACTTATCCACGGCCTCAATCAAGACGTAAAGGCAAACATACGACAAATTGAAAGATCTGAAAAGAAAATCACAAATGCGAAATTAGCCGTCGCTTTTAACAAAACTTGCTACGATGAATATATATATATATATATATATATATATATATATATATATATATATATATATATATATATATATATATATATATATATATATATATATATATATATATATGAAATGAAAAACTCACAAAGTATCACGTGAGGGTAGCAAATGAATGCAATGTCCCGCAGGAAAAAATGAAATGGTGTTTCCAAGTACTTTCGTATATATACCTCTAATAAAATATTATTTCTTGTAGTTATCCTTGATAATGAACTTAATAAAGTTCGAAAGTACTTGGGAACACCATTTCATTTTACCTGCGGGACATTGCATTCATATATATATATATATATATATATATATATATATATATATATATATATATATATATATATATATAATATTTCCTGTGCTTTTTGTCCATCCCGGAATTCTGGCTCCCTTGACCTTGGAGATGGACAGGACTCAAAGTGCGTTCACGCTACAGGATACACAATGATAAAGCATCATGTGGCCAGACCTTTGGACTGTCAAGATGCGAATCGTGGTCCGTCTCATTCTTACGATTAGATTAAACGTGGCGCTATCAGTTTGGGTCATCTGAAACGCGATTCTACTGAGCGTTCAGTGTCGTTTGGAGGTTACCCTCGAGTGTAGTGCGGCTTTACAGTTTCCTAAAAGCGTGGAGAATTACGGCATCTGAGAAGGACCAATGAATAGAGTAGGTATCGCGTACATTTGTTACTCGTTGCGGGACGGCAGGGGACCGAGGAGAGTTGCGTATCATGTTGGTCCATTTAGATCCTTCTTTGGACTAATCACAAACCTTTTCTTTCAAACCTACGGCTGGGATTGGGATGCTGACCTGTGGTCTGGTACTCGAAAAGAGGAATAAATCTCAGGGTCGTTCCTTTTCTTCCAGTTGTTTGGTGTAGCTTTCACCAAACTAATCATATGTATATATTTTAATTCTTCACTTGAATAAAAAAACTCGAAAACCAACAAGAGCATCGTCGTCATAAACTTGTTAGGAGAGGTTCGAAAAGAAATCGGTAAAATAAGGGTGAATGAAAATGTGAGTAAGACAACTAGCATAAGTGGTCCAAAGACGAAAACATTTTGTGCAATGGGGGGGGAGGGTCATAATTAAGAAAGAACCCTCTGCGGGTCTTATTTTCCTTGGGAGGGGAGGGGTAGACATGCAATCTTCCAGTTGTCAGGTGAGGCATTGTTGCCGATGATGCACCCAACACTCCCCTGTGTGGTATCAAGTTTCCAGACTATGGTACTACAGTACTGAAAGTTTACAGATACAAGAGCGTGTATACAAAAGTCTCCTATGAGACTACAGAAACATATATATATATATATATGAAATGAAAAACTCACAAAGTATCACGTGAGGGTAGCAAATGAATGCAATGTCCCCCAGGAAAAAATGAAAAGGTATTTCCAAGTACTTTCGAACTTAATAAAATTTGAAAGTACTTGGAAACACCTTTTCATTTTTTCCTGCGGAACATTGCACTCATGTATATATATATATATATATATATATATATATATATATATATATATATACAAAGTTTTGTCCGAAAAAGAAAATTTAGCCAATTATTCAATGAAACCAAAAAGTAATTCTTACTAGAGGAAAGTCCATAAATGCAGTATCTAGAATACTCGTAGCAGTAAAAATTAACTTAGCCATAGACACAACATATTGTATGTATAGCGTTAAATAAATCAAACTAAATTTCCGTAGCTATAGAGACAAGACATAGCATCGGCATGACGTAAAATAAATCAACCCAATTTTCATAGCCATAGAAGGCACATATTGTATGCATAGCGTCAAATAAATCAAACCGAATATCTGTAACCATAGAGACAAAAAATAGCATTTGCATAACGTTAGAAAAAATGACCGAATTCCCATACCGATAGAGGTGACATATTTTATTTATAGCGTTAAAAAACTCAAACCGAGTTTTCGTAAATATAGAGACAAAAAGTAGCATTGACATGACGTTAAATAAATTGACCGAATTTCCTACCCTTGGAGGCCACATACTGTATACATAGCGTTTAATAAATCAAACAGAATTTCCGTAACCAGTGGGATAAAACCAGGCTTTGACATGACTTTAAATAAATCAGCCGAATTTCCGCGTCCGTAGCGACCTCAAAATTAGAAAAATATCTGTATTTATTCAACGGACCAAAGCTTAGAAACAATCTTGTATTTGCACCGAAATGTTTGTCTCTGAGGCTCATCTCTTCTATTTAATTAATGGATCGTGGCACATAAAGACACTTTGTTCAAGCAGTCTCACATTAGTCTCCCTTTGATTAATTATCTAATTCTTTTTATTCTTTTAGTATTTACGTACACCATTAGTTGCTCTGGATACTTGGAATTCTTGTATAATTACCGACACCGGGAAATTGCAACCATAATCGAAGTAGGAGCGAAATAGAGACAAATCTGCAACCATCCGATCATTCCTGCTATTAAAAATGTCATTTTAATATTTCCTCCCTCCTTTAATTGCCTATTGCGAATGGAGAGCATCAATGCCTCAATTTGGCTTGGGGCGCTGAGTACTAAGAGAAAAGAGGTTTGTTTCGAGGACTCTGGCATAGTTTGACAACCTGGGAATTGATGAGAGGAAAAATCGATCACCTATCATAATACTGAAATTCGCACACTTATTTGTGAGATTTGTAATTAAGCGATTTTGATGAGGAATGATGGAAGTAGTAGTAGTAGTCGTAGAATATATATATATATATATATATATATATATATATATATATATATATATATATATATATATATATATATATTTATATATATATATATATGCAGATACATTCACAAAGGAAAAGGAAAAAAACGAATCCGAGCACTTTGTCTTTATTATTAAAGAATAAGGATAAAAGCGCTCGGAATCGTTTTTTCACTTTTCCTTTGTGAGTGTAGCTGCATAACTTTGACTTACGTGCACTTTGTGAGCCTTTTTCGTATATATATATATATATATATATATATATATATATATATATATATATATATATGAATAACGTTACAGCCACGAGAAAAATGAAACAACGGAGAACTGCGAGGCCTTTCGACTAATGGTCCTTTACTGAGCAGACTAAAAGACAGGAAAAAAGAAAGATATTTATACACCTGATTAATGAAAATATGGGATATAAAGATTAAAAGGGGTGGGATTAACAGATACCTGGAAAAAAACTATTAACAAGATGAGCCGTCAGGGTTAAAAAAAAATATTTTTTACGGGTTACAAAAGAAAGGGGGGGCAATGCTTGGCTGTAACGTTATTCATAAATTCCTCAAGTTCCTTATTTTCGTGATTCAGTTATACATATATATATATATATATATATATATATATATATATATATATATATATATATATATATATATATATATATATATATATATATATGTATATATATATATATATATATATATATATATATATATATATATATATATATATATATATATATATATATATATATATATAGGTGTGATAGAACGAGTTGAAGCTGCGTTAATTTCAACTCCTATCCCATATTATTTTAAACCACGATGCTGCCCACGTGCATCTTCGATTCGAAGTTTGGAGTCTTATCACAGCTACCGGATGTCAATGTTTAAACAAGGAGGTTATCGTCCCCCCGTTCGCCCCCATACGCCGACCTCGCCAGATTGAGTTAGGCTTATGGGCAGATAAGGCATTGTTCTCCGGCCCGGCTGTGCATTCCCTCGAAGCTCCCACTCTATTGTCCCCCCACGCCAAGGAGATGTCCTGGCTATTTATATGGAAACTTTACCACTAAGATCAGATTGGAGATCCAGATTTTCGTCGCGAAACATCACCACGACCCTCTCTCCCTTTGTGCGCCAAGGGACCTCGACCTCGAGATTCACCATCACTTGTCCAGACGGAGGACAATATTCCTTGAGTGCCAAAGGTTCGAGCCTTTCGTGACGCCAAGTCCCCAAGGCTTCCCCCCCTGTTGTTCAGAGTAGAACAGCATTAGAACAGCCATTGTTCGTTTTGAGCCCTTCGCCAAGAAACGGTTCTCATCCCCCCCTGTTGTTCAGAGGAGAACAGCATTAGAACAGCCATTGTTCGTTTTGAGCCCTTCGCCAAGAAACGGTTCTCACCCCCCTTGTTGTTCAGAGGAGAACAGCATTAGAACAGCCATTGTTCTTGAGCCCGTAGACAAGAGACGGTTCTCACCCTTCCCCCTTGTTGTTCAGAGGAGAACAACATTAGAACAGCCATTGTTCTTGAGCCCGTAGACAAGAGACGGCTCTCATCCCCCCTTTGTTCAGAAGAGAACAACCTAGAACAGCCATTGTTCTTCAAGCCGTTCGTCGAGAAACGGTTCTCCTTCCCAAGACGCAACGTCAGGATCCTTTTATCCCCCCCCCCCTTCGGCTGAAACTCGCCAGCGGACCGAAACTCCTTCGCGCCACCTTCCACTGCACCACTAGTGTAAAAGTTACGTAAGCCAAACGTCACCTTTGAGTACTTAACCCTTTTGTCAATTCTATCCTGTGCTTTAAATGGTTTATCGAACCATCCCATCTCTTTAACTCTATATTTGTTTTACCTTTTTAAATCCTTTAAATCCTCGGATTAGCCGAGCCCCCACGACCCTTTTCATTCCCTGTTTATGTCAATATTTTCCGTCTTGTGTTTGCTGATAGTTATTATTAATAAAACTCTATTTTATTAATGATAGCAATATTATTATCCTTGAGCTCAGTTCCACTTCTTAAGCATATCGAAGATACATAATATCGGCCGCCAGACATTAACGCACTCTAAAGATAATTAAGGAAGTTCCCTCAACGAATAGTGATATATGGTATCGTCGGGAGTCATTCTACGACATATATATATATACTATTTAAATTTGGTATCAGGTGTGTAAGGTTTAACGCTATATCTTTGCAAACACTGGTCTTAGTCGAGTAAAAGCATAGTGTTATTCGTTATAATAATAGAATATAGTAGTTCCATTTTGTTTTAATGATTGCTATCCCCCTTTATTTTTTTGAAACTTAAGAAGCTGGAGTTGCTCAAGGAACTGTTATAATAATTTGTTTGTGTTTTTTTTGTGATTTTAGTCAGTGGTTATTTAGAGTAAGAAACCAAGTACGAATAGGTCAGTGCCCATATTTAGGTAGGCTAATTCTATAGAGGCGTAATTCTTGTTGCAAGAAATTTTAGTTGGTTGACTAGTGCGCCCCCAAGTGCAAAGATGTCTCAGTTTGAAATTTTTAAAGCGCAAGGAGAATCCTTGGGACTCTCCGGAAAAGAACTAATTGAGTACATTCAAGAGGAGCAAAGAAAAGAAAGAGAAAGAGAGGAACGGATAAGACAGGTGGAGCTTCACCATCAGATTGAACTAGCTCGGATTGAAGAAAAATTTCAAAGAAAAAAGGTAGAAAGAGAAAGGGAAAGAGTAATCCGACAAGAGGAACGAGAAAGAGAAATACAACGAGAGGAACGAGAAAGAGAAATTCAACGAGAAGAACGAGAAAGGAAAATACAACGAGAAAAACGAGAAAAAGAAATCCAACGAGAAGAAAGAAGGAAGGATTCGCGCTCCTTCCCAGGAAAGCTGACAAAGTTTCCGAGCCCCGTAAAACCCCAAAACTTCTTTCCCCAAAACCAACAACGAGACTCCAAACCTCCCGTTAAGATTTCTCCTCCATCTCTCTTCCCGAAGCGACCAATAATATGCTTCACCTGTGGTGTAGAAAACCACATGAGCTGGAACTGCCCCCAAAATTCTAGGCTTAAAAGCGGACCAGCCCACCAAGTTCACCAGATTAATACAACCCCGGCTTCCCCGGTGGTACAAACCCAAGCAGAAACTTCTCCCCCTCCGTCAGGCCACCAGGTGAATTTTGTTTTTGATAAAAGTTCAGCGGGAACTTTGAAATATGAGGAGGGCAGCGTGGACAGCTGCCGAGTATCGACTCTCGTCAGGGACACAGGATGTACGTGTTTCATCGTGTCCGACGAACTCCTCCCAGTGGCCTCTAACCATGAAAAATTTGCGGTGGTACATGACCGCCTTGGGCGGGCGAACCGATTCCCCGTCGTTAGATGTTACCTGCAGTGTCAATATTATAATGGCTGGGCTGAAGTCATTGTAGCACCCATACAATTCTGTTCCGTACTTATAGGACAGAGCCCCCAAGTAAGTTTCGAACCTGTGTTTCAGGCCGCCCTTCCTCGAGGCCGAGAAAAGAAAGAAGCCCAAAAGCCCGTCCCCATCAGAACCCTGATACCATCCGGTTTCTCGGAAACCTTTAACCAGGACTTTAGGACGGCACAAAAGGAGTGTGAATCACTAACACCCTTAGGTGATAAGGCCCCAGACAAGGACACGGAGACTGTCCCTGGACCCCAAGAAAAAAAGAACCCCCAACGCGCCCATGGAGATACCTTCGTAAAACTGGACGAAGCATCGGCGCTTGAAGAGGATTGCCCCGCGGAGTCCCTTAATGTAATCCAGACAGTGTGCATCCAACCTGATGCCGATTACCCTCCTCCTTCCCTACCAGGCGAGTCTTTGGAACCCTCTGACCTGGATAGTGACGCGCAGCTGACACCACGTCAGAAGAGTCAGCTACAAGAACTAATTAAATGGAGTCACCATTTACCCGCCCTATTAGCTCTTTTCGAGCGACTGCGTGAAAATGGCCTCACCATTGGCCCCAGCAAATGCCATTTTTCCTACGAAACCATCAAATATTTGGGGTTCAAAATAGGACAAAGCAAGTTAGGTCCCCATGAGAACAAGATTAAGGCAATCGCCGACATGCCCCTCCCGATTACAAAGAAGCCATTAAGATCGTTCCTAGGATCAGCTTCTCCCTATCAGCGATTTGTTCCGAATTTCGTTGCAATTTCGGCCCCCCTATGCCCCCTTCAAAAAAAGAATTTTCCCGATCGTTTACGTTGGAATGATGTCGCTGTTTCCCATTTTAATCAGCTCAAGAGTAAGTTCATTTCTGCCCCCATTTTAAAGTTGCCCAACCCGGAAAATCTTTTGGGGTTAAGACCGACGTGATCAACGAGGGCATTGGAGGTGTACTCCTTCAATACGTGGATGACGGAACGAGTCATCCAGTTGCATATGCTAGTCATCAATTATTACCACGCGAAGAGAGATATGCCACTATAGAAAAGGAAGCTCTATCAATTATCTGGGTCATAGACAAATTCAAGATGTACTTGATAGGTAAAGAATTTCAAATAGGAACCGACCACCGTCCGTTAGCCTATATTAGGAATGTGCGACACTCAAACGGCCGCATCATGCGCTGGAGTTTACTCTTGCAAGAGTATCAGTTTAAAATAAATTAGATAAAAGGTTCCGATAACCAGGTCGCTGACGCACTCAGTAGGAATGCGTTACCGAATAGCGTAGAGTAAGTGTATTCATAGGATTAGTATCTCCCTGTAGGTATATACCGTCTTGTACGACTTAAATTAAGATTGTCTTATAATATAATTAATTAATGTATATGTCTGACTTTTGTAACGCTCAATGTCTGATTTTTTGTATGTATATATATTTGTACCCATTAACCCTTAAAGCCCGGGTATAGTCCGGTTTTGCGCACCCGCCAAACGCAAAATAAAATGAAAATAATATATATTTTTAAAATGCATGTTTGTATTAATATTTTTTACTTTACCATTTGGAAATGAAAGAAACTAAGTACAAATATTATTACTTACCTATTTATCTTCATTTTCCTTGCTTTGTTGATTTTAACAACTTCTTCATGTGTGGTAATCTTGGAAGCAAGCTCCAAGACAAAGTCCCACACTGCACTCCTTACACCACATTGTAACCACTTAAAATTGTTTGCGTGTGTGGTAATCTTGGTAGCAAGCTCCAAGACAAAGCCCCACACCGCACTCCTTGCACCATGTTGTTACCATTTTCCTTTTGGTTGCTCGTCGTTCTGTATGTTGACAAACATGACACTGTCGCTGTCCTTTATTTCGTCCACCAGTTGAAGGTACATTTTGTGGAGAGTGACGAACCATAAATTCTTTAGCATAAAGTCGGTCTGGAGTGTTGATGTGATGTCTCCCAACTATGGGAAATGTAGGTCGCCCATACTTTTCCAGTAGCTGCATTATGACTTCATAGGAGAATTTCCTCAATGAAGGTTTATTGCCTGTCTTAACCAAATATAAATTGTATGCATTCAGCATTGCCATATCAAGCAAATGGAAAAAAATCTTCTTGTACCACTTCAAACACTTTCTAAGACAATCGATTGTTCCTATCTGCATGTCACTTTTGTCAACAAGCCTCATGTTGAGTGTATAATCTAATACAGTATCTGGTTTCTTGATTTCTGCATCTGTTCTAAAACACCTTTTTCCAGTAAGCTTCATCTCACCTTTGTGAATGGTACTAAGCATTGTAACTGTACGTTTATCTTGCCACTGAAGTGCCATGATTGGTCCATTTTTCTTCAATTCAAATTCCCCTCTTCTCTTCTTATCAAATTTGGGCATATTTTTTCTATTCATCCTTACAGTGCCGCAGGAGCCAGTGTTGTTTTCCTGTAAGAATGTGCACAATGTGGGACTTGTATAATAATTGTCTGTATATAGAATATGTCCTTTTCCAAGATATTTAGACAACAATTGTTTGACTACTGATCCACTCAATCCCAAGCGAGCGTCTTTTGGAATATCTACTTCACTTCTAGTGTATATTATGATGTCAAGTATTATTCCTGTTTCGCAGTCACACAGCACAAATACTTTTATTCCAAATCTGTGTCTTTTTGTAGGAATGTACTGTTTGAAGCCAACACGACCTTTGAAGAGAATGAGGGATTCGTCGATGATGACCTTTTGAAAGGGCTTGAACACTTGCGAAAAATTATTAGTTACCATTGTCAACAGATCTCGAATTTTCCATAAACGATCATTTATGTTTGGCTCTTCACTACTTGCAAAGTGCAGATATTGTAAAATTGCGAAGAACCTATCACGAGACATATATTTGCCAAAAATAGGTGTCCCTATCAAAGGATCATTCTTCCAATAATCTGATAGAGCATGCTTTTTGACTTGAGGCATCAGCATTGTAAGTGCAAAAAATATATACATTTCACTGACATTAGTGTCTTCCCAACGTTTCATCCGTGATGAACTTGGAGCTAAATCTTCATCTTCATTTCTAACCACCTTGAAAAAATCATTTGTTTCTTTCACAACCAATTCCACTATTTTTATATCAAACATTTGCTGAAAATATTCAAATTCTACAGAACTCTCTGTGAGCGTACAAACGTTGGTAATACCGCCACTGGCTATATTGAAATTTGGAATTTGAGGTGAAAAGACATTACAACTGGTCCATCTATTATTTGGAGCAGTATTTTCCTCTTCCTCTTCACTACTTTCACTGTCATCCGATATGATATCACTGCTTTCATCACCACTAGATAACATCAAGGGTATTATAGAACTAGAAGAAACGCTTCTTCTATTACGAATTCCACTAACACTCGCCATTATCCTCGGAATACGCACCAGCACACAAACATGGCCAAACGTGACTAAATATAAATAAAACGCTTGACTAACTGCAACGGAGTATACAAAAAAGGTACCAGATGTCGCGAGATGATTTAACATGAAATAGATGATGACTGTACAGCGCGGAAATGTGCAAAACATCAATAATTGGTAGCCGTACATTGAAAGATTGTACAAATCATCTATTGATGATGACCGGTTTTTCTTAAGGGAACATCAATGGATGATGACCGGGCTTTAAGGGTTAATTTACGTATAAATTATTTTGTCCCGTATGTACTAATTTTAAATCATTTCATTGTTCCATGCCCCTTTTTTTTATTAAGTTGTATTAAAGGTTATTTTCCCCTGTAATCTAAAAATCAAAATAATCATATGTATTGAGGTAATACTAGTTAGGTGCAGGAAGGTACGGTTGGTACAAGAAAACGAGTTCCCTATGTACAACGGAGCTCTATCGTTGTCCCTTCTCTCTCTTTTTTTCGAAGTGACAACTTCCCCTGGAATGGAGGGGTGTGATAGAACGAGGTGAAGCTGCGTTAATTTCAACTCCTATCCCATATTATTTTAAACCACGATGCTGCCCACGTGCATCTTCGATTCGAAGTTTGGAGTCTTATCACAGCTACCGGATGTCAATGTTTAAACAAGGAGGTTATCGTCCCCCCGTTCGCCCCCATACGCCGACCTCGCCAGATTGAGTTAGGCTTATGGGCAGATAAGGCATTGTTCTCCGGCCCGGCTGTGCATTCCCTCGAAGCTCCCACTCTATTGTCCCCCCACGCCAAGGAGATGTCCTGGCTATTTATATGGAAACTTTACCACTAAGATCAGATTGGAGATCCAGATTTTCGTCGCGAAACATCACCACGACCCTCTCTCCCTTTGTGCGCCAAGGGACCTCGACTTCGAGATTCACCATCACTTGTCCAGACGGAGGACAATATTCCTTGAGTGCCAAAGGTTCGAGCCTTTCGTGACGCCAAGTCCCCAAGGCTTCCTCCCCTGTTGTTCAGAGGAGAACAGCATTAGAACAGCCATTGTTCGTTTTGAGCCCTTCGCCAAGAAACGGTTCTCATCCCCCCCTGTTGTTCAGAGGAGAACAGCATTAGAACAGCCATTGTTCGTTTTGAGCCCTTCGCCAAGAAACGGTTCTCACCCCCCCTTGTTGTTCAGAGGAGAACAGCATTAGAACAGCCATTGTTCTTGAGCCCGTAGACAAGAGACGGTTCTCACCCTTCCCCCTTGTTGTTCAGAGGAGAACAACATTAGAACAGCCATTGTTCTTGAGCCCGTAGACAAGAGACGGCTCTCATCCCCCCTTTGTTCAGAAGAGAACAACCTAGAACAGCCATTGTTCTTCAAGCCGTTCGTCGAGAAACGGTTCTCCTTCCCAAGACGCCACGTCAGGATCCTTTTATCCCCCCCCTTCGGCTGGAACTCGCCAGCGGACCGAAACTCCTTCGCGCCACCTTCCACTGCACCACTAGTGTAAAAGTTACGTAAGCCAAACGTCACCTTTGAGTACTTAACCCTTTTGTCAATTCTATCCTGTGCTTTAAATGGTTTATCGAACCATCCCATCTCTTTAACTCTATATTTGTTTTACCTTTTTAAATCCTTTAAATCCTCGGATTAGCCGAGCCCCCACGACTCTTTTCATTCCCTGTTTATGTCAATATTTTCCGTCTTGTGTTTGCTGATAGTTATTATTAATAAAACTCTATTTTATTAATGATAGCAATATTATTATCCTTGAGCTCAGTTCCACTTCTTAAGCATATCGAAGATACATAATATCGGCCGCCAGACATTAACGCACTCTAAAGATAATTAAGGAAGTTCCCTCAACGAATAGTGATATATGGTATCGTCGGGAGTCATTCTACGACAATATATATTATGTCAGGTTTGATTGAAAGCGACCGTTACTTTCGTGTTAATAATTTTCTTTGAAATCTTCTCGAGTTGTCTCATGTTCGCCCTTTCTTTGATGTTCATTTAACCCGTGAATAAGCTTACAGAAGTTCATAGAGACTGATCTTTATTAATTGCGAAAAGGTGGAACGAAACTAAGGCACATTAGCACTTTCTTTTTTCTTTTTATCATACTGACGCGTTTCGATACGATAAGTATCATCTTCAGAATTATAATGAGAAATTAATATATGTATTCCAGTTAATATATTATAAAAAAAATGTGTTAACAAACTGACGAACAAGACGTTGACACGTGTAGGCAAACTAGCAGGCTGAGGAGGTGCAGGTAGGGACTGGTTGAATAAGTGTAAGTGAGTGGTCGGAGAGGGCAGGAGGGAGGTAAGCTGCTTGCACGAGGTGATTAGCGACTAGAGGCAGCTGTTCTGAATGTACCTAGTCCCTCGATTTCCTCTTCTTGCAGTTGGCAGCACTTCATGGGAGTTAGATTGTATATTTAGACTTGTTTGATTTCTTGAATATATATTGCTTTAAGGAGGAGTAATTGGCGTCTGTTGGGAGCATAGTCTGCAATTTTGGTGTTTTCTTTCATCCTTTTTCTGTTAAGGCAAGTTCCATGTATTTCTTGTGTATGTTTTTTAAGTGTATCATTGTTGAGGTGGTATGATATTCTTCTTGAGAATGTGGTTTCGGTCATTCCGATATATGACTTAGGTAAGAGCTCATAGTCTCCTAAAGTACATGTGTGCTCATATATCAGATGGGTCCTATGTTTGGATTGAGTAGGAGATTTGGGGTTATTTTTCCTGAAAAGAGTTGATGTCCGTCTATTTTGATAATAGATGGTTAGTGCGATCTTTTGGGGCGCATTGTTGCGCTTCATTTCTCGGTTAATAATGTCCTTGATTGTTCTCTCGTCTAAATGGTGTTTTGTGCTCATAGTGTTCTTGTAAGAGTTCTATAACGTTTTCCTTGTCTATATTTCGGTTCTTTTGGGATTCTGACAGGTACCATCGGTCCATTTTAATTCTTATAGCTGTCTGTATTTCTTTATTGGAGAATCCGTTGTTAACGAGTACCTGGGTGGCTCTCTCAAGTTCATTGGGTGTATCCTTTCATGTAGTGCAGTGGGTGAAGGCACTTTTAATATACGATGTGATCACGCTTGTTCGGTAGCGTTTAGGGAATTCTCTGTCTACATTCATACAAAATCCTGGATTGGTGGCTTTAACATGTACTTTGGTCGTTATTGTTTAATTAATATTGGTAGAAAGGATGTCTAAAATGGTAATTGGTTGTTTTGGTTTTCTTCAATGGTGTAGTTTAGGCAAGAAGAAAGAGTTTTCTCAAGAGTACCCAAGCCCCACATCTACTGCAGGTACATAGACGACAATGACATTAAGGTACAAACAGAAGAGGAAATACATAACCAGCAAAGAGCCTTTAAAGTATGTTCTTTTCTCAACTACACCATCGAAGAAAGTCAAAACAATCAATTACTATTTTAAGACATCCTCACTACCAATATTAGGTTATGCAATTATGGTCTGCAATTATGTAATTCTCTCTTTTTTTCTCTCTCTTAATCAGTGCGTGTGTTTGTCTCTCTTTGCTCTCCCTATCTCTCTCCATCTGACTCTCTCTGACTCCCTCTATATCTTCCCCCTTTCTCTCTCCCTGCTTCTATCTCTTTATTAATTTTTTTTTTCTCTCTCTCTCTGGAAATACTTAAAGCAAATGGGATTTGAGTCCAACTTTTAGAGTGGATTGGAAAGTGGCTTATAAATTGTAAAGTGTTATTGTTAGTGAAGAATCATCCGTTTTGAAAGAACTCGCGCAGATTCGTTGATCAAGGACCACGCCTTCTAAAACCGTCATGTGCGCTGCTTATTAGTATAGCATGATTTTCTAAGTGTTCGACTAATTTATGCGTAATGATTGATTCTAAGTGTTTACCAATGACCGATGTCAAACTAATAGGTCTCTTGTTAGCGGGTCTGTTTAATTTCCGCTTTCAAAGATCAGTGTTACATTTAGAAGTTTAAAATCTTTTGTAATCACGCCTTGATTTAACGATTTGTTTGAAATACCTGATAGTGGAACATAAATTACGTCCTTTAATTCCTTTAAGTGCAGAGAGTGTACTTGGTCGGAATCAGGCGACTTAAAGGTACCTATTCATTTTATCAATATAGATCAGCACCTTGGCGCGTTTAGCGTAATATTGCGTGGCTTATTTGCCTCTCCGAACATTATAGTTTCGTGGGCAGTGGGAATATTTGATAAGTTTTCAATGGTGAAGGCCTCTGATTTTTTTTCTGTAGGCTTTGCGCATACTTTTAACATCACGTCAAAATTGCCTAGAGTGTTTTTAAAGTGGTCCTATACCTGCACGAATTGGCTTTCTTTTGTTGACATACGAAAATAACGCCTTTTGTTCGTCTTTAAGAGACTACGCAAGATGTATTATGTAAAACCTTTTCGGTTGCTTTAACTCGCTTTTTACTCGACGTCTATAGAGAATATAACTTGCCTTTTGCACCACTGAAAACACGTTTGAAAACATTAAAAAAAACTTGATTTTTTCTAGAATAGCTCTTTTTACGGTGTCGGTCGTCTTTCAATTGTGCCTGCTTTTAGCATTTGGGATATAATTATAGTCATAATCATAAAAAATACGCATAAATGCCGTATACATTGCTACTGCATCGGGTAAGAGATAGTGTTCCTTCGAAGTCAACTCTTCCAAATTTTGAAGGATATTCATATACACCCCTGTCGAAACGTCTTCAACAAAGTTTTTTTTCTAAACTATGGTTAGATCGAATATATTCTGTTGCCTTGTAGGCTCCCTAAACGTAGGTCCTCTGCATCCGTTATGTTATTTTGGAAACCTACATTGTGAAAATTTAGATTGTTACAAACAATACTCAACCGATTTCTGGTGATATCAGCCCAAAACTTAAAGAGGTGTTCGTCAATTTAGACAAATTTTCGAGGTAGTGAATAAGCACATACAAAGTTAAATTTTGTCTCGTTTACCCCTATGTCAACCGCCGAAACTTCCGAGTGGGTTTCTTAACATTTGTAACTTAATAACTGATGCTCCCAAATTCTCGTTCACTTAGATCAACACCCTCCCGCCATTTCTTCCAAATCAGTCTTTATTAAAGAGTTTAAATCCCACCATATTATACTCCTATATGAAATGTCTAAATTCTGTTTGTAGCCAACTTGACGTAATAGCAATTAAGTCAAAGTATTCAATGGATCTTTACAACCTTGCGGCCTGTTCCTCTGGCAAGTCGTTTACCGATCGGCTTGTTTCTGAAATTGACCCATTTTCGCTTTAACTATCCCATTTAAATGGACTTCGTTGTATCCAAAATTTCCACTTTCGTTAAAGTGCCTTCAATAATTTCCAAAACACCCGTATTTCGACGCAAGGATTAGGTAGTTTTCCATTAAGATAAATCGCTTTTGAATTTAGTCTGGTTGTTGCACCACATTGCTGTATATTCCCAATAATAAGTGCTCGTTTCGATTTGGCCTTCAGCGTAGTATTTAAATTCCGATATTTTATCAATAATTTGCCTGAATGCGTTCTAAATCTGAACACATCGTTAGATCACAATTGAAAGTAGAACGGGATTCTCTGCTCGTTTTTCCTCTGACTGGATCGCTGCAATTATATCATCTATACGATCACCTGATAAAAGCATTATTTTCTGCTTTCTATCTCTACATTGAAAAAAACTCATAGTCTTGCTTTGGATTAATGAGACTCATACAAGAATCGGCCTTTCTTTGGTAGCAATTTGTTCTAAACAAGTAAATCGGTTTCTGTGTTTACTTTAAAATTAACCCTCTCCCTCTAGCTGGCTCCGTTTGTTACTCAAGTAGCGCCTCTCTCCCCATTTTGGGGAATTATTTTCTACCTTCTGATTATTTAGCATGTAATTCGGAACATTTGCATTATGAGTACTTTCCACTAAGTTATAAATTCCTCGTAAAAATTCTTCTTTCTCTTTGGCTATATATAGTAGCCTTGAAATGCCGCTTTAACTCGTTTACAACAGAGCCCCCCCTCCCCCACCAAACTTGTGATGTCCTCAAAAGACGAGAGAGTTCATTCTTCACTGCAGTTATTTTTTTTTTTTATTTACATCAGTCTTTTATTTGGCAAAATCGACATACAAGATTTAATTGATCTAAATTTCCAAGATAGATTACTTTGTAGTGCGAATAACCGCAAGGGAGAACAGACATATTTTTAAACCAGCATTTTGAATGGAAATAAATACCCAACTTTGTACACTGAAAACGAAATAGGTAGAGTTATCTCCATTTATGGTAAACCAAAATAGCTTTTAAATTCTTAAATATCCGATAATCAAGAGAAATACAATTGCTTAAATTGTTGAGCAATTCAAATTTAAATCTGGAATTATATTTATAAGTAATCAAAAATAAAAGTTTAGATAGGTAAAATTAACTGAGCGCCCGTAAAAATAATGGGAACTCATGAATTTCAGCTGTTAAATTATTTAAACTCAACAGGCAGATCTGAATTTATACTGGAAAACCAAATGAAGATTAATGAAATGAGGGAGAAAAAAATCAACACGTAATAAAAGTAATAAAACAAGAGATATATATAAATAAGAGGTAACTTTGTTGAGTCAAACTTAGCTGTTAGTTAATTTGTAAACACGTGAGTTCGAGGGTGGAATTCACTGGAAGTGATCACGTGAGGATTTCGGGAGATGAATTCACCCTGAGTAAAAAAAATAAATAAGTCAAAACTCGAGCAAACAACTTCACGTGGGATTTTTAATAGTATACAAGCAAATTAAACATATGAGTTCATAACTTATTACAATATAATTAAAGAAAATATTCGCAAATATATCCCACTAATCAATATCAAAGTTTTTTCTTCATCAATTATATAATATTTCTGTTCCAATATATTTTTTTATATAGAATATTGGATGATCCCTTAGGTTAATCTAAACACGACTTAGTGAGGTCTTTGTGGATTTTAAATTTTCTAAACGAAGCAAAATATGGATGATTTATTGCTTAAATAGGAATAAGTTAAAAAAAATGATTACTTTCCCTTATCCACAAAAATCTAAATTTGTTAGAACGACCATTACGATCACTCCAAAAACAAGAGCTATAAAAATAAAAACAACCTTTAAAAACGGCGAGTCAAGACAGTTTGATTCAGCCTACTGAAATTGAGGAAGATTAATTCCAATAGATTTTATTTGATCAAGAAACCTTAGCCTTAAATTATTCAGCGATTCAATTATTTACTACGCCGATATGCAAATACAATGCAGGAACTTTTGTCCTCGTCAATTTTCTAACCAAACTTCTCCATACGCAAAATATTATAATGATATATGGCCAAACGCCAGCTTAGTCGGGATGATATTACCGTTTTCACCATATCATTGGGATAGAAGCTGAAAAGGAAAGAGAGGAGACATTATTCATCCACGACTAAACCCATTGACTACTTTATTTTTCATTAATTTCTCGATTCCCAAATAATAATTGACAGTCAAAAGCTTTGTTAATATTTTAAAAACAGGTATAAACTTTAGAACCATACATATTTTGTAGATATAAATATAATAATAATAATAGGTATTTATAATGCGCCCTTCAGGGCTGTTAGCCCTCCCAGAGCGCAGGTTGTGTAGCGAGTGTAGAGAAAGTTTACATGGAAGAGAAGGCAATTCTAAAGAGATGAGTCGTCAGGAGACGTTTCAAAGTAGCAAGGGAGGAAGAGGATCGGACTTTGGCAGGAAAAGTATTCCAGAGTCTAGGAGCACAGACTGAGAAGGAACGGTCACCTATCGAGCAGAGGACAGAACGAAGAGTCTTCAGGGTGGGAAAGAGGTTAGACCGGAGTACCCGAAGGAGTTTGACGACGGGAGAGGGCAGACGAGAGATAAGGTGGAGCCTCGAGGTTTAGGGTCTTGTAGGTGATGAGTAGAATTTTATAGTGGGTACGGAAGCGAATAGGTAACCAAAGTATCTCCTGTAACAGAGGCATCGAAGGAGAGAACCAAGGGCGGCGAAGTAGGATCCGGGCAGCATAGTTTTGAACTAGTTGTAGGGGCGAAGGGACGAAGAAGGGAGATTCACTATAAGAGAATTGCAGTAGTCTAAGCGTGAGGTGACGAAGGCATGAATAGCAGTCTCAAGGCTTCGTCGATCAAAATCGAATCGAACACGTGAAAAGTTGCGGAGGAAACCGAGGAAAGAATTACAGATACGATGGATGTGCGGTTTAAACGAGAGTTGTTCGTCGAAAATAACATCAAGATTACTGACGGTATCAGAGAAGGTGACATTGGTTTCCCCAAGGCTAAGGGAGGGGTAGAGAGCTTTAGATTTCTCCACTATTGAAGCGGTACCAACAAGGAGAACTTCAGTTTTATCGTGGTTAAGCTTGAGAAAGTTGGAAGACAGCCATTCGTTTATGGAGCTTGGTAATTAATTGAGAGAAGGACACTGGGGATGAGGAAAGGTATATCTAAGTGTCATCAGCATATAGGTGGAAGGACGGGCTAAAATCGCAAAGAAAGAAGCCAAGAGGAAGTAAGTAGATGCAAAAGAGGAGGGAACCAAGGACTGAGCCCTGAAGCATCCCCCTCAAATGAATGGGGCTGGGCTGGGAGGAGAGGTTATCGAGCGCGACCGACTGAGTGCGGAAGGATAGGTATGATCAGAACCAATCAAGTGCAGTGCCCGGGAGACCAAGTAAAGTGGGAAGACAAACTAGGAGGATAGTGTGGTCGATGGTGTCGAAAGCAGAGGAGAGGTCTAGGAGGACTAGAATGGACGTACAACCCCTATCGGCTGCTCTACGTAAACCATCTGAAACATTAAGAAGAGCAGTTTTAGCAGAATACTTCGCGTTGAATCCCGATTTGTACATTTCATCGATATTGCAGTTAGAAATATGGTTATTAAGGCGAGAGTAAACCACTCTCTCGAGGATCTTAGAGAGGAATGGAAGCTGTGAGATAGGGCGATAGCTGGATGGTTCAGAGGGGGTAAGATGTGTTTTTTCAAGGATAGGACGAATTGAGGCATGTTTGAAGGAAGAGGGAACCACCCTTGTGGCAAGATAAGTGTTAAAGAGATGAAGAATCAGTGGAGGACAACAGGGAGAATTTGCTGGAGGAGTTTGAGGGGAAAAACGTCCTTAGGGGATCCAGATTTGTATGAACCTGAGATCAGGGCAGTTACTTCCCCAGAGGAGGCTTGAGTGAAGACGTTAAGCGGCAATGGAGTATGGTCGGAAAGAACAGCATGGGCTTGTTCAGACGAATGGGGTAGAACGGCGCGAAGGTTAATAACTTTATCAGAAAAAAAATTAGAAAGAGTAGAGGGGTTAATGGGAGGAGAGGTGGAGAAAATGGGGCTAGGCGATGAAAGACGAGAGAGGAGACGAAAAATACTCCGAGGGTTATTCTTGCCCTCAGACAAAAGTTTGTGTGAATGAGCCTCGCGCGCTGATTTTAATTTGGGAGAATAAATCGAAGTAGCAAGGCGATAAGCAAGTAAGAGGGAAGTCGTATCCTGCTCACGAGAACATGCTTTACGGTGGGCTCATTTATGAGCACGTAAGGACCTCCTTGAACGAAGGAGTTCCATGGTGAACCAAGGGGCGCGGTGATGGCGGTTTGAAGAAAGAGTGATAAGAGGGGCGTGTACGTCAAGGTAGGCGAGTAATGATTGGGGCAGATAGTTTAAAGTTTGGTCAGGTGAAGCAGTAGTATCAATAGGAGGTAGGGTAGAAACAACGTCGTTAAAGAGAGAAGTAGTATCAATTGACGAAGGTCACCGGAAAGGAGTAGGATCTCAGGACGAGCGAGGAGATATGTGGTAGGGAATATAAAATTTAAAATTGACCAAGAAGTGATCGGAAACCGGATTAGAAAGGGCAGTCACTGTTAGATTAGATATATGGAGGTTCGAGATGACTAAGTCCAGGGTAATACCATGTATATGTATTGGAGATGACACATGTTGTCTAAGAGAGAAGAGGTCCATGATGTCAATGAATGCACGAATAGTTTCATTGTGGCTAGGAAGATTGAAGTCACCAAGAATAAGGAGAGAACCAGTAGAGGATAGGTCAGAGAGTAGGTTACTGAACTCCTCGAGAAATAAGGCCAGATACAAGGTGGGAGGGCGGTAAAGGGCTACAATAGTCAGAGCGAGCACAGCACGCGAGACACCAATGAGAGCCTCAAATGAGGCTGGAAGGTGAAGGGGAGAAGATTTAGGGAGAAGGATGAGTTAGAAAGAATGAACCGGAGGGGTTGCAAGGGCAGTGCATGAACCAGAATCAGACTCGAGCCAGGTTTCTGTAAGGCCAAGGAAGGAAATCTCAGTGCAAACAACGAGATCATGGACATACTCCGACTATTGGTCAGGTTCCTAATGTTCAGAAGAGACGCTGAAAGCGCCTGCTGATGAGCACAGGAGAAGGGGAGATCTGAATTTCTTGGGTAAAGGAAGAATGGTAGTGCGAAAGAGGTTCCTAAGGGAAGCCCAAAGTCTCGGCCCCCTCCTAGTCAAGTGAGTTCAGGGGATATCACCTTCCTTTATCTTCGCTTATGTAGCTAGCGAAATACGATAATTTAAAGAGTTTAGTAAGAGCATTGAGTCCGTATCATACATAGTGGGGGAGAAAGGAGGGAGCAAAGGCAAGAATTATGAAGAACGCAGCAGAAAGGAAAACTTAACCCTAACTTAACTCGTAGAAAGTGGGGGAGGGTTAGCCAGGAAGGAAGAAACAGAACAGCACGTGACAACAAATGAATAAATGGAGTGAGAAGGAAGTTAATATTGAAGCCGAAATGCAATGAGTTACAAATAAAATTTGGTACTTGCAAGCGAGACTACCAGTGAATGCGGAGCACAGCACTAAATAATTGAAAGGTATTAAACACAATGCGGTAATTATAGTTCACACAATGAAATTAATTAAAAAGCACTAAGGTCACGACGCGACAACACTTATTAAAGAACGATAAATAACAGAAAAATGATGAATCAGGAGACGGATGATAAGAATGCCGATCAAGAGCTTTGGGAATGGAATTGATCGTCGAGGTAATCGAAGACGCTCACACAACCTTTTTACTATAATTATTCAATTTTGGCAGGATACCTACAGCCTTCGAATAGTTTAAGTAATTGAGTCGAGATCTTTTCCGGACGGTAGTTAGAAGAGGAATGGGGGTCACCAAGGTTCTTTTTCACATTAGGCCTAATTTCCTCCTTTCACCATTTTAGTTGGAATACCACTGTGTTATCATGATCTTCAAAAATGATTTTCAATATCTTCAAAAATATGCTAAAAGTGGAAAAAAATTGCACACTGGAAATAGTTCAGAAAGATGAAAAAAGAATTATCCCAACACTGAGAGGCAAATGCTTGAAATGATGATGAAATATCACCAAAAAAAGTTAGCTTATAAAATCATAGAAAACATTGGAAATTTTTTTTTAGATAAGAAAGCATATTATCTTTTACAAGAGATAAAGAGAATTTACTGCGTTTGCAACCAGTAAATGGTCAATTATTATTTTTTTTTTTGTAAAATTACAACAATATTCATCAAATAATTCCTTAAAAGTATTCAGTTTTTTTTACCATGGTAGTTACATTTGTCAAAAATATATTTGATTTAGAGTTAAAATTCTACCTTGGTTGAATTTGCACTCAATTATACAAGGTACAACAAATTTCAGTGTCATGAAAATAACCTAGATCTCATGTGCATTTTATTATGAAGTTGAGTGTGTTGAATTCGAATTTGATAACAAAGACTTCCCATCCCGTAACATTCTTTTGTAAATTGCGGTTTTCCACGATAGAAAAATGTACTTCGCTCCCAAAGTCAAAATAAATGTGTCCATTATAATTATTCATGAACATATAATGAATCACCATGGTTGTTAGCATTATATAATGGATTAACCTACATTTTAGTATTTACTACTTCGTTTGTAAGACGTCTCAAGTGTGTCAAGCTTCAGTTTCCCGCAGAAGTCATCCAGCCTTGCAGGGCTTCATTTTTCCTTATACCTGTTTTCCATTGACGCTATATTTTGATGGAACCTCTCTCTATGTTCATCATTCACATCTACTGCATTGTCTGTGAAGAATGACAGGTGAAAATGAAAAAAGTGTATCTTCAGTGACATATTACATCCGAGATCTTGATAGCATATCTTCTCGCTGGGCCCTTTGGTGCTTTCCCAGCAGTCCTTTGCATATATCTTTGAATGCATGCCAGTCTGCTAGCTCAGTTTCATCCATTATCGCCTCGATTTCCTCATCAGCTATAATTTGACGAATCTGAGGGCCTACGAATATGCCTTCTTTAAACTTAAAACACTTATTTTAGGGAAGATCGCTTTGAAGTACTGGAAACATGGCTTGTTATGTTGCAGTACTTTGGTAAATTGCTTCATTAGGCCTAGTTTTATATGTAGTGGTGGCAAAATTATTTTCTCCTTTTAACTAGTGGCTCATGAATTACATTATGGCATCCAAGCGTCATAGTTTCTCGAAGTGACCATTCTGAGCGTGAGCGTACATAATGTTCTGATCTAGCCCTCCTTTCCCACTTGCAAAGGAAGCACATAAACTTGGTGTACCCAGTTTGTAGCCCATTAAGTGGGGAAACTACTTTCAAGTCCGCACAAACTAGTCACTCATCTTCCTTGTAACTTAGGCTGTCTAGAATAAAAGCAAGGTTCTAATATGTCTCGCTTAAAATGACTGAAGGAGCAACTGAAAATGAAGGCATGGTGTTTCCAATGTGCAACAGAACCGCTTATATGCTGTTAAGGGATGCATCTACGAATAACCTTCACTCATTTGGTTCAAAGTTCAGATCAAAGTCCTCTGATATCATTATAATAAGTCAAGTTGTTTTCAAAAGTGAGGAATTACTGTCGATCTGCAGATCGCTTCCTAAATACCGGAATTCGAGCATGTTCATCTAAAAGGCTCCATTGTTGCAGACGTGAGGCCAGGACTTCACTCTGTTGCTTAGCAAGTGTTAGATCACGAAGTATATCATTGAGTTCCGGTTGGGTGTTGAGGTGTGGTTTCTTGTCAAATTCAAGCTGTGCCATATATGGTGCAGCTTAAGATTCTGAAACGTCTGAGTTGCTCCTGTTATCGTTTGGTATTTCAGAGGGCAACCGTGGTACAGGAATAGCACGTGAATTTAGAACTAGCGAATAGCAGACTGAAGATATGGATATATGATAGATTTCGTGCCTTTTCTATTGCGACCTGCAGTGAAATAAAATCAAATAAGACTAAAAATGGATATTACTTACTGAGATCATTTGCAGAAATCGTGGAAGTACAACATAGTATGTATTTCGATCTTTTGAATTGATACATCTCTTCAAAATATATTCAAGACCAGGCGATAAGACACATTGAATACCCACCTTTAATATCTGTTAAGCAGAAAAAGCAATCTGTTGAATGGTCCTTTTGCTCCCTCCACATCATCGGTACGCCACCATGAAGCCATGCCCTTTGCCTTTTCCCCAGAAGGGAACTTGTACACCTGACACAACATATGTGAGGTGCCCAGCGTTTGTCTTGGTCACCTACTTTACATCCAAAGTACAGCTCATAAAGTTTCTTGACACGTTTAGTCAACCTTCTCTTGTATTGTCTTAATGTAACTGGTTCACATATATAACAGAAACTGTCTGGGGAATTTTGCAATCTTTAGGCAATTTAGTTCTTTCCCTTGTAAAGAAAAAACATTGTAGTATGTGAAAAATAATATAAATAGTAACAATAAATATTAAATAAAAAAGTAAAAATAGGAAGCCTTTATATAAGTTACAAAATTATCAAGCGTTACGTAAGAGTTACTACGGATATATTCAGTATACTTTCATAAATTTGATAGGTTGACAAATATCTTAGAAACACCTCATTAAAATTATGTCAAAATTCGTTTATAACTTTTAGATTGTCAGTTTCGACCCAATCCTGTTTGCATTCAATCCCTACGGAACTATCAGTGTATTTAACATAAGTAAGATGGTAATTTACGAGAAACAGGGGGGTCACAGAAAGAGACGGATGTTATATTCGTGATCTAAGCAAAAAATTACCCATAAAAAAAGGTTATTCTCATTTCCGTTTTTTTAACCTCCGACGAAGCGCCAGGTCTAGGCGTCGCTTTTTTTCAAAAAGAGTAAAGTTCAATTGTACCGATTTAAGGCCATGAAATGACCCATATGAACATGGGACATATGGTTATTCACCCTTGAGATTTCAAATCTGCCATCGCATTTGACACTGGGTGGCGCCATCTAGTGGCAGAAGCCTCCTTTACTCATTCAAGGCACTTGTAAGTGAGTTGAACCATGGGAAACCATCAAAGAAATAACCATTTTTTATCTTATCACCAAACGCAGCAGGTCAATGGAAGGACTTTCCCTTAAAATAACGATAGATAGATAGGTAGAGAGCTTACAATAAAAAAAATTATATTAAAGAAATGAAATGGATGATGATGCTCTGGTTAAAGAAAATCGCTAAACGTCACAACCAGAAATAAAGAATAAATAAGAATGGAAAAAGAGAGGTGTAGTAGCTTTGGAAGAAGGAGAATAATGGGAAAGATAAAGACATTAATCTTTCTAAATATACCAGAAATCTTGAGCCAAGGGGTGCAAAGAGCCCAAGGACAGGGTTCCTACTAAGGATATCCGGCACTTGTAAGTATGAACTGATAAAAATAGTCACATGAATCCATGGATGGTGATTAGTCCTTCATGAGGGATTGGGGGTGTTAGGATCAGGGTGTAGTTGAAACTAGTAAAAAAAACACCACACCATTGCACTACTGCTGGACTAAGAACAATTTTTGCAATTCAAAGGAAATTGTATTAAATTAAGGGAAGGTAGGAACCTTGTACAAGCAACGAGGGTAATTTTAATAAGCGTAACATTTTGAAGACAGGGCCATACACTTAAAGGAACGAAGAGATAAGAAGAGAGGGAGAATAAGATAAGCGAAAAAAGATCACAAAGAAGGAATAACAAACAGTGTCAATCATATATGCTACGATCGGGAAGGCTTATTATAAAGGTCCATGAACAAGTTCGTATCAGGAGCACTAATACCCATAAGTACGAACCTAAACCCCTCTGTAGGGTCTAGATGGATGAGAACCAACAAAAGAGGAAAATAAGTCAATAAGAAATGAGCTAATCGAAATAGGAGCTAAATAACAACCCACACTAACCTCGGATAGTGTGATCAGAGAGCAATATTATAAACCACTACGAACAAATAACTACAAAGCACAAAAAGCGCAATTTACGAACAAATTGACGATCATTTATAAAAATAAATGGGCTCGACCCTGGTGAACCAATTCGTCTGTGTCTGCCACTGAATCTTATAACCTTACATATACCCAACAATCCATTACCTCATTAGAATCCACGTCTCAAGGTTGCCACTAATTGACACAAGGGAATTTTAATGATATTAAATTGCCACAATTCCATATTAGCACGAGATAATGAGGCGATGTCACAGTCAGTGAAATCAGAAGACACTCTTGTGTATTCAGTGTGGCTGAATTTGAGAGAACATGTGTTTGTTGAGGGAGTAGATAGAATCTTACGCCCGGAGCTTAAGAGGATAAACGGCCTTCGCCTAATAATGATAACTTTCTTATTTGGATGGAATTACTAAAGAAAATAATGGGTCTGTGGGCTTCCTTCTTTTGATCTTTGAGTAAGAGGGCAACTACATAGCCAAAAGAACACGTATCAAAATATTAGAAGCAAATTTTCTAATATTATTCATTTAAGATTTATTTCTTGAAGCGGATTTCAAGCCTCCACATATTTAGTCATTTTATCAACTTATTCGATGGCATTCCTTTAATATTCTTCATTAACTAATTATCCAACTTAAATATCTTTCGAAAAAATCCATTAATTTCTAGCCCGGGGCTTGACCAGAATTAGCTTTAATAAGAGTGAGCTTATGAACAATGCTTACCCTACCCCACTCTCTCATTTCGTTCATCAATTACGACAAAATCATCTTAAGTTATAATGTGCACTTCATAAATCTATATAAGGCGTTATTAAGCCTCTATGCAATATACATCCTGACTAGCATTAAGTATGTTGTAAAGAGTTATTTATTGCAGCAACTGATTGTAAATCATATGCATGATTTCAATGCCGTGTCGAACTGGAACGAAATGTCTACCAAACAAAGTGTGCGCATGACCGAACTTTCTCACCCCACCCGTCCCGGAGATAACGTAAATTTTAGAATGTTTAATATGTACGTGTATTTTTACATATATTCATACAGTATTTATCGACTTTGGCATTTTTAGGGAGTATGGAGTATATAGTATACGAGGTACTAGGTCAAAATGTTTCTAAAATACAAGTTCGGTTCCTTTTTCTTTCTTCTTTTTTCAAATATCATTTTTGTTACGGCGAATATCGGATTACCCTTTACCTTAAGTTGATAACCGCAAAGTGATGGCAGGAAAATCTTTTTGTAATGAAATTCAGTCGTAAAATAATAATTAAATTTTGCTAACTTGGCACAAATCAAACCTTTTAACAAGTTCTCTCTCGTCTCGTCTGGCGTTTTAACATCGCAGGCTTGTAAATAAAAGCTTTCGTCTCTCTTGAGTAATTAATATTGATTCTCATTGTTTAACTTTAACTTTAACTGGTTTCCGAACCACTTCATTCGAAGCTGGCACCCATTTCAGGACTTTTAAACTAAAAAATGAAGTACTAAATTAGCTTCGAGCCAGCTTACACAGGCTAAATTGGGGCCAAAATTGTGTACGTTGTGGGGATCATATAGCTAATATCACCATTTATTTTTATTTTATGACATCGAATAACTTATATTTTTCTCCTAAAAGAACTCTCAAACTTCAATATAGGGGAAGTGATTGGCTGGGTTTTGATCACCCAAACTAATCGTTCGCTCTGTTTCGAGAATAGCAATTTCTAAAGTTACGTCAGTACCTTTATCGTGAAAAGTCGATGTGTGATTTGAATATATCGGTCAATAATAATAATATTGTCATAAATGTCATTTTATAACTTAATCAACATCCCACACACCCAGTTTCAACACAACAGTTCCAAAAGAACTTGATGATTCTTGATATCGTGTGAAAACTACAATCGTAGAAAAGATTAGAATCGCAAAGGCCAATAATATGTTATGCAATGGGAATGGAATGTAAAATGGAGACACGAAATATACTTTTTAAATTTATTTTGCATAATATTTGTTCGTTCATTTTTCTTCCCTTTCTTTCCCGCGTCTGGAAGCGCTTGTCTATGGGAGAAGGTAAGCGTTAAACCGCTTTAAATATCTCTTTTTTTTGTTGTTCACGCATTGGAAGAGGTTAAAATTGCTTCACTCCCCCACTTAGTTGACCCCTATTGAAAAGTATGCAGGAATTGCCTTCAAATGTTACTTCCGATTTCTGCCAATTCTTACTGGTGTAATCCACCAATATTACACATACTATTTCCCAAAAGGGACATCTCTAGAATGACAATGTACCAATCCACCCTACTGAATGAGAACCAACTGGCAGAGCACCAATGTGAAATAGAACACCAAAACTGTCACCATAATAAACAGATCTTAAATTGATCTTGTCCCACCGCTTACTTGGAATGGATGGAGCTTGACAAAATTCATATAGCAAATCCGCATAGCATTATTACTTCACTTAGTGAAATTGTTATGGCTGTAAAACGAAGACGAAGTATATTGTAAATCCTAAAGAAAGCTTCAACTGATTAAAATTCGCTTATTTTTCACTTTCTAACATGCAATTAAATTGATTTCTCTGACAAACAATGAACAGAGAGTAACGAGGCGTTCATGAAGGTTGCTAAAGAATGAGGAGATAAAAGTGAATGCGAAAGATTTAACTCTCCATCACAAACTTGCTGTTCTTAGCCTCAGTTCCAATCTTTTATTTGGGAGATCTTGATAAAGATAACAAAAATTAGTCCCTTGATAACAATACTAAACAAAAAGATGTTACCATGCAGATCGGAGGTAGGCTCATGAGAGTTGGGCGTCGCCATAAGTCATTAGCGCCTCAAGATATCTATTCTGGTTATGCTTTTTCAACTTATTTTCAATTCCCCTAAACTTCAACGCCTTCTTTATAAACCCCTTCTCGAAAACTTTCTGGCTGAGATGCCTTCCTTGGTTTTATTTTATATTTGTATCATATACACCACATTATTACAGTGTAGGGATCTTTCCAGAAATTGATGAAGAAATTTGGATGTGTGCACTTTAATTTTCGTGTGTATCAGTTTGTATTTCTATGAATGTACCCGAAAATGATTTATTGCTATTAATGAGTTCGAACATACAAATAAAGTGGCGTACGATGAGGTGAGTGGGGAGGATAGTTGCGCTTCCTCCCACTTGCCAGTGCCCCAAATATGATAGTTTCCTCTTTGGGCAACTCGGGTTTTCTACGTTATATAATTTTCATAAATTTCACTTATAACTCTCCATATTTTTTACCCTCTTTCTCCGCAATTCTGGTAGCTATTCTATTTGTGTTTTTTTACTTCCATGAACAGGCGACGAGAATGAACAAAACGGAAACCCGAGTGGTGACGCCACGTCAGCAGAAAAAAAACGCCTACGTCAGCGATTTCCGAACGGTTCAATGGATTCAAAATGTCGGCGTCGTGAAACGGTCTTATGAATACAGCGCCGAGATATACCACTCGGCAAAAGGTTTCTCCACGTCTCTTGCTTGGATTCTAGGCTACATTGAGGTAGGTATTTCGTTTTATTTTGGTTACTATGGTGAGGTTCTTTATTTAAATTGGGTTGCTATAACGGGTTCTTTATTTACACAAAACATAAGAAAGGAAAGAGACGGCAAAGAGCTAATCAATAGCTTATACGGGGAAGCTCCTGTTTCCATCACCCAATTCAGTCCCACTTCACAGCATCCTCATCCATAAATCTATATAATTAATTCTTAAATCTCTGCATGGAGGACGCCCTCTGTCCCCTGACTACTGAAGCTATTCCAGTCAAGTAACATTCGATTTTCTAAACCAATTTCTTCCAATCTATTTCCTAAACCTAAACTTGTCCAGCTTAAACCCATTGCTACCGTGTCCTATCGCGATCGCTAAATAAGAACCTTCCCTATGTCTTCCCTATTATAAGCTTTTCTCATGAGAAGACTTCAATCAAGTCTCCTCGAACTCTCCTCCTTTCCAACGTATGAAGATTTAACCTCTACAGCCTTTCACCATAAGCTAAACTCCTCAACCCATGAATCATCTTGGTTAACATCTTATCTCCTCAACATATGAATCATCTTGGTCATCCTTATTTGCTCCCAACACATGAATCATCTTGGTCATCCTTCTTTGCTCCTCAACCCATGAATCATCTTCGTCAACTTTCTTTGCTCCTCAACCCATGAATCAGTTTGGTTATCCTTCTTTGCTCTTCAACCTATCAATCATCTTGGTTATCCTTCCTCAACCCAAGAATTATCTTGGTTATCCTTCTTTGCTCCCCAACCTATGAATCATCTTGGTTCTCCTTCCTCAACCTATGAATCATCTTGGTTATTCTTCTTTGCTCCTCAACCCATGAATCATTTTGGTTATCCTTTTTTGCTTCTCAACCCATGAGTCATCTTGGTCAACCTTCTTTGCTCCTCAACCCCTGAATCATCTTGGTTATCCTTCCTCAACCCATGAATCATCTTGGTTATCCTTCTTTGCTCCTCAGCCCATGAATCATCTTGGTTCTCCTTCTTTGCCCCCAACCCATGAATCATCTTGGTCAACCTTCTTTGCTCCTCAACCTATGATTCATCTTGGTTATCCTTCTTTGCACAGACTCAAGCAAAACCATATCCACCCCATAATATGGTGACCAAAATTGCACTGCTTTGTCAGGTTGAGGTCTAACTAATACCATGTACAGTTTCCGAATGACATCAGAACTCCTAGTACTTACACTCCTCCCAATAAACCCCAATACCGCATTAGCTTGATTCCTAGGGCGGAGGCCAGAACTTACCAGGCCACCTAATCAGGGCGGATATAGGTATGGGCAATTTGGGTAGCCAGGGGGGCATTTTGCCAAGGACTGCATGGATTGCCGGGGGAGGAAAATGAGAGAAAGGCCCTCCCAGTACCCAGCGTTGCCTTCCTTTTTATATCCTTGTTATTTATGGTTATTATTGTATATACTTTCCTTACTTATTTACTATTTATAAATATATTGTTGTTTTTACACATCTAAGCAATGATAATTATGTGGTATTATTCCAAATAGATAAATAATAGTTGTTCCCGACTGCTTTGGCGGAAGCCAATACCTGCCAGGACCTCCACTGCACCTAAGTCTCTTTTGCATTCTGACCTTCCTAAAACCCTCCCATTCATGTTGCTGACCCCAGTTTGTAGCCAGCAAGGGGGTCTCAATATAGCATTGGCCGGCATGCTGCAAATAACATGTATATGATTGCCTGACCCACCAACCCCAATGCGGCAATATATCTTCTACAACTTTTCTCTTCCTCCATTTCCCCACTACCGATTTTTCCTACAAACTTTCCTGCGACGATGCCCTCGTTGGTTGTTGCTTTAAATTGAATAAACAACAAAAACGCCCCTTTGTGAAACCGCCTCTCAGGTGACCGCATCAAATTTTTATAGCATTGATGCGCGCAGACTACACTGGGGGGAGAGGGAGAACGCTGAAGTTAAGGTTGACGAGAATAATAATTATCTTAGTTTGTGAGAGTGGGGGTTTGGGGAGCTCGAGGCCTTCTGTCCTGCTCCTCTGCCCCATAGCTATGAAAGGCCAATTTGGCATAAAAAATGGTGTTTAAAGGGTGGAGGAGCGGATATACTTCAGGGGCGTTGCTGCACATCATCTCAGTTGGTGGGAAAGCTGATATAGCCGAAGGGTCAAGAGGGGGTGTAATTTATTTTGGGTAGATGTGTCACCTTCTCCTCCCAAAATTGAAGCGCAATAGCAACGAGGGCGAATCACGCATAAATTTTCTAAGGAGACATTTTAAATAAGAAGTGAAATGGAGGAAGTGAAAATGTGTGCAAGATATATTGCTGCAAATATCCCTCATCATTGGGGCCGGGAGTACAAGTGATCATCTAAATGTCAGCCGCAGCAAAGTGGCTGCGCTATTCTTTTGTTTTTTTAGGCTTTCTTTTAGCGGCCAACAACAAGGGCAGAGGCACTGAAATTACAAACAAGTCTATTCGGTAGATAATGAAAAAATAACGAAAAATAAAAGCCATTTCAGGCGCCGCGGGGGGGGGGGTCCCAAGGCGCGCTAACATGCCCCCAACGCCCTAAACTATAGAGGAGGCCCTCTCATCCAAGACCTTTACTTTATATTATAGCTGGTATGTACGAACTCGTCCCGAGTAGCTTGCCGAGGGAAAGAGGGGAGAATGCCAATGCTTGCCGTAGGTGAGACAAAAATGAAGGGATATGCAAAGTTTATGTGGGAGGAGGGTGAATTGAGTGTGATGAATTTTGTGTAGAAAGGGGAGACGAGAGAGAGAGAGAGAGAGAGAGAGAGAGAGAGAGAGAGAGAGACGAAATTTGTGTCTAAGGGGGTGAATAGAGTCGATCAAGGTTGGATGGAAGAGGGTGATTAGAATGCGAACAAGTTTGTGGTTTGTGTGGGAGGGGGTGATAAAGTGCTATCAAGTTTGGTGACAGTGGGTGAAAACAATACAATCAATTTTGAGATACATGGGTGAATAGAGTGCGAGCGATCAAATTTGTGTTAGATGGGGGTGAATAGAGTGCGATCAAGTTTGTTTGAGGGGATGAAGAGATTACGATCAATTTTGACTGTGAGAGGGGGTGAATAAGTTTGTGTGTGAGGAGTGAATACAGTACGATCAGGTTTCTGTGGGAGTGATAAATAGAGTGCGATCAAGTTTGTGTGCGATGGGTGAATAGTGTACGATAAAATTTGAGTAGCAGAGTGTGAAGAGAGTACAATCAGATTTGTGTATGAGGGGTGAATAAATTGTGAGCGATCAAGTTTTGCGTGAGGGGTGTGAATATAATGCGATCAAGTTTGTGTTGGACAGGGGAATGGAGTAAGATCAAGTGTGATTCGTGATGGTAGGAGTAAAGAGGGCTTGACCTTGCTATTGAGTAAAGAATGGTACCGTGTAATTGTTATATATGAATGCGCCAGATGGAAAATTATATTGAACTTGAAATTTATACTGGACAAACTGTGTATGGTGGTACTGCATGGATGTTTAGTGATAAAAATGAAGATGATCAACCGATATTATGGAATGAGATGAAGCGAGTGGTAGATGGGTGTGGGAATGTGAATGTATATCGGATGATGGTAGTACTAGATATGAATAGCCGTATAGGCGAGAATAAATTATTGCGAAAACGGCAGCGTTTGGTATAAGTGGAGAGAATGAAAATAGACAGTAGTAGGTTTCTGTAGTGAGAGAAACTTCTGTTTGGTAAACACGCTCTTTCAGCATAAGGATGTGTATATGATTGATCTGTATATGGTGAAAGAGAATATGCAGCTTGATGTGTTTGATGTGAGAGCTGTGAGACGTATGAGTATAAGAATCTCTGACAACATGTGTCGGGTAATGTTAAATTGGTTGCTGTGTGGAAGAGAAGGCAGGATGAATGTGGAAAGGGATGAATGGCTGTTGAATAAGCAAAAGAAGCAAGAATATGTAAACATGCCTGATAGTAGGAGAGATAAAGTAAATGTGAAAGCTGAGATAGAGAAAATGTAAAACAAATTTATGGAAGTGAGTGGATAGTGGAATTGCTGCTTGGATGGATTTGAAAATAAGACGTATGATAGTGTAGATGGGGAAGTGTTGTAACAGGTTGTAAGGCAAAATACTGTTTGTTTAATGTAATCTAGTGATAAAAAAAGTACAAATAAGAATGAAGGAGAGTACCTTAAGATTGGTAACGATTGGTGTGGTATGATCACTGCTCAATTTGTTGGGTGTTGATGACTTGCAATTGTGACTGATAGTGAAATGGGTTCGGAAAAGTTAAATGAAGCGTTTAACATCGTATTTGCGGTGTGGTTGCTAAAGGGAAATACACTAAGATTGAGTTGCTGGTATTTAGGGTTGAAGATAGCGCAGGGTGTATCAGGTTCTGTGAGGTTTCCCTTGAACAAGTGAGATGTTTATGTAATGAGGAATTATCATGAAAGTTGGTAGGATGAGACAGATTGAAACAAGATTTTAAAATGTAGCGAATTTTCTGGCGAATCATGAAGTGGCTTGAGACTAAGTTTGCGCAAATTTTAGTGAATAGATTGAACCTCTATTATGCGTGAAGAAAGAAAGATCGAGAGTGAAAGCAGTGTAAATGGACAATTTGAAAAAGGATATTGGGTTGACAAAGGCTACAGAGAAAAGGAAACAAACGTCTCGTGTGTGAATAAGCTGGTGGCAATGTTCTGAAGTGGTTCGGGCATGTACTTGAATGGGTGAACGGACTGACCGAGCGAGGAGTGTTGTGGTAGATTTATTTTGTGGATGACTGCTTGATTGAACTATCTGACCGAGCGATAGGGGTGTTGTGTATGGTAGCTATGCAAGGAGGGGTTTAGTAGAGTATACTTGGGGCATTTTGTCAATGGGTGAACTTTGACAGGAGATGATACAGTACATGGCACCCCTTTTGTATAAAAGGCCAATGGCATGGACAAAATGATGGGGGCCTTTTGGTTGGTAAGGAATAGAGGGGAAAAGAGTGGTAGGAGGGGGTCAGAGGCGTTAATAACTGCTCACCGACCAATGTGAATGGTTATTGTTGAAGGCAGAAGGTTGTAGTCTGTTAGCTTGAACTTATATATATATATACCAGGCAATGGCTTCGCCACAGCTCCCTACAGGGGGAGCTTGCGCTTCGCTACTAAGATTAAAATTCAAAATCTTAAAAAAAGCAGCCATGGTTAAATTTTTATAAATTTTATGAACTTCGCCAATTTTAATAATTTTAAAAAGGAACTCCAAACTAAATTTTATGAACTTCACCATTTTTAATTCTTTGGATTTTAAAAAAATTACAAAATTTCGATACTTATATTTATTTCTGAACTTGACCATTTTGTTTTTTGATATTATAAAACAATTATTATAAATAACTTTGATAAAAACATAAGTCATAACCAAACTAAGATGAAATTATTATTTAAATATATATATATATATATATATATATATATATATATATATATATATATATATATATATATATACACGAGGGGCGGTCAATAAGTTTTGCGAATCGGTAGGGCAAATCAGAGGAAGGGGGATGGCTGCCTCCTATATTTAAGAAGCAGTAGCTGATCGCAGATCGTCAGCCACAAAATTTTCAACAATGGACAAGGTTGAGCACCACGCACTGGTTAAATTTTCGACCAAGGAAGGTAACAATGCAAAAGAGATCCAGGAACGCATGGTTGCAATGTACACCGACACCGCCCTTTCTTATGCAACCATTGCTCGCTGGAATAGGAAGTTCCGCCAAGGTCGTGAGTCCCTTGAAGATGACCCCCGTCCAGCACGCCCGTCAGAGGTGACCAACGAGGACAATGTGGCCCGTGTGGAGAGGATGATCCTTGAAAATCAACGGGTTAAGGTCGAATAAATCGAGCGAGAACTTGGAATATCACATGGAAGTGTTATAAACATTATCCACGACAATTTGGCTATGACCAAGGTCTCTGCCCGTTGGGTCCCTAGAAACCTCACGAAACTTCACGCCCTATGTTCGACTTCAACGTCGTCAAAGTTCGGAGGAGCTGCTGCTCCTGTACAACCAAGACCCGGCGGGATTCGAGTCATGCATTGTGACAGGTGATGAAACGTGGGTCCATCACTGGGATCCCGAGACCAAGATCGAAAGCATGGCCTGTAAGCACAGGGGCTCTCCGACCCCCATCAAGTTCCGGACCCAACCCTTAGCCGGGAAGATCATGGCCACCATCTTCTGGGATTCTGAGGGAGTGTTGATGGTGGACTATTGGCCTTGCGGAAGGATCCTCACAAGCCAACATTACGCTGAGGAACTGGCTGGGTTGAAGAAGTGCATCTGTCAGAAGCGTCACGGCAAGTTAACACGCAGTGTCCTGCTCCTCCACGACAATGCCCCTGTCCACAAGGCCAGAGTTGCACAAGCTGCCCTGCGCGAGTGCGGATTCGAGGAGCTCAAAGATCCCCCCTACAGTCCAGATCTGGCCCCTAGCGACTACTTTTTATTGCGCCATCCCAAGGCTGCACTGCGCGGACGCCGTTTTGGGGACGATGAAGATGTCCAACTCGCCGTCCAGGAGTGGATTGAACAGCAGTTGGGACAAGTGGCTCAAGTGCATTGAAGTCGAGGGTAGTTATTTTGAAAAATATATATATTTCCTTATATCCGAATTGCAAAACTTATTGACTTTACCGCCCCTCGTGTATATATATATATATATATATATATATATATATATATATATATATATATATATATATGATGAAAATTAATGCAATATCGCAAGAAAAGATGATGAATTACACCACATTCTCCGAAGACAATTTAATTCAGAACAGTTTCGGTGTATCTCACACCCTTTTTCAACTGACACTAGATAGAAAATATAAGAAAAGTGCAAACAAGCATAACACAAGGTCAGGTCGGGAAAGATCCCCTCTTTTTTTCCCCAATCCCTTAATTGTAGCTAATCTGGGGGGGGGGGTAGGTCTAAACATATTGAAGGGCTGACATTTTACTATTTTGTTTATTTGCTTTCTTATTACAGGATTAAAGGAAAATTGACCCTCAGATAGATTTAAATTAGGAACTGACGATATCAAGCTCGATTCTACGATTCTTCTCTTAACATAGTTAGCCGATTTAATACCATTTTACTTCCATTGAAATCGATCGTATGATTCCAGTCTCTAACATGGCAAAATATTCCACTGCTTTCGCTGCCCACTCTAATATCTCTTTTGTGTTCATACAATCTCTTGTCTAGATTTCTCCCCGTTTTCCCTATATAAACTTTATGGCAATCGTTGCATGGTATTGCATATACTCCTATGTTCTGATGTTCTTTGGGTTTCCTGGCGATCATCAATTGGTTTAAGGAATTATTATATTAAAAGGCTAGATTAATACCCGCTTTTCCAAATATGTCCTTTAAACTATTTAATTTATTATTAAATGGCAATGTTATACATTTGTTGAAGTCATTAGTGCGGGAAGGCTTATTACCATAGAATGTTTTCCTAGCTGCAAAATGGGCAGACGATATGAACCAATCGGGGTAATACAAATTAGATAAAATGGTCCTGAACTTGTTCAGTTCATTATCATTCCTTGATAATGAACTGAATAAATTCGAAAGTACTTGGAATTCACCTTTCATTTTCCTGTGGGACTTTTGCATTCATTGCTCTACTCACGCGCTACTTTGTGAGTTTCCCATATATATATATATATATATATATATATATATATATATATATATATTATAGAACGTTTTGCTCAATAATTAATATTTACATATTACAGAAATCCACCCACAATTTATCCATAGTTGCCATGGAGACCTCATAATCTATAACTGACCTTTGCGTAGCTAAAGAAACGCACGAAAATGCTCATGAATAAATATTTCCTTATTTAAAACAGACGTTGAAAGGCGTTGCTTTGATTGGAAGGAATTGGCACAGATGGCGTTATTTTAGCAGGATAAATTGAGTCCAGACGACGTTATTTTGAGTAAAGTAAATGAAACACATATGACGTTGTTTTGATTGGAATAAATAAGGCAAAGATGGTTTTGTTTGATTGGAATAAATTGAACACATATGGCGTTGTTTTTATTAGAATAAATCGAGCACATATGGCGTTGTTTTAATGGGAATAGATTGACCACAGACGGCGTTGTATTGATTGGAATAAATTGACCACAGATGACGTTTAAGAATAAAAAGAATCTGAATGGGTGACTCGTTTGAGAGATTTTAAGTAAACTTTCGTTTAACAATTAACGATATCAAAATTTGTTCTACCGCGCGATATCACGGGGTTGACGCTGGTAACAATATCCTAGTTTAGCAATATAAATAGTAGCAATAAATAAATCATAAAAGCATTTTATGAAATTAAGTTTTTGTGGTATCAGACAACTTTGGGACCTATAAATTTATTTAGTTCTTGTAACCTTTGTATTTAATTAAAAGTATGTGTCGGTATTTTTAGTGTTTGGATCACAAGTGTCCGCAACCCCGTGATCCATCTTACCTCCAAACGCGCGACAGAAACGAAAATTAGTTCTTAATGGAAACTTTTAGTTAAAAAGACAAAATTCGAAATCACAAGACAAATAGGAATACATGAATTGCCCCCCCCCCAAAAAAAAAAATATGGCCAGGGATAGACAAATGCAAAAACTCACCTTTATCGTAAAATCTGTGATGGTACTGATAGGCAAGTGATTTTCTTCCATTCAGCATTGTCCAAAACTTTCGAAAGAAGCAGCCAAAGTCGCAGACAAAAAGAAACTTTCAAAGCTCCCAAATATGAACGAATTATGACATATTTTGTAATAGAATGATTCAGCTGTTCCATTGATGAGTAAAAGAGATACAGCTTTTACACAAAATTTAAAACTTTTAAAAGTATAAAATTAACTATTAAATGACTATCATAATATGATCATTAATATAATAATGGAACTTTTAAAACTGTTCTTTTATTGGTTAATAATTTTTTTTTATTTAATATGGCTTAAAAGATTAAATTTAAACAACTTTTTTCGAGAAAAATTGTTCGTGCATTCGAACGGTTTCCTTACACATCATCCAAAACTGGAGAACAAAATACCAAAGTCTGCATTTTCTTGAAAATAATTTTATTTTTGATGAAAATTGAACAAAATATTCTTTGAAATTTGCCATGTCCAGCGAAGAGCGCTCAATGGCATAAGTTCATATCTCCACCTTTTTATCACTTTCTTTGACGGGTAAAAGAGTTTATATCATTTTATTTCTTCTGCTCTCTCTCTCTCTTTTCTCTCTTTCTTTCTTAATCTATGTATGATCTTTGTTTTGCCTTAAGACGAAATCGCTTATGTATCATCTTTCCTTGGACCTTGATAAAAATCAGTAACCCCACTGTACCCATGTAAAGATTAGCTATCCCACATATCAGCATGTAAAGAACCGCAACTCTTTTACTGAGCTTGTGAATAAAATCTTAAAATAGTTGCGATCAATCAATCAAGGAGAGTCAAATAACAAGGTAATAGAGCGTTTTTTATTTAAAAAAATCTATATTAAAAAGCAAATATGTAACAATAAAACGTCAAATCTAATTATATTGATCATCAATAACTCTGCAGAATGTATGAAACGTGTCATGTTCATTTCTTTCTTTCATCATAAACTCTTGAAGATATGAATGTAAAGATCTCCTTTTGCAAACTTACATGCCCTCGATAGCTGATTTATGTATGCTTTCCCCAATACCTTTTAATTGATTGTGTATGCACACATGTTTGTGGGCCCACAAAACATACAGAATGGTTAACTGTGTGATGCTCAAGACCGAGGTCTCGTTGAATATTTGAGGTATGCTTTTTACTGGTCACTATATCTGTTCCAGGCGGAACCACTTCTTCTCATTATGGGTAGTAGGGTCCTGGGAGATTCAACTATTTCCATATAACCTAAACAAGGCACTGTACTTGTATCTACAAAACCGAAGACCCATATGGGCTCACTTGGTGCTCGTCCTCTATGGTACTTAGGCTTATTAAAAAACATTATTTGTCAATTTGAACAATCAGTCCTGCACCACCAAACTTAATTGCATGTTTTTCGAAGTAATTAGTGCATATTCCGTGGAAAAAATTTAAAATGTCTACTATTGTTACTTTTGAAAGATTTAAGAATTTTTACTGTCTGAGTAACACTTATATCTTCACGCCGATAGAATATTGCTTCTATCCATTTATGAAATGACAATCTTGATCGGAAAAAGAAAGAGTCCTTACGAATTGAAGCGGTTTGTTTGTATTTTGCACACTTTGTGTTAATATGTCCATATGTATTTATATTGTATTAATGAATATGCTGTCCAGTTCATTGCAGTTTTACACTCTCTGCACTTCATTTCAATCCTCAATAATCCAGCTGCTTCATCCAGGTTATAAGCAGTTTGATAATATCTTGATATTTTGCACGACCCATAATTACAGGATGTACCCCTAACAAATAAATTTGATGAAATAACCTCATATATATATATATATATATATATATATATATATATATATATATATATATATCAAAGTAGCGGGAGAGAATGATGAAAATGAATCCATTAAACCACATTGAAAGAGAAAACGGAATAATTCTTCCTTGCAGTAATATTTTTATTACCTTTTTTCGAAAAAATCCGTGCATGGAAGCGATTCGAACCAGGCACACTGAGGCAGCGAACACCGCCTGATCACAATAGTATAGCATAGTGTACTGACGGCATACTTTTAACTGTGACCAAAGCGGTGCTCGCTGCCTCAGTGTGCCTGGTTCGAATCGCTTCCACGCACGGATTTTTTCGAAAAAGGTAATAAAAATATTACTGCAAGGGCAAATTATTCCATTTTGTCTTTCAATGTGGTTTAATGGATTCATATATATATATATATATATATATATATATATATATATATATATATATATATATATATATAAGGGTGTTCCATTAAGACGGATCGAAGTTAGCAGTAAATAAAACAGTATTATTGGTGAGCATTTATTGATTTCACTATTGGATCATATTATTTGAGTCATGGCAATTATGTGTGAAAAATAATATCACCTAAATGTCCGTCAAGGCTTCGGCGGTACACTTCCACTCGATGGTCAAAACATTTGATGACGTCTCTGCATAGTTGCTCCTCGATCTCACAAATATGCCTTATTATCTTATCCTTCAGCTGTTGAATTCTTGTTGGCTTGTTGGCATATACCTTACTTTTAAGATGACTCCAAAGGATGAAATCTAAAGGTGTCAAGTCACACGATCGTGGTGGCCAATTGACCTCGCTGTTTCGAGAGATGATGCGACCTGGTAACTTCTCATTTAATAAAGCCATTGTTGCATTGGCTGTGTGGCATGTGGCACCGTCATGCTGAAACCATAAATCTTCGACATTCATAGAATTCAATTCAGGCCATACAAAGTTGGTTATCATGGCACGGTATCGCAAGCCTGTCACCGTAACAGAATTCCCGGCATCATTTTCGAAGAAATACGGCCCAATGATTCCGCTAGCAAAAAGTGCACAACAAACAGTGACCTTTTGTGGATGCAGTGGCTTTTCAAGAATCTTCCTGTGATTTTCATTAGCCCAAATGCGACAATTCTGCTTATTAACGAATCCACCAAGATAAAAATGGGTTTCATCACTAAAGATGATTTTATGCGAAAAATCATCATCGGCTTGTCTTTGCTCGTGCACCCAATTGACGAATGTACGGCGCTTCAAATGGTCCGCAGTCTTCAGTTCTTGTATCAATTGAATTTTGTAAGCGTGTAGAGACAAATCTTTTGTCAAAATTCAATGTAACGTTGTTGTGGAGAGGTTCAATTCCTGCGCGCGATGACGAATAAAGGTGTCTGGATCTTCGGCCACATTCTCGCGCAGGGCAGCAATGTTTTCAGCTGTACGGCGTAAACAAGCACGCAATGGCGTTTTCATATCTGCCACCGACTTCGTTTGTTTGAATTTACGAACAATTTTCCCAATTGCACTCTCGGTTGGTTGATTATGTTGACCAAAAAATCGCGAAGTGCCCAAAATGCGTTTCTGTTTGAATGTCCAGTTTCGTAATAGGCTTCGATAACTTTAACACGTTGTTCGGTTGTAAATCTTTCCATGGTTGAAATTGCCAAAGACTGAAGTTGTTAAATCTGAAAGAAAAAGAAAAAAATTATTAGACGCTTAAACTTAACTCACATTTAAAATCGGTCCAAGTTATTGGAACACCCGTTATATATATATATATATATATATATATATATATATATATATATATATATATATATATATATATTATACTATTTAGCTTGTTAACAATTTTTTAATTCTTTCATTCTCAAAATTATTTTGTTAAATTCAGACTCCCAAATATTAGGTTGTAAAGATAAACAACCGTCAGGTACACTGGGGTTGCCGATCTTTATTACATTCCCTTCCTTATTTCCTATTGGTTATTGAAAATATAGATGCATGTTTATTTAAATATGCATTAGATATGTATTTATGCATATTTATAACGTACCATTTTATCGTGGCTTATCAAAAGCCCTCTACTCTTTACTTTATAATTCTTTAAATTTTCTCACCCCCCCGTTTTTATACGGGTTCTGTTATTATTCCTTTACTGATGATGGAAACCAGGTTCTTCCGAGACCTCTCTCTTAAGTAAAAAATATATTCATAAAAACCTTTCCTAGAAACTGAGTCTTTCTTCGCATACAGTATATCTTTGCCTCGTGTGTACGTACTATTGGCTTTTAAATCAGAAGTCACGTACATTATTATTATTATTATTGTTAACAGACAAGTAGCTTCGTTCCTAAAAAAGCCAAATAACCAATCCTTTAGGGCTTGGAAGGTAAAGTAACTTGTTAAAGGAATAGGATAACTGAAAACAATAGGTTTATGGAACAGTTTAGAATAAAGAAATAGACAAAGAAAATAAGCCAAATAAGAGAAATTAAATAGGCGCACGGGATGGTAGAAATCAGGGAAGAAGTGATGAAGTCGGTGATAATTATGATCATTCTTATGCAATAAGCAAAAGGAAGTAATTTTAAGAATATACCAGATTCACTTTCCCAAATCGCTATAAAAATAGTGGATAAATTCCTGTCAACATTTTCTAGATGAAAATCTACTGCAGATGATCAAATGTTGAACAATATTTAGTGCAGAGAAGTATAAAAGAATTACTGCAATCTATTAAGATAGATAAGTAATTAAAAGATTTATATTATTTCCATAAGATGCCAATTTTGAATTTGGAAGAATTAACACGAAGTCACGAAGCATGTGCTTTTTAAAATTTAGTTTGCGCTCAAAAGTAACACAAATATTTAAATCTAATTACTAACAAGTTATGACAACATAGCCAATAACTTGGTCAGGCTTAAGTGAGTTATAGGAGTTATAGATTCATTAACAATTAGCGTTTGTGTCGTTTGTGTCTCCGAAGTTTGTTTCCTACCCAAGCCATTACACCAGTTAAGAATTTTTTTTAAGATTTCTCTTCAGCAGCCAATCAAAGGAAACCTTGTCATTTTCAAATATTATAAATATAAGAGGCCCAAACTACGAGTATCTTTAAATAGTCAGGAAGTAAATTTCTTAAGTTACTAAACAGCCTATCAACACAAACATTTCGGAGATCTATTGATAAGGAACTAATTAAAAATATCATGAATTGAATTCTTGATGCTAATCATTCGAGGTTTATATAAGAAAGCTTTGTTTTCAACACAATCAAAATGCAGAATAAATTCAAGTCCAGGCGTGCCAACTGATGCAAATCAAATGTTTTTTGTATATCGATCCGAATTGACAAGAAAAACAAGCCAGATTCCTCTAAAAACTTTATTCAAGCATTTAACTTAATTACCGCTCATAAATCTTTGATGAGATTACTATAATTTAGATTGGACGATATTAAATAGGTATATAACAGTTAATAAAATAGACCCCTTAGGTTTTCTATTATCCGCGCCAATAGCTGATCCGAGCGTGTGCAGGAAATGTGAGAGTATGTGAAAAGGAGACGATGTGGAAATATTATATGTATTTAAAATATGTAAATTGTAGATAGCTGTACTGTGTGAGACAAGCATAAAATAGAGAAGAAGTGTTTGTATAGGGTGGAATGGACAGAGAGCTATCAGCTGTGAATCATGATGGTAAGGATAAAGAGGATGTGGCAATATTTCTGAGTGAAGACTGGCATGGATGTAAGAGATAGAGAATTATGTGAGTGAAGTTGAGGTTTACAAGTGTGAAACTGTGCACCGATTTAGTGTATAGAGCCGGTAAAGATAAAAGTGAGGCTTAGAAAGAGAGGTTTTGGAATTACTTGGGAAGAGTGGTAGATGAAATTTGGAGTGAGTGGTTGATGCTTGTAAGAGATATGAATGTTCGAATGGGTGAAAAGATGGGATAATTGGAGCTTTTGGTACACCTTGAGAGAATGGAAAGTTAGAGAGGGTGGTAGGGTTCTGTGTCGAAAGAAACTTGCATGTAGCGAACACTTTTTTACAGCATAAATACAAATGAGTATGTCAAAAGAGTGAAGGGGAATGTAAAAGTGTGATGGATTTATGCTTAAAAAGAAAAAAAAATATGCAGCTGGATGTAATGCATGTGAAAGCTGTAAGAGGTTTAGATGGTCATGATACTAACCAATCACATGAGGTTAAAGTGGTTGGTGTATGAATGAGAATACTCTAAAAAGGTGGGGAGAAATGAAGAATCAAAAGTGAAATGTTTCTTAGTCAGAAAAAAAGAGGGAAAAAATACGCCAGAATTCTTGAGAAGAGATGAGAGGAAATGAATATGAATATTGCGATAGAGTAAACGTGGAACAAAATTAAAGTGAGAGTGGATAGTGAATTAATGTGGGTATGCTAGAACTAGAACTATAAAGCAGAACGCTGAATCGTTGAATTGCGATATGAAACGTGCAGTAGAGAGGAACAGTGACTCATACTTCTAAATATTGAATTGTTCAAATGAGAATGCCATGAAGATGTTAATAAATCCATATAACTAGAGTAAAAAGTGAAACGTGTGATAAACTATGGTAAAAAAAGCAGCGAATGAATAATATGGTGGAAGAAGAATGATATGAGGATGAAACGAGAAGGTTATTTTAGGACTTGAGAAAGGAGAGATTCTATTAGAAGAATAGTTAACATCAATTATAAGATAGTAGTACGTGTATGTGTGAAAAATGAGAAAGTGGGAGTATTTGCCAAGTTGTATGATGTAGAAATGGAAGAGTAAGAAAATTTGAATAAGATCGCGAGTATAAAACAGGCGTTCTATCAAGGTACTCGTATAGTAACGATTATCAAGTGATAGTGTTGATGATGTGGTAGAAAATAGTGGTGATTGTAATATGGAGTAGATCGGTTAGTCTGTTTCAATCCATTTGAAAAAGGTTGAAGCCCCCAGGAGGGTCTGAAAGAATGATGGTATGTTTTGTTATGTAAAGATAAAGGGGAGAAAGGTAAAAGTAAGAAGAAGAGGGGAATTCCTCTGAGTGCATCGAAGGTGGATCGAAAGATTCTCATTGGTGTAATGGGAGATTGATATGTGATGGATAAGGTGGGTTTTGATCAGGTAGTGTGGGAGGGGGGGTGGAGTCAGGTATTTTCATTAAGACAGCCAGCTGAAAAAAAAGAAGAAATATGACGGGCGGTCAATAAGTTTCGCGAATCGATAGGGAAAAACAGAGGAAGGGGGATGGTTGTTTGTGGGGGTGTTAGGAAGGGTAATGACAAGTCAGGACCTGCGGCCGCATGCTCCTGCCTCGTTGATTTAAGAAGCAGTAGCTGATCGCAGATCGTCAGTGACAAATTTTTCAACAATGGAGAAGGTTGAGCACCGCGCAGTGATCAAATTTTTGACCAAGGAAGGCAAGAATGCAAAAGAGATCCATGAACGCATGGTTGCAGTGTACACCGACACCGCCCCTCCCTATGCAACCATTGCTCGCTGGAATAGGGAGTTCCGCCATGGTCGTGAGTCACTTGAAGATGATCCCCGTCCAGGACGCCCGTCAGACGTGACCAACGAGGAAAATGTGGCCCGTGTGGAGAGGATGATCCTTGAAATTCGACGGGTGAAGGTCAAAGAAATCGAGCGAGAACTTGGAATATCACATGGAAGTGTTATAAACATCATCCACGACAATTTGGCCATGACCAAGGTCTCTCTGCCCGTTGGGTCCCTAGAAACCTCACGCCCCATGATCGACTTCAACGTCGTCAAAGTCCACAAGGCCAAAGTTGCACAAGGTGCCCTGCGCGAGTGCGGATTCGAGGAGTTCAACCATTCCCCCTACAGTCCAGGTCTGGACCCTAGCGACGACTTTTTATTCCGCCAGCTCAAGGCTGCACTGCGTGGACGCCGGTTTGGGGACGATGAAGATGTCCAGCTCGCCGTCCAGGAGTGGATTGAACAGCAGTCGGGAAATTTCTGGTTGTCGGGAATTCGAAGCCCCAGGGACAAGTGGCGCAAGTGCATTGAAGTCAAGGGTAGTTATATTAAAAAAATAATAAAACATTTTTCCTCATATCTCGTCTCCTTATATGCGATATGCAAAACCTAATGACCGCCCCTCGTAAGAGCTGTAAAGTGTATGCTGAGTTCATAGATCTGGAGATAGTTAATGATTGTATAGAGAGGAAAGCATTGTACCATGTTAGTGGGGGGAAATGAGTGTGAGGGAAGAGCGTGGCGAAGTTTATAATAGTTTGAAAAGTGAGAGTTAATATACTAAATTGATACAGTTCTTTTTAGGGCTGTTAGATCGGTCTGTTTAATTAAAACAAACAATAAATTGAAACAAAACCATAAATTGAATCAAGACAATTAATTGAAACAAACACATAAATTAAAACAAACAATTAATTTCAATAAACAAGAATTTGAAACAAAAATAAATAGAAGAAAATCAATAAATGAAACAAAAAATAAATAGAAGCAAAACAATAATGGAAACAACAATAAATTGAAATAAACACATAAATTAAAACAAAAAATTACTTTAAAGAAACAGGAAATTGAAACAAAAAATAAATAGAAGCAAAGCAATAAATTGAAACAAAAAATAAATAGAAGCAAAACAATAATGGGCACAACAATAAATTGAAATAAGCAATTACTTGAAACAGACACATATATTAAAACAAACAATTAATTTAAAGCAACAAGAAATAGAACCAAAAAAATAAATAAAAGAGAAACAATAAATTGAAACAAAAAATAAATAAAAGCAAAGCAATAAATTGAAATAAAACAATAAATAGAAGCAAGGCAATAATGTAACTAACAATGAATTGAAACAAAACAATAACTTGAAAAAAACAATAAATTGAAACAACAGACGTTGCATTCGTATTTCTCCTTGTAAGTTATCATATTTGGCATTTGGACCCCACGGACTTTTCTGGATGCTTTAGAAGCAATATGTTACCTCAGGAAGCACAAGGCGTTCTTTCCCTTTTTACGACACCTGGATCGTGCGCTCAGCAAGATAACGCTGATTATAATCTCTCCTTATTTGCCCACGAAATATGGAACCTTTATCGGTCAATTTCGCAGCACCTTCCAAGAAGTAACGGAGAGGATTCGAACACCAAATTACCACTTTAACATCCTAATATGTGGAGATTTATTGAATGTCTTTTAAAGGTAAGTAAAGCTATAATTAAATACAAGTAGAACAGTACGCTTCCAGTACCACCATCAAACAAAACGAGCGTTATAAAGATGTGACTGTACGTCTAAAACATTCTCCTTTAACCTGTTCATAATGCTGAGATCGTTGCTAATCTGAAAAGATTTGGCCATTACTCATTAACTTGACAAGGCATTCTTTGCGATAGTTGGAGTTTCTCGCTTTTAACAACTGTAATGTTAAATTTGTTTTAAATTTCTGTTTACTAAATTTCCTAATTTTATCTTGCCGCTAGGATTTTTATTAGCTATAAATTGTATGTGACTATAAATTTTAGGTAACCAGCTGGGTCCTCAATTTCTCCTAAAGGGCAGCAATATTTTTCATTTGACAACATTAGGATAAGTCCTTTAAGGATAACTATTTGCCTGCTTTTATGTTCCCCTTACTCTCAACTTTAATTGTTTCGAATAGCTCTTAAACACTACACCAACAGGATTGCTTATTTATAGCATGACCATATCAAATTTTTACCTCGGTACTTTTTAATAAGAACTTATTCTATTTAATCAGGAAAGAATGACGCTCTGTTTGTTGGTCATCTATAGCACGATTGATAATCTTAATATTAGCAATCGTGACAACGAACTTCCTTCTAGTTGCAGTTCTAAAGCCAAGCCACGGAGCCGTTCATGGTCTGATTTCTCGAACTTGAGTATGCTGATTGCCGGTCAGAAACTCAGACCTGAGTTCGAGTCTCGGCCAGGATTATTCAAACTTTTTTCCCCTGGCGTTATTTCTGTCTTCTCAGTATGGATTACCTTCATTGTGTCGTCCTTTGCTCTCTTTGATCCTTGTGTTCTTCCAATATCCCTTTCTCTTGCCTTAAAAAATCTTCTGTTTCTTGTCTCTTCGCTCATTCAAATCAAATCTCTTTCTTTAATATATATATATATATATATATATATATATATATATATATATATATATATATATATATATATATATATATATATATATAAATATAATAATTTTCAATACCGAAGGAACTTTTGCAGTTTTTTTCGCTCAATGGACAGCGTCCAATATTTTGGCTGGCATCTAACTTTTTTTTTAACAAAGCTACTTTAAACAAATTTAAATAGCATGATATAAATGTTTAATTATATTCATTGAATAAAATATTATAACTAATCCTCTTATTAAACTTTATTCATTAATAGTTTAATATCATTTTGTTCATGAGCTCGTTCTAAAAGGCTTCCCTACAGGTTTTAGTGTAAGATATTCGCTCTTGGGGTAGATTTAGTAGATCAGAGTTTGAACTTAAGACCAAATGTAAGAGGGACAATTAAGTTTCGTGAATGGTTAAAAAGGTATCTTAGTAACTTACATATAATAGAAAGAGAGAATGGGTTGGATATAGCGAGAGAGATGTAGATATGGTATAAGTAGAAACAATTCCCTCGTAATAAAAGAGAGGTATTGTTTTGTGCCTTTTAAAATTATACTACTCGTAAACAAAAAAATATCATCCGGCTCTTCGATGGTTTATTTTCGTAACCAAGCAAAATATTAAGAAACCTAACAAATTATATTTCGGGAGTATCTCATATTTTTTTAATGAGCTTCGTTAACCATCAATACTAGAAAAAAGCAAATAAAAACCCAACAGTTTAAAAACTATAGCTCTTCATAAAAAATTAAAGATCTCTTCTATGGACGTTTTTAGACAGAAAAAAATTTAAAATCAAGATGCAAAGATTACATACTTACTCTCTGGACCATGACATCGTGGCTTTCCTAAAGATTATGCGTGTTTGGAAATTTTTGTGTCTTTATATGATGCAGTGACATTATTTTAAAGCATGAATTAAATTCTCTTCGAGGTATTATTAAAGATAGATGTCATAGTTTCTATTGGATTTCAATTAAAGAATAGAACGGTATTTAATTAAACGAAATTAATACGCTCCAGTAGTTGTTTTCGGAGGAAATAGCGAGTTGAAGTAGTGTTATATTTACATTTTCCTATAAATAATATTGATTTTAATTGTGCAGAACCATTTTAAGACGTATTTTGTGAAATTATGGATTTAGGCAAAGTTTATGACCTCGCTGACTCATATAAATAACATTACCCACGAGTCAAGAGGACGATAAATAATTCTTAATATCGAATTTAAACTTCAGTGGTATTTTTGACCTTTCCAATTTCTAGCCCGCTATTAAAAAAAAAAGGAAAAAAGAAAAAAGAAAAGGTCACTCTAATCTTTCCTTTTAGTTTTTGTTTTCCAATTCTTTTGTAAAATATTACATTGTAAAATATTCAAGGCGATTACCGCCCCCCTCCACTTCAAATTTACAAAGCAATATAGCGAGTAATAATGATAAAATATATTCAAGTTTATTAGCAAATAAAGAATAATAAATGGGAAGACTTTATCCAATTAAATTTGAATCTGGGAAAGATTGCTTCGCTTAGAGTAAAATTTAGTTAGTTTGATTTGCGAATGGCTAAAATAAGAAAAGGCTCAGGAGTACTATATTAAGTATATTCCTCTCTATGATACAGATCTTATATGGATAGAGTAAAAGACTTAATTTTGCCTTTAAAATGGATCTATTCTTGTTTATTTTTTAATCAACTGCAGGCTATTCTATAAATCACGATTTCGGTCCGTCGGTCGGCCGGTCAGGTGGTAAACATTTTACTTTTCAATGAGTTTTTTTTTGGCAATAATATCGTAATTATTCGGCTGATTCTAACGAAATTTGAAACCCTAATGTTTTTTTACATTTTATTCCGAATGATATAATTGTCACGGTCCTCTCAAGGTTAGTCCAGGAATTATTGAATGCTTTGAAAGTTGTAATGTCATATGGTCTTAAGCTCATAAATCCGAATAATTGAGAGCACGAGATTTAGGTTTGTTGACCTTGTTAAAATTCGTAAAAGTTTATCTAACTAAATTGAGGATACATTATGGACCACCATGTTTTGAAATAGAAACATTGGATACAATCATTCACGCAATAACTAAATCCACTGTACTTAAAAGAACCTTCTATTTTATAAGGACTTTATCTGAAATTTACTATACCCACTTGTGGAAGCACCCATCAATAGCTTCTTAACCGATTTAGGCTCCTATCTTGTGTGGTTGGCTTCTCATTAAACAAATATCATTAAGTGACTATAATTTTTCGTTGGGCTTAAATTATTATGTTATAATGACCATATTCGGGACGGGATAGATGCTTGGTTTCAGCCACCGAAACATGGAGACTTAAAAAAAAAATCTCGATAGCCTAATATTTCAATGGACAGGAATGAAAATATTTTGATAATCCATTTTAAAGACCCATAAATACTCTTTGATGAGACATTCGCTAGCAATTTTTTGAAAAGAGCCATCAGTAAGTTAACTGCAAGGAGGGAAACAAGGAGACATACAAACATACTTTAATATACACATCTTCCAATTAAACTACCTAGAGTAATTGCTCTAATGCAGGGTTCGCCAAACTTTTTCCACAGTGGGGAGATAACTGAGAGGATGAAGAGCACGGGCCGCACAACCATTTTGTTCAATACAATATATTGAATACACAAAAAATAAAGACAACCAACATATTTATTTACCAATAGACAAAATAAAAAGTACACCAAAAATAAAGACAACAAATATATTTATTTACCAAAAAGTTATCAAAGAAGGCGTCGTTAGCAATAAGATAGTATTATCACAGCCAGTGCGCACATATCCGAGTCTCACAAACTAAGCAGCAAAAACGGTTAGTGGGATTTGTGAACCTGACGTTTAGCTTTTAAGATATCATCAATATTTGTTTGTAATTGCTGCATCCACACTGCAGCGGCGGGCCGGGTGAACTGACCTCGCGGGCCGTAGTTTAACGACTCCTGCTCTAAAGGGATTAATTATGGATTAAGGGTTCAACTTAGTGTCGAAAAGGATTTAGGTGTCTTAGGCGGTATTATCAAACTTGATAATGACACATTTGCTTGGGTTAATAAAGTGAATTCTAGCTCAGATCCGAGTCACTGTATGTGTAAATGTTCTAAGGCTTTAGACGCAAAAATTCTCTTATGTACAGCCAAGCAATGCGATTTGTATTTGTTCGAAAAATATATCAGCCATCCATGCTGCGTATTGTCTTCGTATCGAGGCCAAAGAGATAATCCTGACTCGTTCTACGTTACCATGCACCTCATATGCCCCTAGGAGTAGCAACATCTGCGCTCATTAGGAACTCTTCAGCGGTTTCCATCACCACCAAGTGCAATCCCGGTACGACTAGCAGCATAGAAAGCTCAAATATCGCTCTGGCGAAAAACGGCCCCCACGTAAACGAATCGGCCGGCAGCATCGACAGAGTCACTAGACTCAGAAGAAGCAACACAAGGAAGGTGACGCTAACAGTGGATTATTCTAAGCCTATCCCAGGAAAACGGTAGCAACAAGGAAGTTTCGTCTCCACAGCCCTTGGCCAAAGCTAGCCAGGATGCTTTGTAAGGTTGTTGCAACAGAATAATACGAGGAAGCGCCGGCCCCAAAGCTGCCCTGCTAGTCGAAGAATTCGAAGTAGGAGGAAAAGAGTTTCGTGCACAGAGCCCGATCTCATTCAGCAAGTAAAAGTGAATATCAAGTTAATTTAATTTAAAGGTCTTAACTACACCATCCCAAAGTGGAACTGCCTTCCTTGTGATATTACAAATAAGAACTAATCAGAACCAAAATAGTTTCCCAAACAATCAACTTATCATCCCTTTTGTAAATTTGAACCATGTTGAAGTCGTATATTTTAAATTCAGCAACTGGAGAAGGAAACGATGGAATACTTGAAGTCTTTATCTTTGGAGTCACAATGGCTTTGTGAAACTGGAAGGTGTAATTCCGGACTATAGTTAATCTGTTAACTATGACGACAAATTGAACTGAAAGTTAATTGAAGGCAGCGAATCTTTAGCAAGATCGGCTAAAAAAAAACTACACTAATAAGTAAAAATACCCCTATAGACTCAATGGGGGTGGCGGAAGTACAACGAAGAGCTCGAAAATTAGGCGAAATTTGTCCTGATTACTTTTATTAAGACAGTGAGTGATATTGAAGGCATAGCGAGTCTTTCCAAAAACCAAGGATTTGTAAAACAAAAATCTCTCACTGTAGTTTTCTAGACCGTGAGAGTTAGCAGCAATTAAAAGTATAAACTTAATAGTAATCATGAAATGAAGGAAAGAAATGAAATTATTAGTGAAAATACCTGTAATTTTCTTATTAAAATATTTCTTTAACAATTTCTCAGTAGGAGCAAATGTTAAAATATACATTTTTTATGAAAATATAAATAACGACTGTTGGAAATCTGAAACTTATCTGAAAGGTAGTTTGTTTACAAATTGTTCAGGAGAAAGTCAAATTCCAATGATATGATATAACGCTTCCATTGTACTTCTTTAAAAAACGATGACAAAGAAGATTTGAAGAACTACAGGCCAATTATTCTTATATCAGCAGCATAAAATTACTTATGAAAGTCATAACCAATAGACCAACACGAACTACATTCCTCCATCTTAACAAACATGTTTCGGAAGTAAACGTACAATTATATTGTACTTATCTTGCTATTCAGCATTTATTTCAGAGAACAAATGAATATGTACTTTTCTACGTGTCATCTCGTCGATCAAGTTTAAAAGCGTTATAGAAACAAGGAATTAACAAAATCAATATTGAAATACTCGTTTACATATACAGTCAGGCAACTTGATCATTTAGGCTGCATGAGGTAGGATATAAAATACAAATAAAAAGAAGTGAGACAGGGCGATCCTCTCTCCCTCTAAATGTTTACAGCAGGACTTTAGAGTGGCAACTAAAGGGAATCAGAATTAATGAGATATATTTAAGTCTGATTAGGGTTTTTTTCTGATGGCACTGCTAAACTTGACTCAAATCAAAGAGAATGATAGTCAATGATGACGAAGTTATCACAAACCAGTCTCACAGATGAACTGAAAATATACTTTTAAAAAACGAAAATAATTATCAATAATTTCCCAGAGATAAAGATATTAGAATGACAATAAAATTTTAGAGCAGATACAAGATTACTTATACTTAGTATAGTATGCGAGTATGTGAGCGACGGAAGAATGATGTGTTGGAATTGAAGGTGAGGGGTGAGGTTAGAGAAAGTGTTGTGATTAGCTATGGTTAATGATGTATGTGAATGGATAGGTGACATAGGTCTGCACCTACACGCCAGGCACAGCGCGTCAATGAATTTGGGTGGATGTCCGCTCTCGCTTGGATTGAATCCGGTCCCTAGACGCTGGAAGTCCAACTTCTTGCTTATTCGGCTAGCGAGAGCTCTGTATACGTGGGTACAAAGCCCTAATCTCTCAAAGTTGATAAGGATTGTTATCAAAATTAGCTGATGCTGACCAGAAGCTCTTATCAGTACTCTGCGGTCCGCTTCGCAATATTCCCTCCGTCTCACTGTTTGTCCTTGTGTCACGGTCAATGTGGTTCGATAATTGCTTGCAACCGAGGTCGAAAAGGGACGATGCTGTCCCGAAATAGATGCTTGTGTGGTAATCGAAATGAGAATATTTATGTCATTATTTAAAATAAAATGAAGACCAATGGTTAGTAAAGAAAGTTGAAAGGATAGGGGAGGTGAAAATGTGGGATAGATATAGTGTCCTAGTAATCAATTGAGGACCGATGGAGTAAAATGATTAGGAGGTATGAACAGAAGTTGTCCTATCAGGTACTTTAATGTATACGCAATTTTATATTCACGAATTTTTCTCTTTTTGTCCTCCGTCAAGACAGTAACCAATGACGCTCGAATTTCTCGCTGCATTGAGTCAACAGTCCAGCAGTCCGCTGGGGGATGCACGATACTGGGAGATGGGGTGGGGGCAACAAATGTAAGGAAAAAGGGATGAAGGGAAAATTTGGCAATATGTCTACTTAATTCTCATTATAAGCCACAAGTTTTAAATATCAGAGGATGTATCCGTTTACAGTTGTGACGCCGTGAGAAGCTTCTCTTTTTGGAAAGAAAATGTCAGTAGGCAGTTTTGTTACTGTTATTGCAACGGGGTGATAATATTTAATAATATAAATAATCCAATTTCAACTCACGTTATATTTTGATGGGGGGGAATGAATACAAGACTGGCTCTTTCTGGGTTGCAAATTTGAGGATTTGATCCCCAAGAATGATTTCTAGCTCATTTTCTAGCTTTTTTGAGGAGATATCCAAATGGAAAGGTTTGTCCAGTCACGAGCTTAGAAATACGACGAAGGACGCTTTTTTAGGATAGTTTTTATTAAAAGAACGAGATAAATTTCGGATCTATTCTGCTTATATCATCAGTCTTAAAATAATGAGACAAGATAGCGGTGAGATAAGATGAAAATAGATTTACCAGGTATTGCAAAGTCCTGTTACACTCTTTATGACGCTCTCAACAAGAGGACACAATAAAGGTTTTGATTTAGATAGACATGTTCTTTATTGTTTTGACATATAAATGTATGTTTAAGTTGTAATATTAATCAATAGAGCTGCCCTCGGTGGGAAGTATGCGCTCCATGCGAGACCTGAAGGTCGCGCATACGTTGCGGACGATGTCCTTCCTCATGCAGGCCCACACGCAGTTGACGGAGGCCTTTACCTTGTCGACACGCGCCCACACGGTTTAGTGGAGAAGCATTAGGCCGGGCGACTGTAGAGGCCAAATGTCCTTCGACCAGAAGTTCATGTTCGATCTCAACCAGTCTTGCGATTCTTGGCCGTACGGTCTGGGGCACCATCCTGCTAAAAGACGTAGTCCGACTTCTCCCTGATATTTCTCACCCAGGTCAAGATGTCCCTATAATCGGCCGTGCTGAGTCTGTAACCGGCCTTCTGGTGTCATTTTCTCCCTATTTGAAGACACGATGCCAATCACAATCACGAAGGCAGGGTGCTTGGTGATGAGCACGTAATGGACTTCGGAAACGTCCTGGCCGAAGTCTATCACGCGGTCGTTCTGCTTGTTGATTACCAGATCAACCGTGAAGGTTTTTTCCTCAGAAAAAAAAAAGAATTCTAACGGCATGACTCTTCAAGTTGTTGAGAAGGCGACGGCAGCTGTCCTGACGTTATTCAATCATATTGTTGGTGAGCAGAGGCCTTTCCCGCATCTCAATCTCTTGCCGCCCTCCTCTTTGACACCCTGGACACTAGCTACCAAGATGCGATTTTCCTCTTCGCGAGCGCAATAATTTTGAGCTTTGGGAGCACTTTCGAAGGCCATTCACACAGCCAAACGGTTGATAACTTTAGTTCTGCCTGAAGGAGGGCGATCTTTGAGGTATTTCCTGTTGTTGAGCATTTCTGTGACTGTGGACGGTTATGCGACTGACGCTGAGCCTCTTGCTGAGGTCGGAATTGTTGTGGCCCGCGCAGAAAAGCAGAGATATCGAGCCCTTTCACTTCCATGTCTCGACACACCCCCACACAATGTAAAAGACGTTTTAATGCCACATGCTGGAAAACTCGAACTTTTAGACTCTTTGACGTAACTTTTTTTATCACACACGTAAAGCCCTGGAGGAATAAAAAAACCGAGAGTAACATAACCTTTGCGAAACCCGGTAGACATGGGGTATTAGTTAAAGGGTTATATAGTCGGCAAGAGGACTAACTAATCTCTTGCATTTTATATGGTTATTTTTTTCTGGTCGAGTTTGCTTTTATTTATGGCTGGGCTATCTGCACCCCTTAGCCAACCTTCTTCTTTCCTTAGGTGGACTTGGGATTGCTCCTTAAATAGTTGGATTTTTATCTTATAGTTTAGAATTTTTGAAACATTAAAAAGGAAAATAATATTTTATATGCGTAAATGAAAGGCTCGATTTGATTAAAGAGAATTACTTCCCAACCAAATAAAATATATAAAAATAATAATAATGATATAAATAAGAAAAAAGGCGGATAGAAGAATTATAAGAGCAATATCTGATTAAAAAAATAGGGCTTTTGGTAATACATACATATATAGAAGGGAAGGGTTAATAAGACCAAATTTCCTCTAGATATACCGGTGTCTTTCTAGAATCCTCGTTAATTCTTAGTTGAAGTAGGCTTTTAATTGAGAGGATTACTCTGGTTTTCCATAGGTGTTGGGCTTATTAGGGAAGTATTTAGTTTCTTCTCTTTACTGAATCAAAGGCAATCAAAAACCCTTGGATCCACTCTAAGGTTGGTCTTGAGAAAATAAGAAGTGGGAGGGGGGTTAAAAAAAATTAAGGATCAGCTGTGGTTACTACTTAAACGCAGAACGATGCTTCAGTTTTATCATTAACTGTTAACAGAAAGACGAAGGTCGCGATTTGTGGTATCGGCGCTTGTGCTCCTTCCGAAAGATTAAATGTCTTTATCCAATCTACTTTTGAAAACGTTAACAGGACGAATTTCAGCTACAATTGCAGTGAGGAAGTTCCATTCGGAGGGAATCTTATAGGTAAAAAAAATTTGCTACTAATGTTGACTGGAATCGTTTTAACCTAAGTTTAAATCAATTAATTGTGTCATTACACCCGGGCGCTCGTTCGAAAACTAGCTCCAAATTTATGTTGACAAACCAAGTCCTAAAGCTGCGACCTTACTAGGAGGCAATCTTGACGTCCCCTTGAAGCTCTTGTGGGTCCTGAAGACTTCTTGATCAGGGTGTAACCAGTCTTTTTAAAGTTATTATTGAACCTAAAGATGGTGTTTCATGAGGCAATACCTTTAGCAACTATATCTTGCATTTGAGGCTACTTTGGTGAAGAAGAACAATGGTTGAACCATTTCTGGAATTGAAAAACATTCAAACATATATCTTTACAAAATTTTTTAAGAAATAGATCATAATTACACAAGATCATTCATTTAAACCATCTTTGTCATCATTTTCCCCTTTGGATCAAATAGCAAAGGCTTAGTGATTCAAATTCACCTCCTACAGGAACATGACCAGAGCACGATTTTGGATTAAACCTGCAATAATTTTAATATTTGAATAATTATTCTTATCACGTACATTTTAAAAACAAATTAAAAAATAAAAATATATATTAGTTCCAAAACTATTAGCCATGACTGTATACACATGTTTCCTACCTCGACGGATAGGTTTCCATAGTGAAGGAATTATAGTGTGATTTAATTTGGCCTTTAGCTTATCCGGAGTAGAAATCCGGATTCACTCCACCATTACGAAAAATCATAATTTTGTTGATAACTCTACAAATAATAATGATAAACATCAGCCAGCCTTGGGTTAAAATGTAAATATTTTTAGTTTTTTAAAAATGTAATACTGCTTTTAGTGTTGGTTCATGTTTTTTATGTGTATGTTCTTATTTTATGCGAATAAACATTTAACGGTATCAACGTTTTTTTTTAAGGCACTAATAATGTGTATCTGGTCAACACTATTATAACCTTTGGTATAGATACAACTTAATAATTATTCGAGTTTTAATGATAATTGCATTCGCGAAAGTATGCCTTCTATGAAGTTGTTATGGTTGTTTTAGTATTTTGAGTGTCGTTTTAGGACTTTGTAGCAATATATTTAGTAATTTGTTTTTGAGCATCATGTTTCCTTATCTCCTTTGGTGATGTGATCAACAACGCGACGGCATCTCGCGTTTCTCTTCGTCTAGACACAATAGTATTAATTAAGTTTCTTTAGGTCATTGAACTTTTTTTTTCCTTATTTATTAGTGTCGATGCTTCGCATGTTTAGCCTCAATGTTTAAACTTGAGTCACTTTCTTTCCTCCCCCTTCTGACACGTTGGACTTGACGCCGTTTGCCTTAATTTTATATGTCTTCATCTCATATTTTCTAATAATTTCTTAGTCCATAATACTCTAGGACTTGTTTCGTTCACTGTACTCTTTTGTGTTGAATATTTCTTAGCTCATTATCTTTTCTTCCGCTCCTAAGTCCTTTATTCTCTGGTCCACCCCACCTTCTTAACTATCTTCAGCCTCAGGTCTATTTCCTACACTCATACGCATTTCTTCTCCATGTATCATCTGTGAAAATAACTCCGGCCTCTTTCCGCTAAATTAAATTCTTTGGCTTATTAAGAACTGATAGGATTCATAGAGACTTCTCCCTCGTCGCAACCACATCGTTTATACTTTTCCTGAACGCCCTCATACATACGCTGCTTCATGCACAATTTATACCCAATCCTTTCTTCCAACTTTCCTTTCTCTGATGACGTAGTAAACTGTGACTCCCTATCTATCTGTAGAATTCTTAATTTACTATTATCCATCTTGTTTGTATGTTCTTAAGCCATCCTTCTTTTTGGGAGAGTGGTGGTATTACGTAAATTTATTTGTATCTTTTCCTGGTATTTCTGCCGTTCATCTCTGTCCTTGCTGAGTTCTGACTCTTATCCGTTTCACATTTCGCGGTTGGTATTTTCGGTCTTTGATCGCATGGCGAGGTGTCCCTATTCGATTTTCTTTTTTGTTTTTTATTTTTTCGTGTTTCTTTTTACGTTTTTCTTATTATTCTCGTTGGTACTTCTCTCAGATTCCAGATTCTGTTTCCTCGCTTTCTGTGTCTTCTTCTTGTTCATATTCGCTTTCCTTTTTCTGTGTTTCTTCCAAGAGTTTCTTTTTTGTATCTTCTGAAATTTTTAGGTTAAATATAGCCGATGAATCAATATTTTGCGGGAATTTCATTGGCTCCAGCCCATTTTCCTTGAGCATGGAGTTCAACGTGGTGGCATATGATCCTGGTTGGGCAATGTTTAAAACGTGTGAGTGTAGAATGCTTGCCAGTATTTTTACTTTCAGAGTTCCGTCCAGCGTCATTTGAATGGTTAGTCCATTGTTTTTCTTTGCTGCTGCCACCGCATACGAGGTGTTTCTTGTTCCTTCATTTCTTTGTTGTGTTTCAATTTCTTTTCTCTTTATTATTTCTTTTCGCTTCGGACATGCCATTGCCATTGTTCTGTGGCTCCCCTCACAATTAACACACCTTTTCGTGGAGTTTGTGCAGCTCCTCCAAGAATCTGGGCCACTGCATTCTGAAAATATTTCTTCTTGGGCAGTTTGCGGTGATGTGGTCTTCCATTTTGTAGCATCTAAAACAGATTTGTATTTGTGATACTGGTCACTTTGAATGTTACAAGTTGAGATTCTCATACTGTATGCGAGAATTCCTTTCTATAGTGCCTTTGTTGCATTAGTTCATGTTTTATTTTGTCTGGGGAGTGTTCCCCCACCCATTATTCTACCTTACGGCATACGATGCTTCGGTTGGCAGTAATCTGGGGTGGTACTTTAGCCTCTAAGTTGATTTTCCTTAAAGTGATTGTTCCTGCCGATGAAAGTAGCAGTTCGACATCGTTGTTTTCCGCACAACAAATCCATTAGCTTTTTCTATGCATTTGTAAATCCTTGAAAATGCTTTGTGCTACATCCTGTGGTCTCCGTTTTATCCCGTTCTTAATTAGCCGAAGTAGGAGCCTTTTGGTGAAGTCCTCTGGGTCCATGTTCAATTTTTCATGCCCCTCCTCTGTAAAAATAAGGTAGTAAATTATTTACCCCACTCCACTAGTGGCAGAAGCCCCCTATATGTTCCTAATACCATCTCACCTGCCTGCTCTTGAGCGCACACTCCCTGACCACCCTACGTAATTAGGCCTAGCCCTATAAGCGGTACTGCAGTCAGATTCGGGCTCGTCACCAATAACCGGGCTCCTTCTCTGGCCTCCTGACGGGGTCTTCTTCGGGAGTTCACTACACCCTACTACTGACTGCTTCTGAGACCTTGCTGGTGGTCAGGTTATGCTGTGCTAGATGGAAATAAAGTAGGAGAGTTTCAGATGTAAAAAAGTTATAGTATGATATAGGAAAAAATTAAGAAGATCACCGCTTTGGGGTGATTCCCCGCGAATCAGAAACAGGAGGTCTCTCCAATCAGGCCGATTCGCGCATTTATTTCCTCTTTCTTCTCTTTGGTAGATACTTAAACGTATATAGAAAATGTTCTCTTCGCAAAGTTATTTCAAGTCAAAAGATTGATGTAACTTAGCAGTCCGTAGATCGCTGTGAGTTATCAGATGAACTGAGCCGTCTATATGGCTAAGAAGCGTCTAAAAATAACATACTCGTGGTACTGAGACTAATGCTACCTCCCTAACCTACATCTTTGCCACTCACTCCTACAGTGCCCTTCTCAAATGTACCCGTGCACTCATACCCGCTCTATCTTCTTCGATAACAAAAACAATCCACACCCACTTTTAAAGCTGATTACGCCTCTCGCTTAAACTGTGGCTTCACATTCTCTCGCAACCTCACCCGGCACTGCTTTTTTTGCGGGGTTCTCCTAAAATATGCTTCATATTTGATCTTGTATACCCTATCTCCCTGAAGCTCGCCATACGAGTACTTACACCTACCACTCCACCTCAATTCTTCTCTCTTGCCCACACGTACAATGAAAAAGTAACTTACCTCATCCCCCCTCTTTCCTCTTCCCAGTGACCTCCATTCCATCCGTCTCCAAGGTAATTTTCTCCTTGTTCTTTTCTCTCGCTTTTTTGGTATCGTTAACACCATCTGGTATTATACGATTCACATCCAGATACGCTGCTGTTCGCCTGATATATAAACCCTGTTCCTTTCTAGATTCCTTCGAGGTGTCAACTAGGATTGTTCATCACATGTAATACTCCAATGTTAATGAGTTTTTAGTCGCGTGTGAGTCTAGTCGCGAGCGAATCTACATCTCACTATGTCGATCGGTCCCCGTTTTGCTTTTATTTTGTAATAACATTTTAACTATCCGGCTGATTCTAACGAAGTTTGAAACCATTATGTTGTTTTACATTCTCTTTCGAATTCTATAATTGCCAAAGTCCTCTCAAGGTTAGCCCTGGAATTATTTAGTTTTAGCAATAACATCATAACTATTCGGTTGATTCTAACGAAATTAATACCATTATGTTTTTTTACCTTTTTTTCGAACGATATAATTGCCAAAGTCCTCTCAAGGTTAGCCATGGAATTATTTTATTTTGGCAATAACATCATAACTACTCGGCCGATACTCTGCTAGACTAGACTAGGCTATGATATATTATACTCTGCTAGGCAAGCCTAGAATAGGCTATACTATTGCTAGGCTATTATAGGCTATGATATACTAAACTAAGCTATGTTAAGATATACTGTACAAGGGTAAGATATGCTATCGTAATTTAAGCTATAATATGATATGCTAGGATAGCATATAGTATGTTAGGCTAGACAATAATAAGCTATGCTTGGCTAGGGTATAATAGGATAGTATATGTTATACTTGTCTAGGATAGTTAATGCTAGGCTAGGTTATACTATAGGGCTAGGCTAGGCTAAGCTATACTAGGCTATGCAGGGCATGAACGGCTATACTAGGCTAGTCAACGCTATGGTATCCTAGGTTAGGCTATGATATACTAAGCTATGCTACACTAGGCTAGGATAAGCGAGGCTTTGCTAGGCTAGGCTAGGCTATGTTATGCATGTTATGCATAACATAGCATGCATATGTAGGAAAGTGTGAAGAGGCCCTTTTCCACATCTATACTGTCAAAAAATGATGCCCGCTCGCCCCTGTTAAGCAAAACCTAGAAGAGGTAGATAAAAACCGAAACTACCACTTGAAAGAGCGTTATAATTTTAATTAAACCATTATATTATATGTATGTGATAATAATTCCTACCATTATTTTCATGGAAGAAACCATGAGATGTTTGGGAGAAACTTTTGAGATTTTGCTTCCGTCGGTTAATGACCGCCAGAGCTGCTAATAGGGAGAAAGGAGAGGGGTGGGAGCAACTCCTGATATTAAAACGTGTTTTTTTAAAAAAAATTAAACTCTCTTCCGCAAAGTTTGACCTGTTTTATTTTTTATTCTATTCCTTTCAGTTTCTTTTATAAAAGTGGAGGAAGGGGGGGTGGATTTGCTTCCACCCTCTATAGTTTTCGTTTTAATGCCAATTAAGTGAACTTTATAAACCAATCACAAGTACAGAGTAAGTGATATAACGATGCCAAGTGGAACACCAATTTTATTTTATTCTTAGTTGGTCGAGATTGTTTTCCTCAATACCAATTATTATAATACCTTCAAAACAAAGGTTATTAGTAAAAGTATCAAAGAATCAGAAAGATGGGTATTTAAAAATATTTACTAACTCTTTTAAATTCATGATCACCCTAAGTGCGATATCTTTTGACGTTCTCAGAAAAAGACAATTCAAAAATAAGGATTGCCTGACAGAAGATTTTTCTCCCATTAATTCTTATTGAACCACGAAGGCTGAAAGGAAATTCTTTCCGAAGATCTTTAGTTTTTTTTAGGCAGTCATCATTTCCTTTTGCGTTAATTTATATATTGTTGAATCTTCTTACAATTTTCCTCTGTCTATCCAACTTTAATAATAGACTTTTTTATTTACCTAAATGCCAAATTATACTTAGCGATTTTACATGAGATTGAAATCTACTAACAAATAAATGGTATCCTAAGAAATGTAAAATATCGTTATAGCGGATATTGCAAAAGTCCTGCTACACTCGTTACGACGCTCTTGACACAAAAGATAATGATAGCTTAAATGCAGTTAGAGACGTTTTTTATTGTTTTAATATATGAATGTGTGTTTAAATTGTAATATTAATCAATGTGGCCGCCCTCGGTAGCAAGCCCGCGCTCCAAGCGAGACCTAAAGGCCGCGAGCACGTTTCAGACGAAGGACTGCCTCATGGTGGCCCACACGCGTTGATGGAGGACTTCAGCTTGTCGACCTTGCTGTGGCGGACCTTGAAGGCCTTGCCCTCGACATGCGGCAACACGAAGTAGTTGAAAGGGTTTGAGATCAGGCTACTGCGTTGGCCAAAAGTGCTTCCACCATAAGTTCATGTTCGACCTCAACCACTCTTGCACGACCTTGGACGGGTGAGCCGTAGTACCGTCCTGCTGAAGGACGTAGTCGGCAATCTCCGTGATCTTTCTCACCCAGTGCTTGACTTTTACGGCCAACATGTTCTTGTAATCTGTTGCGGTCAACCTGTAACCAGCTGTGAACTACACCGGCGGTATTTTCTAGCCAGTGGAAGCCACGACGACGAGCATCATCGCGGAGGCCGGGTGCTTAGTCATGGACACGTAGCGGAACTCGAAGTCATCCTGGCCGAAGCTTACCATGCTGTCCTTCTGCTTGTTGATGACTGGATCGACCATAAAGGGTTTTTTTATCATAAAAAATGAGAATTCGATTGTCACGACTCTTCAAGTCGTTGATAACGTGACGACAGCGCGCCTGACTTTGTTCTCGCATATAATTGGTGAGTAGAGGCCTTTCCAGACACTTCAATCTCTTGCCGCCCTCCTCGTTGACGACCCTGGACACCGTGGCCACCGAGATATTCTTCCTCGCGAGCGCAGTCATTTTGAGCTTCAGAGCACTTTGGAAGGCCTTTCTCACGGAAAAACGGTTGGAAACTTGAGATCTGCTTGGACGAGGTTGATCTTTGAGGTCTTCCCCATTCTTGAGCCTCTCCGCGACTCTGTAGCCTGTCATTTGGCTGACGTTGCGCCGCATTTCGATCTCGGACTCGTTGTGGCCCGCTTGCAGGAGATCAGAGCTCTCTACTATTTCACTTCTATCTCGACATACCCTCACACAATGGAAAAGAAGTTTTAATGACAATTGCTGGAATAGTAGAACTTTAAGTTTGTTTGTCGGAACCTTTTCTCTCACACACGTAAGCCACTCGAAAGATAAAAAAAAACGATTGTGAGAGAACTTTTTAAAAAACCCGGTAAATCACTTTCATTAGAGATTGTACTTTATATTTTACGAGGATCTACAATGCGATTAAACATTTAAAGTTGATTTTATTTAACTAATAGATTTAATTAAATGAGAAATACGAACTCGTGTAATTATCAAGACCACTTCAGTGGAGCATGAACGACATGTGGTATGGGTACATATTTTTAAGGAAGTATGCTTTAAAAAAAACTCGACTCTAATTGGAGCGAGAGGGTTTATTATAATCCTCCAGGAACAAGTTTGTATAAAAGAACACAATCAAGTGGCGAATCTTTTTGCCCTTCTGTGGGTCCTTAAATGGACAGGCGAAAGCAAATGAAAGCAATATTTAGGGTCGTTTCAAAAGCGATAAGAATTCGCTTCAAGCGTCATCTGCTTTTACTCGTAAGGTGATGATTAGCGCTAAGATTTATAGTACATGGTACTTCTTTTTGCGGTTATGTTACATCTTCTCTGACTGAAAAACATGGGGTTTTTTTACCAATCCAGATTACGCTACTGTTCTTCATTTTCTTAACTCTATTAAATACCTATTTGCCCCGAGATACGTGTTTTTTCTTAAGAACTTGGGTGCATTATTTTGGGGGGTAATTTAGTCAGGAGCTTATAATTTGGCGCATATGAAGGAGGGGGCGGGGGCAGCATCTCTATTTTTTGTAATATTGGGGATTTGCGTTCACTTTTAATTGATTTTTATTTTATCTTTTCCCTTTTTCTTCGCTCCCTTTCACTTTTTTTCTATTTTCTTTCATTCCGGTCAACTAGATACCACCATCCGATGCTTTTCAACTTTGGACGAAGAAATTTATATAAAAATCAGAATAACAATTGTTGGCAAGCCCATGGGCGACAAGGTCTGATACTTGTTATATAAAACAGTGTATGCAGAGCTTTACTACTGTCTTTTACCCCCTAAAGCAAGTAGAAAAACCCTTCGTGATCCAAGGAAGCCCCCTCACCTCTTTCCTCGCGCCAGGAACTGTGGGTGTTAAAACTCCTTCAGCAGGTTCCCAATCGGATGAGTACTGTGTTAAATGTGTGGATAGAGAGGAGTTGGTAATAGACAATGGTATTGTGATTGGGTATGAAAAGTGACGGCGTGTGCTTCATAAGTCATGCCCCGCCTCATTAGCGGATGTCCCCTACGACCTTTAAAATAGTTACTGATGGTTGGGATCGAACCCGATACCCAGGCGTATAAATCCAATGCCTTACTACTGAATTACGTCATTCAGTTTACGAAATCGTTCATCTGGGCGTACAGTGAAACTTTTGGGAAAAGTAGTTGACACGAAGCGTGTGAATTCATGCTGACGAAAAAGTATAGCTGGTCTGTAAAGTAAAAGGTAGATGGAAAAGGTGTATATCAAGTCCTCGTTTCTAGTCCGGAGTCGTGTATAAGATTATATAGAACGATTATTCGGATAAATACATCAAAGAACACCGAGAGCAACCCTTCTTAACGACCCATTTTCGACCATTGCAAAATACCACATCAACCAGCAACATCAGATGAATTGGGAGGTCACCAAGGTTTGGGGACGATCTTCCAATACGAAGACTAAATAGTTCCTTGAAGCCTGGTATTCTGACACTCACTGCATCAACAGGCATATTTATATTTATGACCGCTACAACAGCCATATGTAATATAATTTCTTCATTTGATTTAACATTTAAAACTATTTGGTGTTGTGTTTTGTTTTGTTCGTGGAGGTAACTCTGTCCAATTCCATCTTGCAATTTGTTGGAATTGTTCCTCCTCCTTGCCTCGTTTACCTACCTCATTGTTTGTAAGAGAAGGTAGCTGACAGGTAGGCTACATTACCAGTCGTATTTTAGCTATAAAATAAGCGCTATTTGCACTAATGACTATTCTTTTTTTAGGATGCTCATACATATATACTCGTATATATATATAATAGATGAGATTGCTACTAGTCAGACGAATCTTCAATTTCACCAGGAATGAGAGAACATAGAATGCGGAGAAATTCATGTTCATTTATAAACAACGTTTCGAGCTGTCCGCTCATCTTCGGGTTCATTTCGGCATATTTCGAGAAATGAACAGACGAGATGAGATTTATGGAGTTTTCGCGAAAGCTTGAAGAAAGATCAATAAACCTTGAGGCATTCTTGTCCGTATTTTTTGTAAATATAATCGATGGGGTTGCTGCTAGTCAGATTATATTTACAAAAAATACGGACAAGAATGCTTAAGGTTTATCGATCTTTCTCCAAGCTTTCGCAAAAACTCCATAAATCTCATCTCGTCTGTGCATTTCTAGAAATATGCCGAAATGAACCCGAAGATGAGCGGATAGCTCGAAACGTTGTTTATAAATGAACATGAATTTCTCCGCATTCTATGTTCTCTCATTCCTGGTGAAATTAAAGATTCGTCTGACTAGCAGCAACCTCATCTATTATATATATATATATATATATATATATATATATATATATATATATATATATATATATATATATATATACATATGCCTTTTGGCATTGAACTTGAGACAAGCCGCCAAAGGCCAAAGATAGGTTATTGGAGGTAACTCTTAGAATTTAAGCTCTGTTTATTATCGATATTAGTATTTGTTATTCAAGGAATATAAAATAACATATTAGAGCTTAAATTCCTTCATTCCTCCCGTCGATGGACCTTTGTGTGAATTCACTTTAGTATTTGGCATGGATAACCCTCGTTCTGACTATGCTGGTCAACTTTGACAATGGCATCATTGAAGGCACTGGAGGAAACTGGTTTGAAGTTTAGCCCACAGCGGATCCTAGTGTCAGAGATTATCCGAAAAGAAGAAGGAGAAGGACAATTTACTCCCTCCCACTCAACTCCGTTGTACCATGTAGACCCTCCCAGAGAGGTTTACACTGAGCACCCTTCCCGACCAGAATCTTTACCCCTTGAGAAATTAGGCAAATCAAGACAGGAGCTAAGACGAGCGCCGCAAAATGGAATTAGGAAGCGAAAGAAACGCGGGCATCTCCTGTCAACAAAACAGGAGAAATGAATCCATGAATTCTTACCTGCTGAAATATATGCCAAAGTCGCAAATGTTGTTAAGCCAGGATACTATAAAGACGTACTGAATGAATTACAGAAAGACAACAGCCTCTTTCCTACCTGTGAAGACGTCATAAGACCCAGAATGCATAAAGGTTTTTAAAGAGACATTACTAAACATCAAATTTAAACCACCCCGTGAACCGGCTACTGAATATCTCGCCTCAGGAATCTGTAGAAACAAAAGATGTAGAAGATAACACTGAGGTTGAGATCTACACGAATTCAGATGTAGAATAAGAGCCCCCTCCGCGCAAGAACGAGGATGGCAAAAAGAGCAAGTCCCAAACTCTAGGACTCCAAAGAAGAAAGCACAAAAAGAGAGACCTACACGAGAATAAATAAAAATCGGTCCACAATAATGAAACGAGAAAAAAGCTTAGAAATTTTAGACACTATCCTGCATAGAAACGCCCTCAGGATTTTAGAACTAAATACTAATAATGGTTGGACTACGAAAGGAATACTCTACGTATTCTTTTCAGAATTTATGCACATATCAGTCTTATATCAAAGCACGGTGTTTACACACGTAACGAAGATATGAACATATGGAATAATGATCGTTGATTAAGAGCAATCACAAGAGAGGTACGATGTAGCAGCCATAGAGGTGTCAAGGAAGGGATCAGTTATAATCAACTAAGGAACATGGAAGAAACCTATTTGCGATTGAGGTCAAGCTGGACATGGGAAATATACTAATCGCCACTGGATACCACATAACAAGGAAGGAATATTTGTCCATTCGGGAGCTAACTGAATTATTCAGTAGGAGGGTCCTCACAGATTAGATAGCGAATCTAAATATATGAAGAACAATGAGATGTGAAGGTGTTTTGACATCTTGCTGTAGGGAAAATTTTTCCAGCGCTTTGGTAGCGACTTTCCCACCTATGTCACAGCGAGAGCGGCCGCAAAGCTAGACACTTCTCTCATTAGTTCTAAAGTACCATTTAAATACTATAGATAACCAAAATGAGTACCGTGTAGTGATCATATAGTAGTTTTTCTTGTCATCAATATAACCTATACTAGTGTCAGCTAAAAGCAGAATAAAACTACAAAATAGCTGACTAGGCAGGGTAAGAGAGAGGAACTTATTTAGTACTACCAACCTTCCTCTTTAGTATAGGCAGACCTTGAGGAAATTGATGAGGCACTCAGAGACTTAAAGCACAGTCTAACGAAGCACATAGAGGATGCACCTCTAACTCTGTGTTGAAGTCCATCTCGATTTATAAATGGACCGACAACATAAGGAACTTTTACCATAAACGGAAGGAATTGTATCAAATAAAAAAGAGCATCAATAGATACCACCCAAAGGAGCAAAAAGATAAAAAAAGAAATTAACGTTGATCCTGGAACAGCAGTGGAAACTCATAGACGAGGCAATCAAGGATCTCGATTTATAAGTCTCACTCAAGAAACTTTGGTAAAATATTACAAAGCTAAGAGGAACTCAACCTAAGTAAAAAAGAATATAAATAACAACGGAAGAAGGTGAGATAAAATTGGAAGAATAAGACTGACGTATTCTTCAGAGAATACTGGAAAAGGACTTTTAGTATTAGCGAAGAAGAGAATGAGTAATATACAGAGTTCGAGCATTAAACAATAAAAGACGTGAACATAATTTCCTTATTTGCAGCCACACCACGAAGTGGATTTTGTAAGAAATAGACAGCGTAATGGAGACGCCGATATAAAATAAAAAAACTACTAGGCACGTTCTGCTCATTATGTCAAGAAGGCAACGCTTGTCTCAACATTGTATACTTCCCCGACGAATTTAAAATGGCTAAGATGATCTTTATAGCCAAACTGGAGCCGCCCTAACATGGAAAGAGAGGAACACACTATTTCACTACTGGAATTTGTCGGTAAGCTCTTTGACAAAATACTAAACCAGACACACGTCGCCCACTCAAAAGAGAACTTCCTATTTAACTCTCATCAATTTGGATTTAAGACGATACGAAACACGGATATAGCACTTGGCCTCATAACAGAAAAGGTTCTTCAAGCCAAAGGAAAAGGGAGTTATGTGGATATTGTATGACGCAATGTGTCAAAAGCCTTTGATAATGTCTGGCAAAGGGAGATGCAATTTAGAAACATTTAATCTGAGACTAAGTGAAAACATAGAAAGAAAGAAATCTCTGTGACTACGTTATGTTGAGAACTGCTACTTTGGTATTGGCAACTTGGACGGCCCTAAAATTTAACGGCAGCAGGGCTCCTCTAAGGTGGGTGGTTGAGTTCCACCCTGTACTCAATGTACACATCAGGCGCCTATCACCTGTCAACCCAAGGCTTAACATTCAATTCGCAGAAAAGGTAACTCAGATCATATAGTGTCCATATAAAATGCGTTTATGCAAGCTCACATCGCTGCTGAGAAGATATAGAGACACCCAGCACATACGAGGCCAACTAAAAAATCTAAACAAACCGGGACAAATTCAAGGTAGTTCCAATGGGAAGGAACTTTTTGGCAGAATTTCATAAGAAAATGACTAATTTATTAGAAGTGAAAATGTGGAACTTATGTAGATAGAGTATTGATTAAAGAGAAACGTTAATTGCCACAGGACTCCACGTTAACCTGCCAAATTAATTGCTCACCATATCTCTCCAACTTATTAATTTATAGCTCATTTGATTTCAGCTTCATTCTAAACGTCTTAAATTACCCCACAATTTATATCCCCTGGTCATATTTTGCATATCTATACCACCCTTCATGTTATCATAAACATCTTAATGCTAAGTTATATCTTACAAGTCCAAATCCTCTTGATTCTGAAAACTCTCTAATTAACTCCTTGTTCGCCGAGAGACAAAAGGTGATTATCTCTAAGTGAAACATTCGAAAAGCGAGATTAGTGAACGTTAGAATAGTTCCGTGGGTCAATTAAACTCACCTTTAATTATAGTTAGCTTATGTTCTTCTTACTCTCAAGTGATGAAGAAATAATAAATTAAGGTGAGAGGTTTGACTGCGCGTATTCGGATACCTTCGTAAGTAAAGGATTAATGGAGAGATTAGTAGCAATTTTTCTACTTGTAAAAGAGTGATTAACATGCGCTCAATAATGAGTTTTATAAAGTAGTTTATTATAAAATATTAATTAAAGTTGTTTGATTGTATGTTTATCATTGATATTACGAAACGGACTGACTCAAAGATGCCATCACACAAGGAAATAACATGTGTAGCATGGGCAACCATGCTGCAGCTGACATCTATATGATTTTGTGCCTTCCGGGCCTCAAGCCCCGTAGTTAGTTTAAACTCCCAGCCGCCCTTCCTGCAGGAAGATTAACTTGCCTCTCAATCTTCCATACAATTTCCCTTTCTTTACAGATCTATCTCCTTACAAACGTTCTTGGTGATAAGCCTTCGTTTCTATTGTGCTTTAAATTTGAGGGCGCAGTGTTAGGGGGGATCATTTCTTACCTAGAAACCCGATAAAAAATAGGCTAAACAATTAGATATTCAATAATTTTAATGGAGGTTGGCTCGAATAGGTCTATTAATTAGATGTATAAATTATCTTAGTTTTGATTGAAATAATAATCACACCTGTATCTTTATTATACATTTCTAATTGTATTTTTCATTTTCCTACATTCTTCGTTATTTCTATTTTTTCTATACATTTTATTTTCTTTTATATCTCCTTCCTCCCATTTTTCCTACCCTACGACAACTTCTCTTATTTTCTCTTGGTTATCCTAGCCAATAATAATTCATTCACGGTTAGATTTATTGCTCTTACACATGAGCTTAGAGTATAAGTGTGTGGTAGCGATGGAAAAGTCTGGTAGGGAATATTTTCTCCACCCACTAATCTCTCCTTCATCCACTAATTCCCTTTCTTCAGAGGTAATTAAATAGGCTTATTAAGTGCTTTGCTCCGTAAAGTATAAAAGAGCACGCAAATAAACATAAACCCTTTTGTCACATATAAGAAATAAACCTTCATCCTCATCCTTAAATGCTACAGAACTACGAGGGAAAATTACGACGCCCTCTAAAAAGAAATACACATTATCAATTTGGCTCACTACATATGGATCAGAGCAAAGAAAATGTGTTCATATGGAGACATGTACTAAATAGTTTCAAATTAATTAATCAAGTAATAACTAACATCGTTTCTTAAGATGAAAAATTGGAACACGGGTGCTGAGAAGTGGAAAAAAACACCTTTGTCAAAAAACTCATCTCAAAGGCACGAAATTTATCTTTTTAAATATTCCTTCCTTAGACGAGTATCTAAGTTCTCTGAATACATTCCTAGATTTAATACGTTTAATAATTTAAATTGTGGTAATTAATATAAACTTTTTTCTCTTTCTTTTTAAGAAAATAGGGGTCTTCTTTTGAGCGAGGGGTTCAAGATTTTTGTTTGCCTTTCTTATTCACCGAATAGGTAAAGTTTTTTCCGAGGCAATTTTGTACTAATAATAATTAAGTGCATACGGCGATTCACTTGAAAATAATCTCAAAGTTTTTGCACATGATCTCCACTTCTCATACACACATATCCATAAACGCACATAAACATCCCCCCATGTAGATACACACGTGAATAAACACAAGCATACTTGACTACCTGACTACCTATATGTCATACCCATTTTGTTTTTTAATATTATTTTCATTTTTTTCATTTTAAGTATGTGCGTAATTAAAGATTTTACGACCTTGGGTATAAGAAAATGTCAATGCGGGCAACTCTCTTAAACCTATCACTTTCCCTCGATGGAAAAAAAGGGTTGATAAATTGAAATGAAAATGTGGGATAGATTAATGATTAGCAAGACTATAATACCTCGCAATTAACCATAAGCATTCGTGGGGGCTAATTACAAAACCGCTGGGACAAGCCTTGCAAAAAATACACAAACACAACAAAAGCAAGTACGAACAAAATCATTCCAAAGTAAACAACAATGAAGTAAAAAAACTAAACAATAAAAACAAACACAGCAAAGACAAGCACTAACAAATTCAATTACAATTAAACATCAATAAACGCAGACAATAAAAACAATCGAACACAACAAAAACTATCAGAAGTAAACACCTATAAAAGGAAACAAATTCAAACAATAAAAACAATCAAGCACAAACAAAAGCAATTACAAGTAAACATTTAAAACAAAGTGAAAAAATCAAACACAACAAAAGCACTCAAAAGTAAACACCTATAAAAGAAAACAAACTCAAACAATAAAAATAATCAAACGAAACAAAAGCAATCAGAAGTAAACACCTGTAAAAGGAAACAAACTCAAACAATAAAAACAATCAAGCACAAACAAGAGCAATTACAAGTAACATAAAAAAACAAAGTTAAAAAATTAAAAAATCAAATACAACAAAAGCAAGTACAAACTACAAACAAACGAAGAACAAAATATTCGTCGTTCAATATAAAATTATAGGCTTGTCCAAATCTATTCTTATGCCATGAAGAATGACGATGAGGATTATATGGTGTTAAAATGAATATCAAAGTTTAGAATTATGAATAAAAGTAATAGACAAATGAAAAAAAACAAAGGACATTCATTTAACAGAGTTATAAATTCTCTTTAGTGAGTGCAGACTTATGAATATTCATAATTTTATGGTATTTGAATATTTGGATCACACTATTCAATGTGAAATTTTATGAAAATAAAATACCATTTAAACGTATTTCTTCTTTGTCTTTGCTTAAAACGATTTGTGTTTTGAATAAATTATTCGTTATTTTTTTAATAGCAACCTGTTGATAAAGTTAATTGCCTAGCATATTTGGCTCGATATTCAGTATGAGGATTTTTATAATTAACAAAACTAAAGAAAAAAGTAATTACATTCCTTTTAAAGGCCCATTATATAAATTTTCAATTATTTGGGGTAAGGAGGGTTGTTTAATTCAACGGGAAGTATCTCTCGCAAGAAAAATATAATCATCTTTTTGTAAAATTTGTTGATAAAACAGTATTTCTTTCTTTATTTTCAACAATTTTTTGACCCACCACGATTATTTTATTAGCGTTTGACAGTATTTCTTTCTTCCCTCTTTAATTTATCACTTCGAAGTTATTCTTTGTTTCCTCGGTCAATCCTTTCCAAGAATTGTTTTCTCTGTTTCTTGCAGTTGTATATCTTCCGCACATTTTTACCTCCTCTAGTTTCATCACTTTCTTTATAGCAATTTCCTTATAAACTTTCTTTGTGAGTCATTGTTTGTTTTCGCTTTATTTTTTTAAAATATCTTAATGCATACAATTTACAAACGCCCTATATAAGTGTTCGGGTTTATGTGTGAGTATGTGACACTGTATTTGTATCTCTACTAGTACAACTGAATTATGAATTTTCCAACAATGGAAGTAATTAAGGCAAACAAACAAATTATACATCTATTAAGTTTTCTGTTAAAGTAAACGCTGTCTTTTACAAAAAGGCTTCTTGAAATCTCGCTCTTTATGATAAATGATGGTTGCCTTGTCGTATATGTAACGCTCCTGAAGAGAGATGAGGGACTCCAGGAGACTTCTCTAGCAGATTAAGGAATTCTTATTATTACCCTTACCTAACCACAACAAAAGTATTACAAAATATATTAGTGCTCCTTACCTCTTATGGTAAGAACTAGTACTTCTAAGGTACTAGTTATTGTACTACTTCTTTTTCGAACAACTACCTAATCTCTAACCCATTTTATGCATACTTAACATCATTCAAATCAAGGAACTAGCAGCCGGAACTCAATGACCAGCATAGGACCGGAAATATATCTAAAGATATGTTTATTAAGTATGTATTTTATATATACATACATATCTATATTATACAGGGTGGCTAAAGATTTGTTCAAAATAATAGAAATATATAATTATCTTTTGTCAAATTTGTTGACAAAAAACTATTTTTTCCCTCATTTTCAACAAAGTTTTGACCCACCCTCTATTAGCACCAGTGAATCGAATATTCGCATTAATATTCTTGCATTTATGGTCTTATTATATAGGCACTTGTGAACTAGTGGCATTAAACTGGGAAAATGGGGAAAGTTACGTGCGACTGATGTTCTTGGAGACCAACACTCGATGGCTGAAATCTTTGCCAGTAGAAAAAGTGCCATAGACGAGCCGTCTGTGCCAGACATAAGCAAGGGAAAAGTCTCGTTATATATTTATACCCATACACAATTATAAGTTATGAGCTGGTACTCCTGATGGGGCCCCATAGAGTTTTTAGTGGAGTATGGGCAAATATAATGCAAGTGACATCTGTAGATTGACTGTCATCCCACTCTTTCCATTCCTAACCCCTTGAGGAGGATTTTGGGGTAAATATCTTCCACACATTCTCACTTCTCCCCATTTTCAGCATTTTATAGACCTCCCACTACAAAATTTCTGCGGGAGATTCCATTTAAATAATAAAATGCTGGTCCAGTTGATGGTAATGTTCAAAACACATAGATACGTGCCCTTCCCGACCCAACAGTAAAAATCAACTTCTTATTACTAGGAAAATGTCTTTTTTTTCTCGCAGACAACCTCTAACCATTAACTTGGTAGGTGGAGGTCTTTGCGTATCCCTCTATTTAGTTTCTAAGTTGAATCGTTAAAGCCAGAGGCTGGACAAATAATTGCCATCGTTTTTGATAGCTAATTAAAAGTAAAAGTATATTTGTTACAAGGACTAGAATTTAGTAGCTATGCTCTTCCGAGTTTTAAAAGGACCAAAACTTCTTTATAAATACTTCAGAATATAAAAACAAATTATATCTTTAGGGGGAAATACCTACATCCCAAAATGCGAAAGTTGTTTTAATTTAACGAGCAGATAAATGTCATTTTTAAAGGGATAAAAAAGGGATTTAGGTTTCCTTGTATTTAAATAGTTTTCATATTTAAATATGACTTTGTAAAGCTAATTGTAGGACATATTTAAACTGACTATTAAAATTCTACCTTTTATTTTTCAGATGGTCTTCATCAGCATTTATCTGTTCATTCACAGTCTTCCTTGGCCAGATTGTGTTATGAACATCATTCTTAAACTTGACCGGGTAATTGAAAGTCTCCTGGAAGCAATTTCGAACAAACTTGAATGGGTCAGTGGATTTTTAACAACTTGTTTAATGTGTTGCACGTTGGCTAAAGAAGGGGTTAGTCGCGGAGTGCTTGAAGCTATGAAATGACTCCTAATCATTTCCCTCCGAAGTAATTTATTTAGCTTATATATAATAGATTATAAATATTGGCATTTTTTTCAGGATTTTTGTTTCTGATACTTAGGTGGAGGAATTTTTAAATCAAAAAGGTGCTTATTACAGTCTCAATAATTTCTGACACCATTTACATAATTATAGAGTTAACTGCATTATTTTTTACTCAGCGCATTTAAAGGTGTTTCTTAATAGTTTTATTAAGGTAAAAAATAAATCGATATCGAAAATCATCAGTCTCCATCGGGATCCAAACCAGCGATATTACGCATGCGAAGCACAGGCTTTAACCACTTCGCTACTATGGACTAAAATGAAACGCAACCTGAACTCTTTTAATAGTTTTACGGAAAGACATACCAGAGGTTTTGTACACTTCTCTCGTCCACATTTGGGTAGTAGGTAACATTTTATTTCGAAAGTATCCCTTGTAACACTAAGGTCCTCGTATGAGTTCAATAAGATAATTACGTCCCTCGCAAAGTCCTACGAAGGGCTTCAGTGTTGAACTTGATACTTTCGAATTAAAATGTTACCTACTGCTTAAAGGTGGAATGGGAGACATGTACAAGACTTCTGACCAATTAATTTGGTATGACTTCTCTGAATTTCAGATTTCCATTGTGGGTTAGTGGAAATGCTCACGCCTTGCCCGCGTGAGGTCGCCGGCTCGAATCCAGGCGGTGGCTTATGGTTTTTCATCATTCTCGATGCGTCCTAATATGACTTATTGAGCTTTTATATTAATGTACAATGCATCAAAATTTGATTCAAATTGGTCAAAACGTAGTTAAATTATAATTAATTAAATTGGATTAGAGGTAGTTGAGACACTACTGATTGAGAATGTTAAAGCAACTGTTTTGGTACGGTTGAACTAAGTGAAAATTGTTCAAGAACTTTGGTACATTGTACTCTAGTACTCGTGTCCATGAATTTTTGAAGTGGAGTTCCTCAGCAATGGTGTATGAGATGATGAGAGTTTAGTAGTTTTAGTAACCCTTTTCTTTTTTAAATTACTAATATCATTTCAATTTTTCTATTTTGGTGGAAATATAAATTAATTCCATTTTATTAATGCAGACTTTAATCCAAGACTCCATGGTTGGTTTTTGTTCGTATCTTTGAGTTTTTTCTGAGTTGTGTACTAACTTGTTTATGGTGCTTTGAAAATGTCTCCGAACCTAGCACTGCCAGTCGGAGCAGAGGTTCAAGTGCACGCCACTGGCGAATAACTTTTAATTATTTACCCGATTAATATTTAATAATTTATGTGATATGGTAAATGTTGCATATTTATTCCATAAGCTAAGGCAAAAGTCCAAACAAAACTGTTTTGTACAGCAAAATAAATAATTTCAGCAACAAAATTGAACACAGAACAAGGGTTTACATATGTAGCCGGCTTTGCAAAAGCCGTTACACTTATTACGACGCTCTCAACAAAGGACACAATAATAGTTAGGATAAAGTTAAACATTTTTTATTGTCAGGGAATAGATACTCCCTCCTCCCTCCCCACAAATGAGTCTCTGGTCGTTAACCACAGCGTCCTGGCAGTGTAGACGCCGTAGCCTTACCACTTAACCACCTCTCTCTCGCCCCTCGTCCCGATGAAAAGCTGAACGGCCGGCCCAGACTTATAATGCGCTAATCAGCTCAGGTCGTCGCCGAGACCCTAACATCGGTTACAACAGCAAGATTTCCCTAAGAGGTGATATTCAATTTCACCGCATAGGCCAAATTAGAGGAGCGTCGCCCTAAAGCCGGAAGGCCACTCCGGGCCAGCTGTACGACGCCCTGAAAAAAACCATTGGAGGAGGAGACTTCATGCGGCATGTCCACGCATCCCCCCCCCCCCTCCTGCCCTTACCCCAATGGAGTGGCGACGTATAAAAGCAAATATCTTTAGAAAAACTGAGTAGATTACGTTAGTCAGCAAGGCGACGAAGTCTCTGGCAAGAGGCCCGGGCTACCAACAGAAGGGACTAAGAAGAAGCTCATCCGGAGCTAGTTCCTGGTGGTCACAGCGAACTTTAAGTTAACTTGATTTAAGAAGGAAGTTTAACTAACTCTCGTCAGAGAAACCCTCCTATCCTGGTGTATCCCAAAGCACCGAGATAGTCCTCGCTGAGGAATACCGAAACTAAGAAGAAGCTCATCCTCGAGCCAGTTCCTGGTGGTCACACCGAACTTTAAGTTAACTTGATTTAAGAAACAAGTTCAACTTACTATCTTCAAAGAGCCCTCCCCCCATATCCTGGTGTATCCCAAAACACAGAGATAGTCCTCGCCCTTGAGGAACACCCCAAGTGAACTCGCTCCAGCACTCCCCTGAGTCAAAGGATTCAAGCATTGAGTCATATCTCGCTAGTGCGTATTATTCCCCAGAGTAATCCGAAGAGAAGAAAGAAACATTCGTTCACTGTCCCGTGGTGATATTATTTCTTACCGAAGGCTTGTGGCTTCCCATCTGCCACACGCGCCAAAGTCCTCTGTGGCTTTAAAGCTATTTCTCCCATACGAACACATCTGGACAAACGTTACACGTCGGCCCGGAAACAACATTCCTGAGGTGACGTAACCATTGAGTTCAAGGTCAGACTTAAACCCGATTCTAGTAGGAAGCTATAAAGGTATTTAAACCCCAGTATCCGTTTCAGTAAAGTCCGTTTGCATTTTTTTTTATATTAAAATGAGCTGTGGGTCAACCACCACTATAATTTCAAGTATGTCATGTAAGAAAGCCTCACTTAATTTTGTTTAATTCATTTCCGTGTATTTAGTGTGTCAAATTTCGTTGGTTCATGTTTTTTTGTTTTAATTAAAGTTTTAGTTTTTTTTAACAAATTTCTATTCAATCCTCGAAACGCTAAGCAAGGCACTAGGAACCCTCAAAGATTAAAGAATAAATAATCTGCTAAAAATAATTAATAATAATGAAATATATAGCACTCTTAGAGATAAAACGTAATCCAAGAGTTTTGACGTACGTAAACAACCCATACGTACGAACTCCATCCTTCACTCGATCCTTCCTATACCACAACACTATATAAATATGTGTTTAAATTGTAATATTAGCCAATGTGGGCCGACCTTCAACCGGAAGTTCATGTTCAACCCCATCCACCGTCTTGGCCGTGTGGGCCGAGGGACCATTCTACTGAAAGACGTAGTCCGACTGCTTCCGGATCTTTCTTACCCATGGCAGTACTTTCATGGCAAAAAGTTCACTGTAATCGGTGGCGGTGAGGCTGTAAGTGGCCGCGAATCACACCGGAGGCATCTTCTCTCCATTCGCATTCAAGACGCCGAGCATGCTCACGGAGGGCCCTAGATACTGTGGCCACCGAGAAGTTCTTCTCCTCGACCGCTGTCATTTTGAGCCAAACGGTTGACGACGTTAGGTCTCCCTGAACGAGATCGATATTTGGGGTCTTCCTCGTTCTTGAGCCTCTCTACGACGTTGAGCCCCTTGGCGATGTCAGACATGTCGAGGCCCGCATGCAGGAGAGCAGAAATCTAAAATGTTTAAAATTCCATCTCAACACACGTCTACCAAATGCAAAAGAAGTTTTAATGATACATGCTGGAAAAGTAAAACTTTAAGTTTCTTTGAATAAACGTTTTTCTATCACACACGTATACCTCAGCATAGCTTAAAAAATGTGTAATAGAAAACCTTTTCAAACCCTTAGATAAATTATATTTTGCAACATGACCTTCATTCCAAATTACAGCTGTCAAACGTTAGTCATAGTTTTCTACTAACTTGTAACAATAGTTTTTGCTAGAAATTTGGCTCTATTCTTTCTTCCATTGTACCCACAACTCTTCTTTGTTTTACACCCTTTATTGAATCCATCCACATATTTCCCTGTTATCAGATCCTGGATTTGTGATAGCCATTTCAAAATATTAATTTTAGATCCCATAAAATATGTTTACACTACAAAGGCAATTTGTTTCGGTTCTTTGTCCTGATGAAAGTAAAACCGTCTACCCAAATTCCGTTTTCTAGCTGATGGCAGGAGGTTTGCTTTCAAAATATGCATTCATATTTTTTCATAGTTCCATCGATTTCAACAACTGTTCCTCTACCAACTGTTATTAATGTTTTCGTCATAACAGTGAAGTGAACCTTATTGAAAAGCAAAACAACCCCATAACATTATGTTGACTCTATCATTCATTGCGATTGCTATGTTATTTGATGGAAGAAGTGTTTCATCAATTTTCCGCTAAACACATCATCTACGATTATGGCTACTTATTTCTAATTTTGTTTCGTCGCTCCCTAGTACTCTCTTGCAAAACTGTTTTGCTTCGGTAAATGTGTTCCTTTGGAAATGATAGAATTACGGTCACATGAGCTCCGTGAAGATATATGGCCTCTTTCTTGCCTGGTAACCGTAAAGGCAATTTTGGGGGAAGAATAGCTCCAATGTCGTGACTAAAAAATCAAATTCAGTTGCAGCCAAGCTTTGATATATTTGCTCATTAGTGGTGTGCGAGGCAAAGTTAACATTCTTTTCAATGTATTGAATATTATTGGGGAGAATTTTGGGGTCCACCTCTTGGCACGGTTTTCATTGTTTCAGATTACCCATACTTGCGTATGTCTCAACCTACGCCCGTGGAAAGTTTATTCACTTGAATATTTCTGTACACATTATAATCTTAAAATACGACACGCCAGTTCAAGTATTCAACATGTTCTTTGCTTCTGCCAATTGTAGGGAAATGTGACCAAAATGGAAACTTACAATTGTATGACAGAAGACTCCTCCACTGCCCCGAATACTATTTTGTAGCTTATTCTAGAAAGCCCCGAAGATTGAGGTCGAATCAAAATCCATTGAATGATTTATTGGACAAAAAATGTAATTTCAAATATGCGATTACAAAAAAATATACAACCGACCTCTGACCTCTTTTTATAATTTAGGTGATAATAGTAATAGAGAGAGGGAATAAGAAAGAGAATGAGAGGGAGAGGATATGTAAGAGAGAGAATGTGAGAGAGAGATAATAAGAGAGAGAAAGAAAATGGGATAAAGAGAGAGAATGAGAGAAAGAAAATGAGAGAGAGAATGAAAGAGAGAATAAGAGAGAGAATGAGACAAATAAAGAGAGAGAGAGGGGGATTATAGAGAGGATAAGAAAGAGAGTATGAGAGAAAGAATACGAGTGAGAGAGAGGATGAGAGTGAGAAGAGGAAAGAAAGGGAGAGGCGGATGAAAGAGAGAGTTACAAGGAAAGAGAGTACCCTAGGAGACCTTACGGTCCATTCAGAGAGGATTAGAGAGACGAAAGAAAAAAGAGAGAGGAGAGGTGATGAGAAAGAAGATGAGAGAAAGAGGGAGTGAGAAAGAGAAAGAAAGAGAAAGAGAAATAAAGAGAGAGAGAATGAAGGAGAGAGAGAAATGATGATAGAGAGCGAGATGATGAATGAGAGAGAGAGAATGAAGGAGAGAGAGAAATGATGATAGAGAGCGAGATGATGAATGAGAGAGAGAGAGAGAATAATGTATATAGAGAGAGTATGAGAGATGCGATGAGAGATAGAGATATAGGGTGAGAGAGAGGTTGAGAGAGAGAAGATGAGAAGAGAAGATGGGAGAGAGAGGATGATTAGGAGAGATTAAAATGGAGATGATGGGAGAAGGAGAGAGAGAGGTACAGAGAGGTACAGAGAGGTATGGCGATATGATCAGGTGAGGATTGAGTACTTGAAGCTGCTTTCCTACCTCGTAAAAGGATCTATGGTTGGGGGGGGGGGGGTATCTTATTTGGCGAAACTTCTCTATAGCAATTCTGCTATAGTAGACTCATTACTTTCCTTAAAAGCAGGTTGAATTAGTAGTAAATATGAAACACTATTTTATTATGAAAATAATATTCAAATTTCACAAGTAATGAATTGATGTTGGGAGTTAATATTTCTGGCTGTATACACCAGGGAAATCTTGATGAGGTGAATGAGTGGACTAAATTGAATTCGATTCATTCCTCGCTGGAAGGATCGTATCTGAACGCGAATGGGAAGACTTGTCCCGTTTGCTGTGATGTGCTACATTGTCTCGACTGTGCTGTATTTTCAACTAACCCTCAAGAAGGGAGTGTAGTGAAGTTATTGGAGTCGCGGATGTCAGGAGAGGACTTAGTGCAAAGATCACGACTGTGATTGTCTGACTGTCTGTTAGTCCACGGGGTGATGTTTGATAACGTGTACTGAATGGAATTGAGTTGAAAACTCCTTCATGAAAGAAGTGAATGTGAGCGCGAATGGAAAGGAGATGACCTTCCTGATATGATGCCCAGTTGTGAAGTTGTGAGTCATTCCAATGAGTAATAGTTGAGGAAGTGAGCTGAGTGGACTTGGAGAATTTAAGTCCGGCCCTGGTAAAGAGAACGTATCTGAACGCGAATGCGAAGAGACTTAGCCTGTTTACTCTAGAGTAGTTTTGAGCGCAGAGGTGGTCGAGTTATACTGCTTTTGGCACTTGAAGCGTGTTAAAGAAAAAGTAGAAAGTTAGGCGCAAAATCTAAGGATACTTCCCGCTTTAGGGTGGCTACCTCCTCCAATAAAAACAGGAGGAATCTCTAACCAGTTCAAGAGGCAGTATATCTTTCTTCTCTCTTGAAAAATACGTTCTTCGGTTTGGCGTGAAAAATTCACGTTTTTTATATCTCTTATGCTTGTCGATGCTTCCTTTACCAGTGTGTCTCGCTTTGCTGAGCGCAGTGCGTAAAAAGCAAATTGACTGAGTCCTTCATAGCTGATCCTGACCTTGATAATTCATTTATTTAATGTAGAAAGATGTTGAAAAAGTGAAAGACCCCTCTTTGTTTCCGGTAATAGGGGGACTGGGGAAGAGAAGAAAAGCGGTGAAACTTAAATATAGAATGAGGTAGAAAGTGTTCCAGGGGATTGGTCCATCTCAATATATATATATATATATATATATATATATATATATATATATATATATATATATATATATATATATATATATATATATTTATATATATATATATGAATCCAAAAAACCGCAAGAAACAGAAAATGGCAAAATCTTTCTTCGGAAATAATATTTCCTAATTAGCGAATTAGGAAATATTATTTCCGGATTAATTTAATTTTATCTTTTCTGTTTCTTGTGGTTTGTTAGATTTATTTTCATCATTTTTTCGCGCTCATGAAAGATTTATACATTATATATTCGCCACGTGTTTACTTCAATTCTCCTTTGCCCTTTGAATTCTCTATTAATTTTCTCTCTTTCATAGTCCCGATCGACCTGGCGAATCGTAACTTAAAAGCTTGTTTATTCGAACAATTTTTTGGTCTTGAAAAATATGGGTTGTTTGTTTCAGGGAGTGGATTTAGCGTTTGTAATTCGAGGGTGATTATAGTTGTAGTAAAAGTGGAAATGAGCATGAGTCAGAGTTTAAAGTTGGGTTTGTAAATCTAATATAAAGAGATTCACGTGTACGTAGTTGGTTTCCGTTGTTTGTTTTATCTTTAATTCAAAAATTATTTAAACTGGGTTTATGGTGTGGATGACTATTTTCGTAGTGTATTCGGATAGGGGAGAATTCAGGAGTAGTGAGCGGGGCTCCAGTTCTGTTGCCATGCCTAAATAGCGCAAATACGGGTATGTAGTGTGCGCATTTTTATAATTTTAATATTACCACCTCTGCTGCTTCCCATTTCCCATATATATAATTTATAGATATCTGATAACTTCTCTAGAAAAAATTCTTGTGTCCGTATATATTTACAATGTCATATCCTTTAGAATGGGTTCCTACCCGAAACGTCTCTAACAAGAAGTTAATATATAATAATGAACTTCCTAAATTTAGCCTACTTATTTATCTTATATATATATATATATATATATATATATATATATATATATATATATATATATAAAACCACTGTGGAGGAGCGTAGTATTTATTATCTCGAGACCAGTTTCGGCATGGAGTTTGTCATGCCAGCCTCAGTCGAACACTAAGAATACATGCAGTCACACCAAGCGTACAATATATATATATATATATATATATATATATATATATATATATATATATACTTTACAGAGATCCGATTGGAGTTCCTAATCAGGGGGTGTGAATTTAAGTTTATTCGACCATTAAAAAATCATTCTCTACCACCAAACCTATAGAAAGAACCAACCAAGCAGGAGTCTATTTAATCCCCTGTAAAGAAATTAACTGCCCTTTATTTTACATAGGCGAAACAGGAAGAAATATAGATAAGAGAATGTATGAACACAGAAGAGACATTAGACGGGGGAACACAGCCTTTAGTCTTTCCACACACAGTAATAACTTTAATCACCCGATAGATTTCCCACAGGCCAAACTAATCTACTCGTGCAAGAACTTTCGCAAAAGAAAGGTCATTGAATCCACCCTCATAGATAAAATCCCTAACTTTAACCTTTCGGTTGGTCAATTTAAATGCAGCCACTACGTCAAAGATCTAATCTTAAAAGATATCCTTAATTAACTTAAATTCACACCCCCTGATTAGGAATTCCAATTGGATCTCTGTAAACTATATATATATTTAACGCTTGGTGTGACTGCATGTATTCTTAGTGTTCCACTGAGGCTGGCATGACAAACTCCATGCCGAAACTAGTTTCGAGATAATAAATACTACGCTCCTCCACAGTGGTTTTATTTACATATTTGAACTCTGTCATTGGATTTAACAATTGTTTATATATATATATATATATATATATATATATATATATATATATATATATATATATATATATATATATATATATATATTGAGACAAAGAAAATGCACGACTGAGCTTCGAGGGTCTATTCTGAGCTTTCAAACCCAAGCTAGGGTCCTTCTTCAGAGAAGTGAGCAGAGCGGAGTCCAAACTAGGAATGCTTTAGGTTGGTCGATCGATGTATATAGAAAAAAACAGATAGGAATCACTGTGTAACACAGGCGATCAGGTAGTGGTAGAGGAAAATGATACGGAAATAACTTGAAAGGGGATAGGAAGAGTTGATAGGTCGGTGGCTAGACACCGATGCGTGGTGTGGCTGGTCTCGAGATGTTCGTGAGTGGACGACAGTTGGAGTTTGGTTAGGAAGGAGATCGTGTGTGCTTAGTTGGAAACGCGTTATTCATGATGCTCTTAACTTATGCGTAGAACGGTATGGGTTGCGGGTGGTAATGGGTTGCGGGGTATAACAGTGCCATCGCAACATACAGTCTTGCGTGTAGTGCGGTGTATATGGGGTCTCTGGTGAGTTTCCAGAGTTGTTTTGTGAGTCTAGTGTGAACGAATGTGTTGAGGGGTGCTAATTTGTTGTTGTCGTGTAGTGTGGACACTCTCACGTATATGGGAGAGCGGCAAGCGCGCTTCAGAGCAGAGTTTTGAATGCACTGAGCCTTCCTCTGCCACGCGACACTCGCAGCTACGAGGGACGGTGGGGCATACGTGAGAAAATGTCGCACGAGTGTTTTATATAGGTGCAACTGTAGTTTCATGCCCGCAGGGTAGAACCTGCACAGAATTTTGTTTGTGCGTGCGGCTCTTGTTTGTATTATGTGCTGGTGTATATTAAACCTAAGGGACTTGTCAAAAGTTACTCCAAGGACTTTTGTCTGTTGTGTGTAGTCCAGCCTTGTTGGGTTTAGGTGGTTGCAATCTGGTGTGTGTGAGAAAATTTGTAGGTTATGAATGTAGTGATCTCTTGCGCCGAAGAGTGTCATCTGTGTCTTCTAAGGATTCGTGGCAATCAGCCATTTATCCTCGTATTCTGTCTTTTCGTCTAGTATTATTTGTGCTTGGTACGCGATCTCGTCTGGTCTGCGGCCGCTGACGAGAATGGTCTCGTCATCGGCGTAGGACACTGTGTAGGTGTGACGGCAGTTTTCGGGTGGGCGTGAAGTGTCGTTTGTGTACATGATGTAAAGTGTGAGTGCCAGTACGCTTTTTTGGGGAACGCCTTAGCGTGAGGTGAAAGGTTGTGAGAGGGTATTGTTGTATTTTATGTGACGTAGTGCGAGAAGAGCCTTCTGGTGCAGAGAGGGTAACTCCGTATTGTTGGCAAGTTTCCAACGGAGTCCCTCATGCCACACCTTATCAGAGACCTTATCCACGTCCTTGCTGATGGAGAGTGTCTTTTGTCATACCTGGCGTTTTTTTTGTATTCTGTCGTGAACGATGGTCGCAGCCGCCTGAGTGGACCGGCCCCACCCAAACCCATATTGGTGGGGGGAGAACAAGTCCCTCTCTTCAAGTAGTCACGTAGGTGGCAGATGATCATACGGTCGAGTATTTTGCCTAGGTGCTCTAATAGAGCAATAGGCCTGTAATTGTTTGGGTGTTTGGGTCTTTGTTCATTTTGTGTAGAAGTATGTTGTGAGAGACTTTGAATATTTTGTGGAAGTGGCCTGAGGCTAGTGAGGCGTTGAATAGGTGCGTAAATGTAGGGTATATGTTTGCAGGAAGGTTGTGTATTAATGCGGCTGGTAGTCTGGAGGGGCCAGGTGCTCATGAGCGTGGGCCCAAAACCACTCCTGGACTTTCTGAAGGTGCTCTTGCGCGTGCGGTTTGGGTGTGTGGTGTGTGTGTGTACTATGTCCCAGGGGGACCTAAATGCGTCGAGAATAACGTTGTAGTCTCTGAGTGCTTGGTTATTTACGTGGAGGGTGGAAAAGGGCACCTGTATTAACAGCCGTGCTGCGGTTGGTAAAGTAGCACCAAATTGGCCATCTTGACAAATTGTAAAGGAAGGGGTTTATAGTCTCGAAAAAATTACAATTTGGACAAAGTGAACAATGTGAGATTAATATGAGCAATTATGAGACTGAAATAAATAAATTTAAAAATTGTTAACTTTGTCCAAATTGTAATTTTATCGAGACCATAAACCTCTTCCCTTTCTTTACCCTTAATACCTTTACGATTTGCCAAGAAGGCCAACTTGTTGCTACTTTACTAGCCGCAGCACGGCTGCTAATACAGGTGCCCTTCCCAACCTAAAACATTCTTAGTTTAACCTCCGCTCTGCTCACTTCTCTGAAGAAGGACCCTAGCTTGGGTTTGAAAGCTCAGAATAAACCCTCAAAGCTCAGTCGTGCATTTTCTTTCCCTCAACATATATATATATATATATATATATATATATATATATATATATATATATATATATATATGAAGTAAATTGTTGCTGAAACAGCAACATTATAATAAAAATTATTGTGCACAAAATGTTAGAGTAAATAATATATAATCATTGATACAGAATAAAAAATAATAACGATAACCAAGTAATACGGTTATAGTGTATGTCACTATTCTGATCACTTAACTTTAATGTTACAATTAACGTGTTGGTTTTAGGGCATATCGAGAATTTTGACTAGAGTCAGAGTTCTGTATTTATTTACTTTTTAATTCGCGAACGAGTTGGTTGCAGGGTTGCCTGTAAATTGACAGTGTGGCTACCGACCTTGCTCTAGTCATATACGTCTTGTATCTCTTCCGGTCATGTAGTCTAAACAAATCTTCTACATTTCCTATTGGAAGAGATGCCGCCAGCCTGTCACAAATAACGGTCCTTCATGAATGCAGGAATACACTCACTGTCTCTATCTCAGTCCTTCTGTGAAGCTCCTTGACGTGACATAATCCTGCCATTTTATGTTGTGGATGAAGCATAGGACCCAATTTTGAACCATTTGCATTTGAATTATCCTGCTTGTTAGAATGTATTGAGTGGAACTGCTGGGTACATCTGTTTTGTTCTCATTAAGGATGTATATAGTTTCTTCTTATTTTTTGCGTTTAGGTTTCGAAATCGGTGAAGTTCGGTGAGTTCCATTTTCGCATCTCTAACTTTGGAGTTTATATGGCTTTTTGTGCGGCGTTTGAAGATTTTGAAGCCTAGAATGCTCACGCTTGGGGAATTGTCCACTATAGTTTTTCTCTAGTCGGATAGGCTCCAACTTCCGTCCACCCATCGTACTGCGGTGAATTTGGTCCTATTTCGTTGGATTTTCCACTTCTCATACCTTGAGACTTTTTACGCTTTACCTGCAGTTGTCTTCGACATCAGTCTTCCAGATCCCGTTTGGCGAGTCACAATCTGAGCGATGTCGTCTGCGAACTGTACATTGAGCTTTCAGGGGAGCAGCGATTTCAAAATATCCCTGGTGTAGACCGTAAAGAGGGTAGAACACAGACACCCTCTTCGAGGGACTTAGAATAGCAAGTCTAATGGGGCTCCGGCATTGTTCCCTAATACTATCACTGCTCTCCTGCTGGTGAGATAGCTATGGAGGATTTTCCAAAAATTGGGGGACAACTAAGTCTTGAGATATTGTATTTGAGGCCGTTAATCCATACGTTGTCGAAGGCGTCTTTTTCACGTTCAGGCAAACTACATCCACCATGCAACCAAAGGCTAATCTGTTAGCCACATGCTGATATGTTAAGGCAATTGCGCTCTCTGTGCTTCTTTTCCTGCAGTGAGTGTGACAGATGGGACACCAGCCTGTTATTTAGGATCTTTTTGAATACTTTCCCAATTAGGCTTCCATGGTTTGGGAATAAATATCATTTTGGTTGTCCCCAGGCCGCCTGAGAAGTATCCTGCCACTAATGTCACCTTGAAAAGATTCATCAGTCTAGTTTTGTGTCCTCACTGCGGCCTGTTTCAAATTCCTCGTATATATTAGACTTAGGCCGGGGGCCTTTGCTTAAATCTAGTGATTGCAGTGTCTTGCTCTTCTTGAGTGATCGCCATGCTTTCCGGGATGCACTCTCACAACTTGTTGAGATTCGTTGTTCTGTACGGGATGAATCTTCTGTATGTCTCTCCATGTGCTCCAGAGCTATATCTTCAAAGGTCAAATCGAAGTTTTCATCCTCTTCTTCGGAGATGCGATAAACCTCTCTCTAGAATTGTCTAAAAAGCTCGGCTTTTCTTGTGGAGTTCTGGCGCACTTGTTAAAGTGCACTATAGTAAAGGCAACCTTCGATGTTGGTCACCTTCAACTTGCTGGTGACGTTCCAGAAGCTTCTGGGATTGTTCTCAACATCTAGGTCATGGATCATATGCTCTCATTTTTACCTATTCTCCCACAACAGCGTGGCATTCACTTGTCGTTTGAACTACTGGACCAGTAGAAAGTCCATTTGGCTGGCTTTTCCAGTGGCCAGGAAGTCGTTATAAATAAGCTAGAAATAATGCTGCAGGATTATCTTCTTTTGAGTTGGGCGCCTCGGAATCAAGATCTTGTGCCTTGTAATAGGGATAATGTTATCCACGGGCCTTGATGGCCTTGAAAAAGGTGAGATTGGCTATTTGTATAATGAAAGTGGACGTAAGGTGTCCATTCGCCATTACGTGGGCATGTTCGTAATAATGCAGTTTGTGCATATCCTTAGGCTGGTGGAATTTTAAGTGAAAAGGGAAAAAGTGGGAAATCAACCTCCACCTCCACAATCTGAACGTTGTGCCTTTATTAAGGAAGCATAGTTGCTTTGTTTATCAGAAGGCGACTTATTTTTTCCATTGGCTTGGCGTAAAATATGAGAAGGCATATTTATGGGGCCTCATAGTTTGATTAACGAATCATCCCCTGATGGAGAGCTTAAATTCCATCAAACCTCTAATGACAGCGTGAAAGAGCTGAGAAGTAAATGACTTTCCTAAAGCGAGAGTCAGGCTAATTTTATCTGTACATCATAAAATTATAAGATTTCAGAGCCGACAAAGACCGTGTGGTCCACTTCTTGGCCAGCTCTCCTTCGAACCACGCCGATGCACATAAAGTGTGCATCTAAGCAGTTCTTAAACATGCTTATGGCTGTTGATTTAACGACGATTTCCGGCAACTCGCTCCGCAAGGAAGCATCCAACTCGAAAAGGGTTTAAATTTTAACTTTAGCAAAATTGTTTAGGATCTTAAAGACTTGTATGAGTTCTCATCTTAACCTTCTCGTCTCAAGTGATTGCAGGTTGAGTGCTTTAAGTCTGTCTTCGTAGTACTTTTGGCGTAGTCTGGTTATCATTTTTGTAGCACGATGTTGCACTCTCTCCAACATTTATATATCTTTCCGCAAGTATGGATTACAAAACTGGACTGCGTACTCCAAATGAGGTCGAACCAAAGATTTATACAGGAGAATTACTATATTTTCCGATTTGTAAGCAACATTTCTATATGAAACCGAGGACTGTCTTCCAACTTTCAAATCGTTGCAGACTATAACACCCAGATCTTTTTTTTCTGATAACTTTTTCAGTGGCAGGTCTTTTATTGTATAGTTGAATTCTTCGTTTCTTGCTCTAATAATTAGTACCTTGCATTTATCAATGTTGTGTTGCATCTACCAATTTTCTGACCATTTCACAATGCTGTTTATGTCTCTCTGGATTTAATGTAGATCGGCAAGTGTTATTGATTTACCACTAAGATTTTTATCTCAGCAAATTTCGAGAATACGCTCACTATGCCTTCATCTAAGTCGTCTATATATTGTCGTAGTATTGCAAGGATTGAGTGGTGGTGTGCGTAGATATAGGTTTGTTAAGTACTTCAAAATCTCCTTGATTAAGTTTTCTCTAAAGGTGCTATATTTTTATTATTTTATTTTTTAATCTTTGAGGATTTCTAGTGCCATGCTTGGCGTTGCGAGGATTGAATTAAATACTCCTAAGAAAATAGATCTTTAATTACAACGTGAACAAAAAATGAAATCTAACAAAACAAATTACACAGTTAGGAATTAAACGAGTTTAAGTGAGACTTACTAAATTACACAAATGAATATACAGTAATGGTTGACCCAAAGCTCACTTTAAGATTTAACGCTAATTGACCTTCAAAAAAATTAATGGAATTTATTTAACTTTAAAAAGAACCACAAGGAAATCTGGTTGGAGACTGACCTTGGCCTCAATTTTTACGTAGACGCAAGAAGGTTGTCTGCCACCAGGTGCGTGGACGTCTTCACAGCCACTCCAGCTGTTTATCTGGCACGGGGATAAGTTTAAAGCTACAGATAAATTCGGTGATGGCGACGGATGGCGTTAAGCACATTGTCTTGGGAAGATGATTTCACCAAAGGGACAGGGAAAGTATGCTGCTTTCAATTTTCTGGTAAATCTTGGAATAATTCGCACTGACGAGCGATGAGCAAACGAGTGAATCTTTTGACGAAGAGGAAGTGTTTGAAGAAGTTCACTTTGGGGTATTTCTCAATGGTGAGGACTATCTCTGGGTTTTGTTGTAAAACGGGATACGGGGTTTCTCTGACGAACGAGAGTTGAGCTTGTTTATCAATACAAGCTAACTTAAATTTCGGTGCAACCACCAGGAACTGGCTCAGATTGAGCTTCTTCTGTGTTCCTTTCGTAGGGTTGCCGGGCCTCTAGCCGGACTTAGTTGTCTCGCGGACTAACACAATCTGCCCGTTACAGGATTTTAAATTCAGTGTAACCACCAGGAACTGGCTCAGAATGAGCTGTTTCTGTGTTCATTTCGTAGGGTTGCCGGGCACTTAGCCGGACTTCGTCGTCTCGATCGCAAACTCGATCTTCCCTGTGACAAGATGCTAATTTCTGGTGTGACCACTAGGGACTGGCTCAGGATGAGTTTTTTCTATGTCTCTTTCGTTGGTTGTCGGACCTCTAGCCGGACTTCTTCGTCTCGATGACTAAATCGATCTCCTTGTTCTTCTAAAGTTATCGGCACGTATACTTTACCACTCCACTAAGGGTAGGGGAAGGAGGGGGGATGAGGTCTTCGGAATTTAGCCTCCTCCTCTCACGGTGTTTCTCCGAGCGTCTTCCACTTAGACCTATAGGCACCTTCTGTCTTTTGGTCGACTCTCCTCTAATTTCGTCAATGAAGTGAAATTAAATACCAACTCTTAGGGCAAATATTGCCGGCTTAAGCAATGTTAGGCTCACCGGACCCGAAAATTGATGATTCGAGCATTATGTGGTTGTGGGAGACCTTTCTGATGATCCTCGAAGCGAGGGGAGAAAGCTGGGGGGAGGGGGAAGTAATAGGGTTACTCGCCAAATGACAGGACGTTGCGGTTACCGAACAGGGCCTCAGTTTTGAGGGTGGGATATCCATTTCCCTACATTCCTCCCTTCGAAGAGGTTAATAGGGGGGAGGGGGGCAGACTCCCGTGAGAAACAAAGAAAAACAAACAAACATCATCGACAAACTCAAACTTCCCTCTCTTAGACCATAATACTGATTCTTACGGTTAGGTGGGTCAACCCTCCTATTAAGTTAAGTATCTGTGAACTTGGGCGCACGCACGCTCGCGTACAAAGGCAAGGGATTGACCTAGGCCTCGCAAACCTACTGGGTACCTTTCAGGAAACCCAATTTAACAGAATAACAAAAAAACAAATCATCGATTACATAGAGATAAAAAAAGAGCCTGGCTCTAAAGTGGTATCTAGCCAGCTACTTCCTTACATTTCTAAACCTTAAGACCTTAAATATATACACAAAACACGAACACAAAAAAAATGAAGAATGGTTTTAAGATTAACGGGAGATGAAATAGCCCTCGATGGGGTTTCGAATCAGCTTATACAGTGGCTTTACCTTATAAGCACCTTTGATATATTTAATGTTAAAATGGTGCTCGATGACTAATACTTTCCAGCGCATGAGTCGGCCGTTCTGGTTATTGGGTCTACCCAATTATGTCAAAAACTAGTAATGGTATTCCAACGTACTCTTACTAGCTTTTTTATGGCAACTGAATAACTTTAATAACCCCACTATGTCTAGGGCGGCCTGTTGCATGGTTGCATAAGTGATGGGAACGGGAGTCCCATTGTCATCCTTTATCAAGCTAAACTGGGATATCGGGTTTGGATTTGATCTAATGGGGTCGAGGAAACGTTAATTGGCGTAGCTCTCGCATTTCGTTAAGGGAGAAGGGTACTGAGGGTAGTGGATACTGGTTATCCGCTTCTACCGTCTGACCCTTTCTTGATGTCCTTTCATGTGCGAGCATTCTTTTTATTTCTTCTCTCCATCTGTATTCTTCTTTCTTCTACCCCCCCTCTCTCTCTCTTTGTATTCTTCTTTCTTCTATTTTTATGTCCATCACTATTCTTCTTTCTTCGCTTCATTTTTCCTTTTTCGCTACCTTCCCTTCCAGGTGCGAGATGGTCGGACCTACTTCCGGGGCCGTATCGAAGGCTTGGGAACTAAGCTCTTCGTCGACGTAGTTCTCACGAGGAGATAAAGGGGGTGGGACCATGGACCTCTTATTTGCGGGCATCCGGGTGACTAGGAGCTGAGCCACCGGATTTGGGGACAGCTGAGCGCTCTGGCCTATTAATACTGAGCAGAATCCAATAAGTGCTGCCACTACCTTGGTCCAGCCAGTAAAATACTGCGACTGAATGTGGCATCTGACAACGGGGAACTTGGTTAGTCTACCTAGGAAATCCTGGACGACCACTAACTTCTGGTGCTGGGGGCTGACAGGGGAAAGCAATTTATTTGACACCACGATACAGGTGTACCTCGTATTACGTAACAAGGTTGAGACTCGGTGACCATTTACAGCCCCAGTCTCTAACTTTAGTCCTCCGGGAGAATTTTGTTAAACACAAAGTTTACCTGTTGGTCAGGGGAATTCGATGTGGTCAAAGGAGGCGCGTGATTAAGAGGTTGTTCTTGGTCAAGCGTTGCAGCGAGGTTATATACCTACTGACTCGAAGGTGACTTAAGCCTCGAATTTGGGGGCAATTATAACTAATGTGACTTGGGGTGCCATAATTATAGCAGGTTATGGGGTTTCTGGGGTGTGCAGATTTCTTGACCAATTTAGGGGTGTTATTTTATGGGGGTTTCTGTGGATACCCCCTTTTTTTGGAGAAAAGGGTTTCTGGGGATACCCACCTTTCTTGGGAGACAAGGGCTGCTTCTTTCTGACCTATCGAGGGTATAACCTATGGTTGGAAGCGTGCAGATCTGCTTCCTACATGCAGGCCTTAAATGAAGCGGCTCGCCTGACCTTAAAGAAGGTGCTTATATCTTGGGGGAGGGTACATAGAAATTGGTCCCGCGCATGAAATAGGTGAGGGAGTTGAACTCATTCTCCACTTGTTCTGACTCTAGCCAGAATTGGAGATGCCCTCTGAGGATAAATGACCTTGGCCTCAATTTTTATGTAGACGCAAGAAGGTTGTCTGTGGCCACTCCAGGTGTTTGTCTAGCACGGGGATAAGTTTAAAGCTACAGATGAATTCGGTGATGGCGACGGATGGCGTTAAGCACATTGTCTTGGGAATATGATTTCACCAAAGGGACAGGGAAAGTATGCTTCTTCCAATCTTCTGGTTAATCTTGGAATAATTCGCACTGACGAGCGATGAACAAACGAGTGAATCTTTTGTCGAATGGGGAATGTTTGAGGAAGTTCACTTTAGGGTATTTCTCAATGGCGAGGACTATCTTTGGGGGTTGTTGTAAACCGGGATAGGGGGTTTCTCTGACGAGAGATAGTTGAGCTTTTTTCTCAATACAAGCTAACTTAAATTTCGGTGTGACTACCAGGAACTGGCTCAGCATAGGCTTCTTCTGTGTTCCTTTCGTAGGGTTGCCGGGCACTTAGCCGGACATCGTCGTATCGTTAGCAAACTCAATCTTCCCTGAGACAAGATGCTAATTTTCGTTTGCTTACCAGGAACTGGCTCAGCATGAGCTTCTTCTATGTCCCTTTCGTTGGTTGCAGGGCCTCTAGCCGGACTTCTTCGTCTCAATGACTAAATCGATCTCCTTGTTCTTCTAAAGTTATTGGCATATATACTTCAGCATCCAACTAGTGGTAGGGGAAGGAGAGGGAGGGGTGAGTTCTTCGGAATTTAGCTTACTCTTCTCAATATGCTTTTCCGAGCGTCTTTCACTTAGCTCTAAAGGCATCTTCTGTCATTTGGTCGACTCTCCGTAATTTCGTCAATGAAGTGAAATTAGATACCAACTCTTATGGCAAATTTTTGCTGGTTTAACCAACGTTAGGCTCGCCAGACCCGAAACTTGATGATTCGAGCATTATGTGGTTGTGGGAGACCTTTCTGATGACCTCGAGGCGATGAGAGAGAGCGGGAGAGAAGGGGGGGGGGGGGTAAGTAATAGGGCTACTCCGCCAAATGCTAGGACATTGCGGTTACCAAACATGGCCTCAGTTTTGAGGGTGGGATATGTATTTCCCTACACATATATTAGAAAAGCCAATGGACCCAGCACGGACCCCAAGGGTACTCCGCTTGTTACGTCTCGCCATCTCGATTGGTGACCATTTATGACTGTGCGTTGTTTCCTTCCGTTGAGCCAGTCTTCGATCCACTTCAATACGTTTCTACCGATCCATGAGCGGTAATCTTCTTAAGTAGACCTTTGTGGGGGACCGTATTGAAAGCTTTTTCAAAATCTAAGTAGATTACATCTGACGCTCTATTCGTGTCATACTCTTCGATGATGGTTTGAAAAAATTTTAGTAGATTTGTTAAACATGATTTGTTTTTCGTAAAATCGTGCTGTGATTTTCGGATGATGCCTAATGTGTCTAAATGTTTGACTATTTTCTCTTTTATAATATATTCGAGCAGTTTTCCGATTAGAGATGTCAGGCTTATTGGCCTATAGGTGCTTGAGATGTGCCGGTCACCCCTTTTAAAGATTGGACTAATGTTTGCACTTTTAAAGTCTTCTGGAACGACACCTTCTTCAAGTGATTTGTTAAATATTGTGGTGAGTGGCTTGGTTATCGTTTCTTTCAAGTCTTTCAGGTGGCGAGGATGTATCAAATCCGGACCTGACGATTTGCTTAACATTAAATTGTCGATATGTTTGATTACGTCTTCTTCTGTTACTTGAATACTAGTCATAAATGATTCTTCTTTGGTGAATATTAGTGCATCAATGTCTGGAATGGTGTCGATGTTTTCCGTTGTAAAAACTGACGCATAAAATTCGTTTATAATCTCGTCAATGGCACCTGGGTCAGATATTAAGTCTCCATTTTGGTTTTTAAGTGGACCAATTGAGTCCTTTGTCGTGTTCCTGTTGTTCACATACTGGTAGGATATCTTTGGGCTTTCTTTTTCATTTCTAGCTAGCTTAATTTCGTAGTTCTTCTTTAATTTTCTAATTAGCTTTTTGACACCGCGTCTTAGTTCTAAGTATTCGTCTGGACGTGCTCCGCGAGTATCTCTGCAACATTTATATGCCTGATTTCTCCTTTTGATTATATCCTTGATCTCGTTGTTCCACCACTTTGGTTTTACCGTAGATTTTTCTTATGACGTCTTGAGACGTATATTTGGTCAGCGTTTCTGAATTTTGTTATGAAATCATTACACATTGAAGTGACAGTGTTGTTATTATTACTCCTAGAACTAAGGGAGTTCTTCAAAACACGCTCATAGTCTTTAAAATTTGCTTTATTAAAGTTAGGTACAAGCATACGATTTGAGTCTGTGTTTGAACCGGTAGCAATTTTAAATCTGAGGGAACTGTGATCGCTGTATCCGAGCGGTTAGCGACTTAACATTTTTCAAAAATTTTTCCTTTGTCGTTAAAATAATTTCTAGGGTATTGTTTCCTTGCGTAGGTCGATCAACATATTCCATAAGGAAGTTATCATCTAGGAAGTTAAGTAATTGTGATCCAACTCTGTCAGCAGTATCATCCGCAAAGTTTACATCTGGAAAGTTAAGGTTACCGATTATTATTGTAGCTGTGGATCCAATAGGTTCATGGAGCGAGCGGAAAATAAGCTGATATGACATTTCCTTGTGGGATGGAATTCTATAGACAACGATAGTGTTGAATACTATGTTTCCAGCTAATGATTTCGCGCATACAATATCCGCATCGCTATGATTCTCCACCTCAACCTCGATGAGATTTAAATTTTATTTGCAGTATAACATTACGCCGCCCCGTCTTCTACCAACCCTCTCCTTGAAAAAGAGATTGTAACCTGAGATTTCGAATTCACCGACAAAGTCTCTATTAAAAATATTCGTCCAACTCTTGGAAATTTCCATTAGATCAAAGTTTTCATTTTCTACAAGAAGCTTAAATTCGTCCATTTTATTTCTAATATTACGTACTTTAGCATAATAAACGTTTGAAGAGGGCGGCATTTAATTCAGGCGTCGAATGCTGCAGCCCGCTATAACGGCTCCACGTCGTGAGACTGACCTGCAGGAAAGACCTCTACAGCATTATTTAAGACTTTGCCAAGTCTTGCAGCTCCAACCTACTTCAGATGGAGTCCGTCTTGCTGGAACAAGTCTTCACGCCCATAGAAGTCCTTCCAGGTTTCCATAAAGTGCACTCCTTCTTCCTGGCAAAGACCTTTTACGCAGTTATTGATGTAAAATACCTTTCCGTAGAAAGCGTTCTGCGCCCTTATTCTTAGAGGAATGCGTGAAAAAGAAACATTCCTACTCTTTTCTTTCAGTTTCCGCATCAGCTGCCGGTACTTCGTCAGAAGGTCTTCAGATCTGGTAAAAAAAATATTGTTAGTCCCGACGTGGATCACAAAAGCCGTCCCCTGCGTGGATCCACTCGTATAATCATCGAGCGAATCTATCAGGTTTTCGACTCTTCACCCTGGGTAGCAGTATCTCCTCCTCTTCGCTTGTCGCCTTCCACAAAATTCTTCCAGTTGTTGCCTGGCGATGGAGTCTCTCACCAGGCGAATCTCCATTTCCTCATCCCGTGAGTCGTCTAAAACAGGAAATTTATTTGTCATTATTGCCGGTAGCCTCCGCTTCAGGGGTCTCAGTGCAACTCCTCGTGTCCGTTCGCACGCCTCTCGACTCATGTGCGTCCGTGAGGCATTGGCGCTGCTGCTTCACGCGATTCCCGTGTTGTCTGATTTCCGTGGTGCGTTCCAACTACTACAGGTGTCTCCGGTCCTCGTTGTTCGCCGGAGACAGACATTGCTGCAGGCGCCACTGCGTGCTCGGACACCTTCTTGTCGTTCCCGGCCACCTGTGAGTAACTAGGCTGCCCATCATTTCGCGTCGCCAGTTCCTCAACCCTGGCACGTACCGCTGCTAGCTCCCGGCTTAAGCGACGGAGCTCAACTTCCAACTAGTCACGAAACCAACAGCCTCTACAACTTGTTCGTTGGCGTTTAAAGTAAGCCAGCAAAAACCGCCCTTCGCACATCGCTCAGACACGTTTCTGTAGAGTCATCTTAAAAACAAGTCTGTTTAACCTAGTAATAAAAAAATAATTGTTATTTTACCTGAAAAATAAATAGACATTATATTCCTGAAATAAATGGATAAGTGTTATACCGTCTGAAAAAAGTAAGCAATGAATACTTTACCTGAAAAAAACCTTTTAATTTTCATGAAATACGAATAAGCGTTGTATTCCTAAAAGAAATGGAGAAATGTTATGACAGACAGGAAAAAAAGAAACTATGTTATTTTACCTTATTTTACCTGAAATAGAAATAAACGTTATATTCCTGAAAGAAATGGAAAAGGGAAAGGTTGCCTGAAAAAAAAGCGAGCAATGTTAGATTGCCTAGAACTAAGGCACCACGTCAGCTAAATCAGCTATCAGCTGTCCAAATGGCGCGAACCGAACCTCTGCCTGTATTACTCCGCCAACAAGGAGGAAGAATATATACAGTATTACGTAACAGAGACCTATTAATTATATTGACTGGAGTTAAGCGTAAACATTAATCCACCTGAAAAGAATAAATAAGTTAAAATAAATTCACTTGTGCAGACGACTATTCCGTGACGCAAGCTCCCATTGGAAACAAGGAGTTCATTACAAATAGACACTCAGCCTCTGAAAGACAATGTAATAGTCTTTTTTTGAACACTGAAAATGATTACATAATTACATTCACTATCGAGATAAATGCATAAATGCAAAATTTATGACAAGAAATATAATTCTGGACAGAAATAAATTGAAGCAAAAAAATCACAAGATAATAGTAGAAAATAATGTACAATCAAATATATTAAAAAACAACGTAATCATAAGATATTCACATGACAAGATAAATAACTAGATAAACAGAATAATGAGATTGACATAATTACAACATAAATGAAAGTAACAAGGTATCATGAATCGATAGTAAAGGTGTAGTAGCTAATGTCATAACCAACAGTACAAATGGAAAAAAAGCTCTGCTTGCTGACCAAAATCGCGTGCTCTCACTTATTCTGATTTATCAACTTACGACCTTCAAAACTTTCAATAATTCCCGGACTATCCTTGGGAGGACAGTGGCGATTCTATCATTCGTTAAAACCTAGCTTAAAATAGAATAGCCTGGCTGTGCCGGGCCTAACCTAGCATAGTTTACTATAATCTAGCTAGCCTAGTATAACCTAGCATAGTATAGCCTAATTTATCCTACCTTAGCTTAATATAGCCTAACCTATCGTATCCTAGTATAGCCTAGCCTATTGTATCTTTGTATAGCCTAGCCTATGGTATCTTTGTATAGCCTAGCCTATCTTATCTTAGTATAGCCTAGCCTAGTTTAGTAGACCCTAATCTAATCTAGCATATTGTAGTATAGCCTAACTTAGCTTAGTCTAGTATAACCTTGCCTAGCGTAGCATTTCCTAATGTATATTAGCCTAGACTAATCAGGTATGGCTCAGCATTGCATGCCAGAACCTAGTCTAGCGTCGCCTAGAGTAGCCTAGCCTAGTATAGCCAAGGTAGAATTTGGCTACGATAACATAGCCAATATATCCTTGCATACGATAGCGTAGCCTAACCTACATACTATAGGTTAGCTTGTTATAGCCTATCTTAGCATAACCATACCTAACATAATAGAGCCAAGCGTATCATCTTATAGCCTAGCCTATTATATCCTAGACTAGTATAACATATCATACGCAAGACGAGAATAACCTTGCATAGCTTAGCCTGTTTTAGCATTGGTTAGCTGACCTATCGTAGCCTAACATAGTATTACCTAGCATAGTATAGCCCTCCCTAGCCTATTCTACTTCAGTCTACACTAGCATAGCATATTATAGCTTAGTCTAGCCTAGTATAGCTTAGCCTAGCCTAGCCTAGCCTAGCATAGTATAACATAGCGTAGCATTAATTATCCTAGACAAGTAAGCCTATAATATCCTATTATACCCTGGGCGAGCATGGCTTAGTCTTGGCTAGCTTTACATACTATATGCTATCCTAGCATAGCATTTTATAGCCTAAATTATCATAGTATATCTTACCCTTGTACATTATATCTTAGCATAGTATAGCCTAGCCTATAATAACCTAGCATAGTATAGCCTATTCTAGGCTTGCCTAGCAGAGTATAGTATGTTATAGCCTAGTCTAGTCTAGCATAGTCTCGGCCTAATAGTTATGATGTTATGACCAAAACAAAATAATTCCCGGGCTAACCTTGGGAAGATTTTGGCAATTATATCACTCGAAAGATAATGTAAAACAACATCAGGGTTTCAAATTTCGTTATAATCAGCTGAATAGTTATGATGTTATTGCCTAAACAAAATTATTTCCGGGCTAACATTGGGAGGACTTTTCTAATTATACCATTCAAAGGAGAATGTAAAACAACATAAAGTTTTCAAATTTTGTTAAAATCGGCCGAATAGTTATGATGATATTACAAAAAAAAAAAAAAGAAAGCAAAATAGGGACAAACTGACCGACCGATATAGTGAGATGTAGAGTCGCTCGCGACTAGACTCGCACGCGACAAAAAATAGTGAATTTCCTCATCTAATTTATGTGTACTCTTGATCCAATCATCTGAACATATTCTATCTGAGTCATCAGATAATAAGAACAAATGAATAAACTGGTTTGATGCAACGATTTTCTTTCAGGCCGATCACATGATGTGGTTTAAAGCATAAAATATTTTAGTTCAAGAAATTTTCTCTCGAATGAAAGTTAAATGGATAAAGGCTTCATTTTGAAAAACTCTACGCTACATTTTGAAATCGAAATATCATTACCAGATGAATTCGCGTTCAAAAGGTCATTTTGTTAATGTGTGTATCACTCAACGCTTATGGGTTGGTTGGGAAGTAAATGTTGAAAACTAAAATGATAATTGGTTGAAAGTGCATTATCACTTGTTGACACCAAAGGAGAGTACACAAGCATATTCAAGCAGGGTATACAGCGAGTTTGAAAAATGAATAAGTTGTGTGAAGCTTTAAGTGTGAGGATTAAGGTGGATAAATGAGAATACAGATCTAAAATTACTTACATGATCGAATGCACGCGTCCTCAAGAATTGTGAGTGGTCGAGCGGCTTACAATTTGATTTGTGTTAAATGGAAAATCGTCTCTAAGTTGCTTGTAAGTTGTTGAAGAAATTGGTCAAAGAACAATGGTCGAGTAACTTACGAGGGGCGGTCTATAAGTTTTGCGAATCGGTAGGGCAAAACAGAGGAAGGGGGGATGGCTGTTTGTGGGGGTGTTAGGACAAGTTATGAAAAGTCAGGATCTGCAGCCGCACGCTCCTGCCTCGTCTATTTAAGAAGCAGTAGCTGATCGTAGATCGTCAGTCACTAATTTTTCAGCAATGGAGAAGGTTGAGCACCGCGCAGTGATCAAATTTTTGACCAAGGAAGGCAAGAATGCAAAAGAGATCAATGAACGCATTGTTGCAGTGTACACCAACACCGCCCCGTCCTATGCAGCTATTGTTCGCTAGAATAAGGAGTTCCGCCATGGTCGTGAGTCCTTTGAAGATGACCTCCGTCCAGGACGCCCATCAGAGGTGACCAACGAGGACAATGTGGCCCGTGTGGAGAAGAGGATCCTCGAAAATCGACGGGTGAAGGTCGAAGAAATCGACCGAGAACTTGTAATATCACATGGAAGTGTTATCAACATCATCCACGACAATTTGGCCATGACCAAGGTCTCTGCCCGTTGGGTCCCTAGAAACCTCACGAAACCTCCCGCCCCATGATCGACTTCAACGTCGTCAAAGTTCGGAGGAGCTGCTGCTCCTGTACAACCAAGACTCGGCGGGATTCGAGTCACGCATAGTGACACGTGATGAAACGTGGGTCCATCACTGGGATCCCGAGACCAAGCTCGAAAGCATATCCTGGAAGCACAGGGGCTATCCGACCCCCATCAAGTATCGGACCCAACCCTCAGCCGGGAAGATCATGGCCACCATCTTCTGAGATTCTGAGGGAGTGTTGAGGGTGGACTATGCGCTCCTGGAAGGATCATCACAGCCAATGTTACGCCGAAAAACTAGCTGGATTTAAGAATTGCATCCGTCAGAAACGGCGCGGCAAGTTGACACGCGGTGTGCTGCTCCTCCACGACAATGCCCCTGTCCACAAGGCTAGAGTTGCACAAGCTGCCCTGCGCGAGTGCGGATTCGAGGAGCTCAACCATTTTCCCTACAGTCCAAATCTGGCCCCTAGTGACTACGTTTTATTCTGCCAGCTCAAGGCTGCACTGCGTGGACGCCGGTTTGGGGACGATGAAGATGTCCAGCTCGCCGTTCAGGAGTGGATTGAACAGCAGTCGGGAGATTTCTGGTTGTCGGGAATTCGAAGCCTCAAGGACAAGTGGCGCAAGTGCATTGAAGTCGAAGGTAGTTATATTGAAAAATAATTAAACACTTTTCCTCATATCTCGTTTCCTTATATCCGAGTTGCAAAACTTATTGACCGCCCCTCGTATAAGCCTTAAGAGACGAATTGAAAAGCAAGAAGCGTTATTCGGCCTTGCTTGAACGTTATGAAAGTGAACTGTTTTAGTAGGTTCTTTGGAGATGAGTGTGTTAAGTTGAGTGCGTTGATTGTTCCTTGATTCGATCAGAAATGAGACGAGTTGAAGGGCAACATTTGTGAGTCGATGAATGCGAAATCCAAAGTTCCTTCTGAACGCAATCTTGATGTTCCATGAGAGGTCGTTGATGAGGTTTTTTTTCTCTGAAACTTCTGGTGAGCCTCCGGCTTAATTTGAGCTACATTATGAAGTTGTAATCTTGCATAGAACATTTTAGGGTCTCTTGTTAACTGACCTGAAGATGCTGATGAATACCCGTCGCTGATGGAACTAAATGAGTTGTTGGGTATAACCTGATCACTAGTGCATGAGTTGCGAATGAGTTGAGGTGATTTCGCCATTGAAGCTAATAGATATTTTCTAGATCTAGCAAGTGGGCTAAAAAATAATTTTGCAACAATTTATGAGTGGGTAATTTGAAAATTCTTTACTTCGCGCTACTTACGGGAGTGATCCAATTGAGTGTGGGAGAGTTGCGCCACCTAAACTCTCAGCGTCTCGAGGACTAGATTTGTTGGACAATAAGAATAAAGTACACACGCACACAGTGATACACATAGATAGAAGTCCGGATCTTGGACCTGTCACCAGTGACTGATCCATGATATTAAATTTGCAGACGAGAGTGAGCTAACCTAAATTCCTCCGTATGAGTAGTTTGAGAAAAGTGCATTGATGATTAAAAATAATCTTACACAGCATTGATAATAAATAACATTAACTCACACAGGATTGAACACTAACTCGCACAGATCCTAATTTTTTCCACACATCAAAAAAAAATTGAATTTAGGTTTATTGTAGTTTTGGGACGTCAGCTAAGGTAATAATACTGAATTTAATAATTACACAGGCCTGCGTTTGAAAAAAAAATTATGTTCCCCAGGATTTCTTTGTGGTTTCTTAATGAATTCAACCTCCTGAGCTCAAAAATGAATGTATATTTGTTCAATCAGGTCAGATTTTCTCAGTACAGCATACACCATTTTCATTGAGATTACCTCATTTTTTCTGAATTTAAAAAAAAAAAAAACTTTCTCTATCTAATAATGCATTATTACTGTTATATCATATAAACAGGAATACACGTATGTAAACTATAATTCTTTTAATAAACAAAAAATAAAAGAATGCAACATAATAAAGAAAATAATTATAATTTCGAATAACAGACGCCCTTGACGATTTTCGTTTGTGCCTGTCATCTGGTGCATCACGCTTCAAACACCAACAGTAGTCAGCAAGCATGTTTCCGTTCCATTTACACTGGTACCTGGATTCCATTGTTTTTATGTCCTGGTGGAATCTTTGCCCCTGTTCTTTACTGTAATCCCCGCAGTTGTCGGGAAAATAATCCAGATGGGACTGTAAAAAGTGTATCTTTATAAACATTCGAGCTCCCAAATGTTTGAGACTTGTTAAGAGCTGATTGACCAGGGCAACATATTCTTCTAGGCTTCTTTTATTGCCTATAAAATTGTTAACTAGAGCTTTGAAAGCTTTCCAGGCATCTTTTTCTATGTCCTTCATTGATGCATCAAATTGCTGATCAAGTTCCTGATTTGAAGTCCATCAAAAATTCCACCATGGAGCTTAGCGTCACTGATTTGTGGAAACTTTTGAAGAAGAAATTTAAAAGCTTGGCCGACTTTATTAAGGGTTTTGACATCATTTTTCATTATGCCAAGCTTTATGTGCAGTGGAGGGAGGAGTATTTTTTGAGGAGGCACTAAAGGTTCAGCTATCACATTGTTTGATCTAATTCTAAATGCTTCTCGTGGAGGCCAAACCTTCTTCTCATAGTGCATACTATCTGCACGACTGTCCCATAAACATAGGAAACAGGGATGCTTAGTGTAGCCTGTTTTCGTCCCAAGCGTAAGAGACACTACCTGAAAAAAAATTAGCACGGTATGTAAATTCAGTGTAATATTTCTAAAAACAAATTCAAAGTAATATTTCTTAAAACAATAAGAATATGAATATGTACTGAAAAATCCTGTATGCCGATGCATTAAATCATCGTATTGGAACTAATTGGATATATGTACATCTTATTTTGAGTTTATTGAGTTGTGTTGTATACCTTCTCAATTAGGATAAGTTCATCATTAACCCAATAGGATGCATTAACCTATAGGGACACACTTCAACAAAAAATATAGCTCAAAAATGACTCATGATTTCCAGATTTGCATTCTTGGAAAATGTAAGTTGACCAAAAGGTGTATAAAAGTATTAAAGATTAAAAATGAAAATGTCAATATCAAAAAGCTTAGAAATGCCAAGTGTAAAATGATCTTACCTTTAAGTCACCACATATCCTCCACTTATAGCTAGAGTAATTTATTGCATCCAGCAATTTTTTCATATTTTCATAACTTTCAGTAAGTTGGATTGAATTACCTATAGGAACAGAAGCTATCTTGTTACCAATATTCAGTAACACAGCTTTTAAACTTCAACTGGAGGAATCTATGAACAGTCTCCATTCTAATAGGTTGTAGGGAATTCCAAGGGCCTCAACAAGTCCTTTAATATTAGCGCAGTATACTAAAGAGCTGGAAGAATGCTGTAAAAAATAGATTCGAAACTCTTGTTCTCTATTTCTGTACCCCACTAAATGTTGTTTCTTAAGCGAGAAGATTACTTTCACGAAGTCGAGAGCCAAGAAGTTGTGTATTCGCCTTTGAAACCCCCAGATCCCTGGTCAGGTCATTTAACTGAACTTGAGTGAATGGTCTTGCGACCATATCATGTGTGGAAACCTGATAAGACTCAGATGTGTCATAATCTTGGTCAACTTCCATATTAATCTCTTCATGTACCTCTATATGTTCAGGGGGAGAAGGTATAGGAATTCCTGGGCCATGGGGCAGGGGTTTGATGGCAGAAGGAACATCCGGATATGCCACACTATGTTTATTCTTCTTATTCATACCTGTGGAAAATATAATTGCATATTACATAAAGGAATTGATTTGGAGTTGCAGATAGTACATAAATGTTTAGTAAAGGATATGTTCATGCTGAAGGGAACTATGTTAGTTTTTAATTTTATGCTAAGTCTTTGCATAATAATTACATTTTCAGGAGCCAGTATAATACAGAAAGCTTAAATACTTGATACAATGCTCACCTTTAAGATTTGTCATGCAAAAATAGCAGTCCGTAGTGTGGTCCTTGCCATCTCTCCACACCATGGGAACACCAAAAGAGAGGGACTTCTGTTCGCCCTGACTCCAGCGTCTTAAACTTATGTAGCATCCCTTGCAGCAGATATGTGGTGCAAAATTTTTATCTTGATCTCTTAGCCTTACTCCAAAATATGCATGATACAAAGATTTAATTACAGGAGGCATTGTACTTTGCTGCTCGGGAAAAGTCACTTTGCCGCAAACATAGCAAAATCTGTCGGAGCTATTCCTACATTTTCTGTTCATTTTTAACTCAACCACTATTATTATTATTCTTATTATTATAATGCTAAGCAATTTTTAACCTGCAAAATATAAACCTATTTGCATAATTACTTAAAATATACACAAAATTTACTGCGAATAGAGCAGTGCAAAAACTATTGAAATTTGATGTAATATAAGAGATGTATAAACTATAAAATTATTATCACCCCCTGTATCGCAAAAACTGGATAGAGTAAAACGGATGACAGATTCGGATTTAGGAGGTCAATTTTATTAAGAAACACTATAGAAAACCTAAGGTACATTTTTGACGCAGTGTTATTTTTGTAGATTTACCTTTATTTTAGACATGTATCATTTAAGATACATTCAATAGCAACGGTTTACAAAAACTATTTTAATATATATTCTATATTACTAAATAACTATTACTGAATAACAGAATACAGGTATGGCTTAAAAAAGACATATAAACATAAACGGGTATGAAATCTGGGGGGCGGGGGCTTCCCCCTCTTTACACACACACTTGGATTCGCGCCTGAAGGTCACCCCTTCAGCATTCATGAATTATTAGTTTTCCGAGTTGGTAATCTTCAGGAGTTTTTATTTAATGTTTGTGGCCTCCGGTACTAAACACAGGAATGTAGCCCTGATCCAATCATTGCCGGCTCTTCGACCTAACTTCATACTCATTTCAAGACGAATTGGTTTCGGATTCATTTGTCTTACATTACATCTATTTTTCTGAGAGCAATTTTTTGTAATTAAATCATAAAACACCCGACCCTCACAATCATCACCCATGAGAGAGATCCTCCCCCTCCCCGGCTTCATTATAAAAGTGTTGTAACAACAGACGCTATTCACAGTCCAACGAGAATGAGCATTAATCTAAAAATAAAGAACCTCTTTGAATGCACCGAGAATCCTCGGACAATTACTCCGAAATGAGCAAACGTGACAAAATATTAGTCACCTGGGGCGGGAGCGTACCTAATAGTGTGTAATACCCCCTCATGGGAAGATAAATAGCTGCCATTCGATGTGGCATGGAGTGGATATTGCGTGGATACCGTCCTTGACGTTTGACATGTTGTTCAAGGTAGTATCATAGATTTTTGAAAGGGTTCAGATCCGGTAATTTGCGTGTGAATCCAAGTGGGTGATTGTTTCTGAATGTTCATCATGCCAGTCAGTCACAGTTCTAGCTCGGTGAACGTGGCAGTTTTCGTCCTGGAAGAGAGAGAGAGATTGCATATAATGCTACATTACGCGTTAAGATGAAGCGCATACAAGAAACTTGGTCATCTAGCAGCTCAATGTAGAAATACCGCTACAAATTGTTTTTCATCTCACCCAAAGGACCTAATTCTAATTAATTAATTTCCCTTCCCCCCAGTACATTAGAGAGCTTCCTGCAGATCAAACTGAACCCTCTAGACACTCTTCCTTGATTGCCGCATGAGGTCTACGATGAAGACGATGCTGAGGTTTATTCACATACAGGCAGAAACGTGATTCGTCTGACCAGATAACGCGTTCGTTTCCAGTCCTCCACAGTCCACTCTTTGTGTCTTTATGCCCACTATAGCCGGGTAACTTTGTGGGCAGAAAGGTAAAAAGCCCTCTTGGTTGCCATTCTTCTCCATATGATCATGTTATGCAGTTCCTTGCGAAGTTTTATTTCAGTAATTGGCGCCGACGGACATGCGTTGGCGCCTTGCAGCAATCCATGCCTTGAAACAAGCGATTTTTAGCCACAAGCCGCGAAATACTCAAGCGGTCCCGGTCCGTCATTATCGCCTTTCGGCCACAATTCTGGCTGGATCGTGTAGACCAGTAGTCTTGCCATTTCAGGTAGACCTGAATGACCGTAAACAAAATTCCTTCACAGGATGGCCTTTGGCGCACTCAAATGCAATCATTCTCTTTTCTACTCAACATCTGTCACACATTTCACAGCTAATAAGTAACCTTCCGATTCTTCTTGTTCGATGCAAGTACAGACCCTTGTTATTTAAGCTCTTCTAAATACGCCACATGACTAATCTTTTGTCCGGTGAGCTCACAATCATATATAACTTTACGAGAAAGATCAAGAATTTTGCTCATATTTTAATAATTACTCCGAACTTTCTGAAACACGAACCAATCAAATGCTCTTGCGATGACACGGATCATGGATTGGCGGAGACGTTCATTTGCATTTATTTAAAAAGAGCCAAAACGAGCAGGAGCAAATCCACGATTTTTCTAAAATAAGGTTTAGAAAGATCAACAGACCTAAGTGGGTGCTCTCAATTGTTATGATTTATGACCTGCAAAACATTCACTAATTCCAGGACTGACCTTGGTAGGACCTTGACAATTATATCAGTCAGAAGAGAATGGAAAGCAACATAAGGGTTTCAAATTGTGTTAGAATCAGCCAAATAGTTACGATGTTATCGCCCCTAAATTAATTTAAAAGTAAAATGAGTACCATCTGACCGACCGACTGACCATCGGACCGGCATAGTAACTTATATGTAGAGTTGCATGCATGCGACTAAAAGTGAAGTTGGTTGGAAGATAAATAGCTTGAGTTGTCAGCAGCGAAGGAAAAGTGGTAAGAAAAGGCATAGATTACGTATAGGGTTGTGAAGAGGAAATGAAGTTTTGCGAAAGTTTGATAGCTCATGTGAGAAGGGATGAAGGGGAAGTGAATGTGTGTGGAAAGTGCAAGGATCGAGTAAGGAGTAGTTTAAGGGCAACGGAACTATTTGGAGAATGCACTGGTTGGTGAGAGCACGGCGAAGTGAAGCTGTAATGATGGAACATAGCTCGTGCTGGCACTGTCAAAAAGAGAAATGAAGCTGTGTGGAGGGTACCCGAATAGATTAGGCAGTAATTAAGGGTGAATAAAGGGTGGTGTGGAATGTACGTAGTCCGAGTACGGAGTAGTGAAAGGGAGGATTTTTTTTTTTTTTAATTAAGGGGCTATCTGGCGACATGTGAAAGGGAGGAAATCTGTGTGGAGTGTACCTAGTGAAAGGTAGGAAATCTGTGTGGAGGGTACATAGGATGAGTAGTGAACGGGGAGTGAAACTGTGCGGCAGTTACATAAATGTGAGATTGGAGTGAATGAGTAACGTCTGAGAATTTGTATTATTCAACATCTTACGCACATCTCGACGGGAAAATAAGGCGGATGACATAATTGATATCAATCCATTATCTTTCTGAATCTATATAAATATGCACTCACACAAAACATAATTTACACACATGTGCGTATGTTTATATATAGCTGAAACAACTTTTGTTGCCGAGAGATGAGGGCGGGTTATCAATTATCTTGGCGATAAAGTAAGGCGAGATAAGTGCTGACGAGATGGAGATGCTTCTTGCTATCGGATAGCGCCAAAGACATTTGGCATATCACTAATTTGATTAAGATGCGCATTTTCCTATTATCATCTTCCTATTATCTTTCTCCTATTATCATCTTCCTATTATGATTTTCCGATTATCATCTTCCTATTATGATTTTCCCATTATCATCTTATTCTGATTTTCCTATTATCATTTACTTTAAACCAAGGATTGGGGACTTTTCCCTACCGTGGGTGAATTGAAATCCATAAAAGAGGAAACAAATGAATTTACAAATTTGTAAAAAAAAATAAAATTGAGAGATACATTTCAGACTTATTCGACACCAAACAACGGTTAACCACATATATGATAAATAATACTGCAAAATGAAAATACAGAATTATTATTTTTTAATATTTTATTTATGTGTAATAAGCAGATGCCTCAAAAATGGCCTTAATGCTATATTACAACTGAGTCAAAATTTTGAACCTTTATTCACCTCAATATTTGGTTTTATTTTTTCTATATTAACTGACAAAAATTAGAAAAAGCTATAACTGGTCAATGAATAGATAAGAATATAGTATAATTTTCTAGGATAAACTACAGTAATTATATTCAAACTTATATAATGTAATCTGGCTGTAATTCTCTTTTGTCTCTATCAAATGTATAGTTACTCACCTTGACTTCTGCAGTCATGTGCAAAAGTTTTAGCAATAGCAAATTTTATGGTCTCTATGCTATGGATATTATTTCTTTCAATTATTTAAATATACTATTCACACGATCCTGAGGTTATTACAGTAAAATAAAAATCATATAAATATTGAAGTGTCAACACTTATGAGATAGCTAGGTACCTAGTATTGTTTGGGGGGCCCTCTCTAGCCCGGGGATGTGCAACAACTCGAGCTGGAATCGATTCTACAAGTGGAGGAAATACCTCTGGAAAGATGTTGACCCATGCGGTTTCGATAACTCTCTACAGTTCACTAATATTTGTACATAAGTGCCGATCATGAGCGAGAACATAACTGATCACCAAGTCCCATAAATCTTCGAATGGGTTCATGCGCATTCATCGGGACTCTCAAAATGCTCCTCGAAATAATCCTGAGCATCTTGGCCCGGATAATATTATCCTGCTTAAATATCCCATCGTTGACGGAGTACAGAAGGCCATGAATGGATACAAATGGTCTCAAAATTGGCTCTTCTGGGACGGGGTTTAGCCGGGTTGGTCCTAAGGGAAATGTTTTAGTGAGGGTCTCCATGCTAGTTGCATTCTTTTTGCCTATGGTTATTCTTATTCTTTCTTGTAATGTAAGCAATTTTTAATTATATGTTCTTGGTGTGAAGCGTATTTGACGATAAAGGTATATAAGAGCAAGTAAAACAGTTATTTTGATCTGACTGGGTTGAGAGGCCCCTCCCATTACTTAAATGGTCCCTCGCTCGAGTACTGCTGGAATGGAGAGTGGATCCGGCTGGGCTCCTCTAGTGGGATGAATCATGGTGGTGGTGGAATTTATGAAAGTAGTGGCTGAATCAACTGCCACTACCTTTTAGCCATTGCCTTTCAGGTTTCTTAGATCCTAAGTGCTTCCAACGTGCACAGAGATGGGGGATTGCTTCACTCTGTGGAGTTATTCGGACCCTCGAGTGTGAGGATTACTCCCTTATCTGAGAGTTGCAGTTAAGTCCTATACCGGAATGATTTCTGACACATGATTCCGCTATGAGATATTCCTAACCAGTTTCTACATGGGGTCCTAATTATGTCCGTACCAAGGGGCGGGCATAATTAGAACGAAGTTAATACATGCCAGGCAGCTCGATCGAGTGTCCACGTTGGTTCATGGGAGGAGCAATGGGGGTTTTAAGCCCTCATTTGGTGTATTGACTCTCTTATAAAAGTATTATTTTTCTCTCCATTAATTGTGGAGGAATTACACTAGGCTCTCAGTAAGCAGTGTTGCTCTTCGTCTTTTACTCGGTAGGTAGAAAAGTTATTTTCGATTCGTTTGTTAACAATTGCTCGCTGGCCAAATATTAGCCTTCCGAGGAAGCTCGGTGTCGTTCTTTGTTGATTTTATAAGATTGGATGAGTGGTAGCTTTCGCTTTTAGTGGAAGAGCTGGAGAACTCGCTCGGAGTTGTTTCCATGGGTAATTTACATTTGGAGTCATATCTTTGATCAATAGAAAAGCAAGGATTTTCAGACGGCGAAAATCCAAGTTTCTTATAAGTTTGATTGTGTTTTCTACTAGTATTTTTTTTCTCCTGACTAGTTGGTTGTGTTGTATACAAAAAAAGCTGTTCTCATCCTATAATTCTAAATAAATAAATATATGGTTAATGTTTGGGTTATGCCCGCCCTCTAATTTTGGGATAATTCATATATATGTATATATGTTTAATAACAATTGTTTTTTAATGTAGGCAATGTTTTTTCTTGCGAAAATTTTAAAAAGTGTCTGTATTTTTAGTTAGGCTATTGCAATCGCATCATATTGTATTATATATTATTTTTAAGGCAATTGAGAAATGGGGGGCTTCACCATCCATACCACACACACACAACTTGCAATTTAAAAAAACTCGTAATATTCCTAATTCGAAAGCCTAACATTAGATTCGAATTCAAAAGGCGATTGCTAAATGTCGTTAGGCCTCTAGTTTTTTTACCGCGTTCCTTAGGTTCAGAGATATAAGCCTCTTTCCCGAATGCTATTTAAATCACTCATATTTTTTTAATTAATTAATAGGAAATGTGTATATCATATTTTAATTCAGAAAAAAAATCACTTCAAAATGATATATAATAAATACACTATAATGTGATTCAAAATTCACAATGTGTCTCCAAAGATGGCGGCCAATCTATTTTTAGGCATAGCATTATAATTAGAAATTTGCCCATATTAAGTAGTGAAGAAGCTTATATTTACGATATACTCTATATAACATTTGCGTATTTTTTTAAAGTAGAGATATTTATAACAAAGCGCCCACAAAATTCGAGGTTGGGCATCAACCCAATATTAACTATATATATATATATATATATATATATATATATATATATATATATATATATAGGGTCTTTGAATAAGGTCGCGCGATTTTTAAATGTAAATAAAACAAGTAGTGTGTGATAAATGCACTCAATTTATTTTAAATTTGAAAGTACATTTTATGGCACTAAGTCTGGAATATGACCTCGTTCAAATAAGCGCCACCACTCCGCTTGCTGGAACGTATTCGGGAGGCCCAATTTTCGATGACTTTGTCTCGTAAATCTGGCTGAATTTGCTGGATGGTATTCGTTATGTTGACCTTGAGGATATCAACTGTTTTTGAATTATTCGCATAGACCTGCGATTTAAGATAGCCCCCCCCCCCCCTGCAAGTAGTCTAATGGTGTTAAATCGTATGATCTCGGTGGCCAGTTGACGTCGCCGCCGCGCGAGATGACCCTGCCCTGAAATCGCTGGTGCAAAATGTCTATCGTGGCGTGCACAGTGTGGCACGTAGTGCCATCCTGTTGGAACCACTTGTCGTCAGTATCCATATCAGACATATAATCCAGTTGAGGCCACAAGAATCTGCTTATCATCGATCTGTAGGTCTTGCCGTTGACGGTTATGGCAATCCCATCTTCGTTCTCAAAAAAAAAGGACCGATGATTCCGTTAGACGAAAATCCGCACAAAACAGTGACTTGGTGGGATGCAATTGATGCTGGTGTATCTCATGTGGATTGTTTTCGTCCCAAATCCGACAATTTTGCTTGTTCACAAATCCATTCATCCAAAAATGGGCCTCGTCGCTGTGGCAAGGATAGAAATCACGTTATGCGCGGAACGTTTGTCGAATGGAGCACTGATTTTGATAATAACATTCGATGATTTGCACACGTTGTTCAACACTATGACCTTCCATTGTGACTTGCCAAGTACTACTGAACAGTTCACAGTGCGGTTGCCAGATGTCGCTTTAACAACATGGCCACTATCGCCTGACAAAGCTCGAGCGTCCTTGTTGAAAGACCCTTCATTTTTATATATATATATATATATATATATATATATATATATATATATATATATATATATATATATATATATATATATATATATATATATGTATATATATATATATATATATATATATATATATATATATACATACATATATATATAATTACCCCATTCTTCCACTTGTTTATTTTCACTGCTGGAAAAGCTTCATGAAGTCTCCACTAATCAAATTCGAGGATTTCGCTGCGTTATGTTTCTGTGATTGAGCCAATTACTTCCTCGCTTGGAGGTTTAGTGTCTCAGACGCTCTCTTGTAGTATGTCAGTAATATTAAGCCATTTCAACTATGCCTAATTTTAACAAGCTTCTCCCTTATTTTGCAGCCTTATGATATACTAAGTGTAGTGCTCCGATGACGAAGTCTTTGAAAATTCCTTCCCTTTTCTAATGTCTTGCGTTCTATTTTGCAGTGGTGGGATAATGTAATGGTACGTCTCATGAGATTCAGAGACACGATCGAGTCTCTAATTGACACCTTCCTCTCCCTGTGCCTCTTTGTTGTTTACAAATCGATCCAACTATGGATGAGGAGTGTCTCAGTCACCGTTGTAGTATTGAAGTTCGTGTTTGCACCGCTTATTTGGGCCGTCACCACCATATTTCCATTACCTCAGAAGGTGAATTGAATTGAAACTCGGTTTATTTCATTATATTTACAAATGTCTTAATTTAATTTACACTGATAATTTTCTAGGATTAATCTAAAACTCAAATCACTTATTGCCTATAAACTAGACTGTTAAAAGGTTTCAAGTTCTAGAATTGTTAAAAAAAACTATATGATTAATAATTAATAAATTCATATAAAACATGATACACAAGGAAACAAATCTGTCCTATATTTTCAACCAATAATTTATTAATATTATTCTTTAATAAACTATAAACCGCTATTTTTTTCCTTTTCACCCAACATATTATATAAAAGATATTTCATTAATACAACAGTACGAACAAAATCATGAGAAATTATTATTACTGATAGAATACTACTTTTTACTGCAAGTAATAGACCCAAATCCATTATAATGATAATGGTGGATGAATAATTTAACTATTTAACATAAAGATGTCGTCCACAGAGCGTAATATAATGTGTTAAAACAAGCTCACTTGTCTCTACCTAACTCCAATATAGTTTCCATGGGGAGAATTATTTCATGAGAAGTTTGACTTCTTCAATTGAATTAGGTTTTGACGCCACAAGGTTCGCATCCCAACCAAAAGTACTCACTTAGATCTACGAGTATCGTTGCTGGTACCTTCTCGTCTCCAGATATTTTGGCCCAAAGTGAATATTAACGCAGTCATTATCCAATAGCGTCAGTTGTTTGCAGCACCCTAGCAAAGGTGTAATATAGAACGTGGTCATTAGTGAGTTGCATTTTATCACCATAAAGATCATGATCTGATAGTGCTACTTTAAATAAGGCTTAAAACACTAATAATAGTTTTTTACCCCCTCCTAGACCAGCGGTTTTCAACCTTTATATGATAGTAGCACCCTAATTGCTATCTAGAATCAGCTATGGCACCCCGATATAATCTAATTTACATATAAATAATTAATTACGTGGAAAACACTTCAAAATTAACCACGATTGACATTTAACCTAAATAAGACATAAAATTTTAAAAATATATAAATCTTACCTTTAAAGGTTTAACCCACTATGCCCCATTGGCTTTCCTCAGCGACATTAGATTTCATAGAGCTTAATTACTTTATTCACAATGTTTCGTTCAATAGCTGCGTAAAATTAGATAGTAAATATGTAGCTAAGAAACTTTATCTGAACAATAATTTGTGAAATATTTCATTCAAGTGCCTTTATACCCGTTGCCCAATAGCGGTTATTTCTAAAAAATAACTTGGGTCATAAACGGTAAGGGAAATTTAAGCTTGATGAGTATGACAATTATTTAACTTGAGACTTGGCAACTCTCAGTCATTCACCCTCTGCAATCTTTCTCTTTTAGTTATTTTTATGTTGCACAATTCAGAAAAGATAGTTTCAATATAGTTTGAAGTGTCGTTATATATTTTTTTAGAAATGTTTAAATACATATTTTTGAGCGATTTAGGTATTTTAAAAAGGGTTTCTTGGTCTCTGCCGCGGCACCCCGGTTACAAACACGTGCACTCATTAACACAACGCAGATCTCATTATCTTTCGTTCATTTGCAATCGATTTTGAAACAAACTGGAATATTTGAAAACTTTTGAAACATCTCGTTTTTAGCGAGAGTTGTATTAACGTTTTAACTTTTTTTGCCCTCTAAAGGACTCGAACTCTTCTCCTGTTTCTCATCCTCTTCCTCCTCCGACGATAACGATTAGGTCCGCTCATAACTCATCTACCGACCCCGATTCCAAGGTCAATGCCAACGGACCCGGAGTGGAAGCGGAAGAGACGAGCCACTTGAGCGGAACTACTTCCGACTGTGAGTCTGAGGTTTCAGTCGTTTCCGAGTCGTGGACCATCCGACAAACCGACCAATCCGGTGGGTGGATTTTCTCTTTTTTTTTTCTCTCTCTCAGACGGGCCTTGGGGAGGGAAATTTGGGCCCCTAATCGCATATGAGGAGAAAAAAATTTAACATTGTGATATGTCGATATTTTTAGCCATTTTCACGCTTAGGAATGAACGTAGAGGTTAGCTGATCCCAAGCAGGGTGAATGTACTCTTTGGGCCTAGAGGAGTTCCTGTAATGAGTTAACCACGTCTAAATGAGTTTAGATTTTAAATATCTTACGTTTATTTAATTCTGTTTGAGTAATTCAAAACACCTAACGGTGGTAATATTTTTTTACATTTTTCTCGCTGGAGTACTATTCTGTTGAACTAAAGGATAGTAGAGTAATAAATTGATCACAATGCTTGTACGGAAACAAATGCCAGTAGTCAAAGGCTGACCATTTGTGGTAAACCAGCAGAACGATTGGACGAAAACACTACAAAGAAACAAAAAAATTAATTAACCCTTTTAAACTTCATTCTATGTATGTATGCAATTAATTGACATCCAGGGTCATACCCTATCAGCCAAAACATAAGTGGCTAGCAGTACCCAACAAGTATGCGTCGCTTGTTGTGAAGTTATTCAACCCTCTTTCACCTATAGCCGAATCCCTACAGTTGTGGGAAAAGAGAAAGAAAGAACAAAGTTAAAAAATAATGAAGAGAAAAGGAAATAATGAAATTGTAAGTTGAAAAGCAATAAAATGTCAAACCGCATCGATCTCATATATTAAAAGAGATTAAAAGCAACAGAATAGAAACAACATTAGAAACATTGACTAGATTTGGTCAAAATGGTAAGTGAGGTCAGCTGGGTGATGAAAATTGGCTTAAATAAGAATATGTAAGGACATACACACAGCTAAAGTTCTTGGCATATGTTGTAAACATGGTAAATTCACGCAAAAGGAAAGAAATAAGAGGATTAAATCAATATCAATTACCACAACAACAATAATAGAAAGAACAGGGAATGGATTCGCGACTCCTCCCCTTACGGGGGGAGCTTGCGCTTCGCTACTAAGATTAAAATTTAAAATCTAAAAAAATGCAGCCATGGTTAATTTTTATAAATTTTCTGAACTTCGCTAATTATAATAATTTTACCATTTGTAATTCTTTTGTATTTATTTCTGAACTTCACCATTTTGTTTTTTGATATTATAAAATAATTATTAGAAATAACTTTGATAAAAAAACATAAGTCATAACCAAACTAAGATGAAATAATTATTCAAATACTCATAAAAATCCCCTTCTTAAATTATAGAGTTAGTGATGATGATGATGATGATGAAGCTGAAGGAAAATCAAATAGGCTATTGAGTTTTCTCAAAATCAGAAGGTACAAATTTCGAATTATAAAAAACCAGGGAGAGGGGTCATAAAAAACAATAATGCTTGAAATATTTCAGTGAAGTGGTATTAAATTGCTATTCCACCTCAACCACAAAAGATTTTAAAATCCTAAAGATAATAGAAGTCATTTGAATTGAACCTCACCATCACGACAATACACACTAGGTATAAGCAACATAAAATGTTGCAAACTTTAAAAGTTGTCTATAATGATTTGTTAAAGGAAACTCAAAATATATACTTGAGAACCCTCTAGATCTCTCATTTTCCAACTTTTTCCCCATCCCCCCTTTTTATCATTTGTTAGAATGTTTTTTCCCCTTTCCAAGACCAACTCACAAAGTCTCTAACAATAAAATTAAAACCAATATAGACAAAAGTTTTAGAGATATAGAAATGAAATATTTTATTTTTCAGTTAAATTTGCGACCAATGCTGTAGATTATGTACATTTTGTATATTTAGAAATATCAATATTCCATCAGTTTGATTTGGCTAAACTGTGTGTCTATTTTTCCTCATGAAACCTTAAATTTGCCATCATGGAGAGATTTTCCCAAGTTTTGGACTCCTGCTAGATGAACATGACAAAACCTCTCCGGAAAATGAGTTACGATAAAATTAGAATAAAATTTAAATTATTAACTCGACAGCAAAACATCCACGACTGTGTTATGATGTATATATACACTACCGAGCAAAATAAGAGGACGATTTTCCTCTATTGAAATATTGTAAAAAATAGGATGAGAAGGTATATTCAAGAAATTATACTAAGTGAACTAACAGGTTTCCGGCTAGTATAGTGGTTAGCGCGTTCCCCAGCAGTCGTTGGGTCGGGAATTCGAATCTCCGTCCGGATTCTTTTTAAGCTGACACTTTACTAAAGGTCGTTATCTCCGTGACTAGTTGGGAGGTAGCTGATGTCGCCTGAGAAGCATCATATCTTGATAGGAAGACTGAAACCAGCAAACTTTAAAATAAAATATTAACACGTGCAAAATAGGAGGAGAATTTTTTCAGGAACATTCTAGAAGTTTCTTGAAATCACCTGGCAACATTTTGGAACCGCCCTTGTTGTCATACTCACTCTTCCGAGATGCGATCACGCATTAAAGAGATTTCTGACCTCTGTCAGAGAATTGTTCGCTTGGAGACTTTGGGAAGAACTCTTTTTGCAAGCGAGTTTAGAAGGTCAAAGAGGGTGATTTCGCTCTTTCTGAAGTTATACAATGAAAGTGAATACTATAAATCTCCATGACCACCATCTAAGAAGACAGAGCTATTAAGCGGTTCTCTATGAAGGATTACTTCCAGACTGCAACAGGAATTTCTTGAAAAAATAAGATCATTAGTGGTAAAGAAGTGAACCGTTTCATAAGTGTTCCGTCACCTCAATGCATCTCATTCAAAAGCTCGTTCTCCAACAACCAAATCATTCGTTAATGAGAAAAGTCATAAGGCGAGACTAAAATATGCTGATACTCATGAAGAGAATTCAGTTCAACGACGAAAGTAAATTTAATGTAGTTGGATCTGATGGCAGACGCATTGTTAGACGCGCTGTGGGTGACAAAGTTAACCATAAATATTTCAAAAGTTTGCCCAGCATGATGGAAGCACTTTATGGTATGGATCTGCTAGTGCTAATAATTGGAACGGAAAATGCGAATGTATACCTAAACCTCGTACAATAATATATTATATCTTCACTCCGAGCATCTCTGAACCAGCCAGTAGTATTTATACAGGACAACGCGGCATGAAATACTGTAAAGCGAGTGAAATTCTACTTCGAACAAGGAGATATCGAACTAATAAAGTGTCTTGCTCAAAGGCCGGACCTGAGCCTAATTGAGAACCTCTGGAAGATCATTGGAGAAAAAGTTCGAGACTAACAGCTTTCAATTGTGATGGATTTATGGACGAAAAGTGAACAAGAATGGAACAAAATAACACAAGAACTTTTCAAGAAACTGGTGACGCTCTGTGGTTGTTGTTGCGCTGAAGTAATAGAAAACAAAGGCTTCAACACCTTATAATAAGTGTTTTAAGTTTCATCGCTGTCAAATCTTGCTTTGTTTCAAGTATATTTGCTGGCTAAATAATTCTGTGAATGATCGTTCTCTTAGTTTGCATTTGTCAATATTTTATTTTGTTAGTTTACGTGGTATAACTTCTTGAATATACGATTACATCATAGGAAATCTTTATTTAATATATTAACTGCATGACTTTATATACCATAGATTCATAGAAATTTCATTGACTTAGGGATCTTTTGGAACAAAATTTAATAAAGCAAAATTGTTCTTTTTTTTGCTCGTTATTGTATAATGAAATATGATCAGTAGCGATCAACCATCAACTCTGATAGAATTGATTCATCACTGATGACAGGCTATGATGAGACATCGCCTTTAGATATTTTTATTAACAGAGATACGCATAATGGAGGACTAAGATGAGGGAAAAGGAAGAAGCACGCAGCAGAGACGGGCAGTGCCAAAGTCGGAGGCAGAGACGAGACTGATTCCACCAGAGCAAGTAGATACTTATGGGGATCTTGAGCCCCCCCCCCCCCTTAGTGACTAGGACATGAGTCAGGTTTCGAAACGTGATGCTATGACGAAAATAGATGGGTTAAAGTAACCAGTCTTCGGTTACCTTACTACTACTGTAAGATATAGCGGGTCACCACGGCTGGGTGAAAACGATCCCGTGTACTGCGACGACAAAAGTGAAGGTTAAAATTAGGGTTGTTAGATGGTATATTGGATACATCCATTTGCTTGGAATGGATGAAGAGCGTCTACCAGGCGTGTCCGATGCAGTGTGAAAGCTGACTATTCATTGCTATACTAACCGCACACCATCACATGGCTCCATTGCCGTTTATTTTCCTAATTAGTCTTCGTCAAAAATGTTTAAAAAAACTAATTTCTATCAAATGACTCCAATGCTGCCTAATAAATTTCGCAGTTCTCAATTTCGATTTTACTTCGGGTAGGGCTTAATTTGTAACCTTAACTACTACTCATACCCAATGTAGTTTAATTCCTTATATGAATGAAGATAAAATTGGTTTGTGATTAAGAACACAACTGAGGGTCAGAAGATTGCTTCTAAAGACAGAAAATATAATTGGATGTTGACATTAGTATCAAAATCATACTTTTTCTTATTAAAAATCAAATGTAACTGATTCAAATGTGGAGAGGTTTAGGAACCTAATAAGAAGGAGCAGATTTTGCATGATTTCCAGCAAAGAGCCTTTTTATGGGAAAGAATACAAAGTCAAATAATAGTGAATAGAACTAAGCCAAAATTATTTAGAGATTGGCAAAAGACTGGAAGTTTCTTTCAAAAATATTGTGTTTATCACAAAGCCACTCGAGATGTATAATAAACAAGCTCTTCCGGTTCATTTGATGAACAAATTATATGTAATTTATACGAGATAAATTGGAAACCTTCAAACGCACCATACCTTAACGTGTATTTTATTATTATTATTACTAGTAGTAGTACTAATAATAGTAGTAGTAGTATTGTGATTATTATTATTAATATTATTATCATTACAAATTGCTCTATTTTTAACAGTGATACAGGTATAGAGGTCAGAATTTCTATTATTTTAGTGAATGGGAGGGAAGCCTATGTAATCCAACCACGTCCGTGTTGATCATTATCGTTACTTATAAACAATAAGTGGAAACCGACGAAGGAAATCCACGTAGGCGTTAGGGCCGGGAGGGCACGCATTCCTCCAGAGGCCAACTTTGACATAGTTACCCATGGTACACACGACAACCCCCTGTAGGATAAATGACGTCACGATGGTCAGAAAGAATGGAGGGAGAAGACAGACCGAAATAAATAAATGTAGTGAAAAAAAAGATGAAGGACGAGAACTCCCTTGGACTTCGTGGACCCTAAATACTCGAGGGGGGAATTAAATGGACCCAGGCTCGAATTAAACAAAGATAAAAAATGGACTGTAAGTAGTGATGTGATGATGAAGATGATGATGATGATGATTCGAAAAGTGTTGAAGACGGGGTGAAGTGAAGTTGTGTTGTAGTTACACAGGCCGAGTCAAGTACTCAGGGGCGCTAGAGACTCATAAGACGCGTAACTCTCTTAAACCAGCTCCCCCTTCTTCAAAATAAGGAAATCAAGTCCGAAGGGGAGAAACAGAGAAGAAAGAAGAATAAAATATGAGATAACGGAGCAGAAGGAGCGGGATTCTAACCATAGAAATGGAGGGAGGATTGCAACTATGGACTGTTAGTAACGAACATCCAAATTATGAAAAAATAGGTCGAATCGTACATTATTTTTCCTGGAAAGTCTGCATAAAAAATACCGATGCCGTTTTCCGGATGAAAGCTAAATGGTAGGTTGACGGTGTGAAAGATGTAGTAGAAATGAAATGTCGGACGTGATTGCGTATGTTTACGAGGGCAGATGAGTATGGCAGGAAGAAAAGGATGAATAAATACAAGGAGTGCGAAGAGAGGTGAATCAAAAAGATGAATGAGGATCCGGATAGGAACAGAAAAATGAATTATGATCCGGATAGGAACAGAAAAATGAATTATGATCCGGATAGGAACAGTAAGAGGAATGATGATCGGAATGGAAACGGGAAGGTGAATGAGGATCCGGATAGTAACATGAAGATGAATGATGATCTGGATAGGAACAGGAAGATGAATGATATTCCAGATGTGAACAGGAAGATGAATGAGGATCAGGATAGGAACAGGAAGATGAATAATGATCTGGATAGGAACAGTCCGGATGGCAGATTTTCTCATCATGCTATAAGTAATCTAATTTTTCACTATTTTTCTGTAGTACGGAAGTTTATATTAGAGTCCGGACTCCAACAAGCTGTGAACTGCGACTCTTGCAATGCAATAATGTACTGGTTTTAGTTTTCTTTGTCTAATATCAATATCTTACCCTTGTGCCGCCATTGTGAGCATCGCCCGGACCCGGATCTGTATATAAATGGGCTTTACCTAAACATAGAGGAGTCGCGCCTATTTCTTGGCCTTAAATTCAACCTACTCCTTAACTGAGAGGCGCACATTCGCAGTTTCTGGGGATCCTGTAGCAGAGCTGTGTAGATTCATTGTTCTGTGTAGTTCAGCAGTTAGGTTGCTAATAGGGTTACCCTTCTTGTTTTTACCCCTCATTTGCTCATTCAATCCTTGATTGCAAGATATATTACGTTTACGTATACAAACGTTTATTGCAGATGGTTGATTAGATACACCACTATAGTGTGTGATTGACAACTGGTGCATTGTGCAAGCCCCCTATAGAAAGACCTATTTCCACTATTTTCAACGCAGAAAGATGCGACCTAATTTATGTGGTAAACAGTGCATGTTGTGCTTCTAGGCGCAGGTTTAGCGTATCCCCCCCTCGCCAACAACTTTCATTTCGTCTGCGCCGTTACTAAAACCTAACCTAACCTAACCTAACCTAACCTAACCTAACAGTGCATGTTGAGCTTCTATGCGCAGGTTTAGTGTATCCCCCACTCGCCAACAACTTCCATTTCGTCTGCGCCGTTACTAAAGTCGTCTGCGCCGTTACTAAAGCGTGACATCAATCGTGCTATAAATCTTAAGGGGCAAGAAACTCTCTCACTAGTCTGGTAGTACTGTTGAACTGATGCCATAGATGGTTCTGCAAAGGACGCCATCCTGGAGAATACAACGATTGTATTTTTCTCCCAACGCCTCTGTTGTTCGTTTTAGCTCTTTTACGGCATCGGTTAAGATAAAGAAGAAAACAAGAGAAATGTTTCAAAAAACAAATAACTAACATTATTAATATCTGTGATGTCCATGATCAATAGAGACATTTTTTTTTTACTATACTCTCGATCTATTACATCTAATCTGTAGATAACTAAAGAGGAAAAAAAAATCCTTAAAAAGCCAGTCAAACATTGCGAAACGAACTATAAATTCTTCTAACACATTTTAACCTAAGTATTTTTATATTCAAACTTTTCGTGTGGAAAATTCTCACAGCTGATAAAAAAACGTATGGGAGTTTTCGATTGTGATATTAATAGTTTTTATAAAATATATTTTAATATTTAATAACGCTTATTATTTTTTCTCCTCGAATACTGAGCGAAAACCAACACGCTTATCTCCACCAAAGATTGTGAGAAAAGGTTGGTTAAAAGCTGGGTTGGAAAAAAATCGATTTCTTTCTATTAAAATCGGATTTTTTTTTTTATTATACATGTAATCTGATTTTTTTTAGCAAAATAACTTTTTTTAAAATTGATTTTTAGCAAATTTCAGAATTTTCATTTAGTTTATTTTACACAATAATTATGATAAATTTTCAATGATATAGGATATTCATATTTCAATGTATGCATTTTGGGGTGGATTTACAGTGAATATTTTAAAAGCCAGTATTATTAGAGGTAAACTGATTTAGACGGCAAGAATAAGCTTTAAATATCTGTAGGGATACTTTGGAAGGTTTATAATCATATACACTCGTAGACTGAACTAATTATTGTTAAACTAAACATATTACATACTGTACTATGTAGCTACAGTTTATTTATATGGAACTAAATTGAAAATTACTACGCATTTACAGCAAGAATTACCTTAAGATACACAATTATTTTATAAACTGGAGAAAATAACACTAGATGTAACAACATTTAAGAATTGCTTAAGGGTACATGTTACTTCTAGACAAAAAAAACAAACTTCTATACAATAAGATAAACTGACATAGAAAAGATAAAAGTTTCTTATGCGTTTACTGAATTTGGGGAAAAACAAGAAAATAGTATTATTAACACGAACTTTGTGACATAATAATTAAACAATATACTTTTTAAGCACAGTAATAATTACATTAAGACACACATCACACATACCTAATAAAAACAAAAATTTCTAATACGTTACTGACTTTAGGAAAAACAAGATATGCTGACCAAAAAGTCGCGTGCCCTCACTTATTCTGATTTACGTTCTTACGACTCTGAAAAATTTCAATAATTTCCGGAGTAACCTTGGGAGGACCTTGGCAATTCTACCATTCATAAGAGAATGCAAAACAACATAAGGGTTTCAAATTTAGTTAGAATCGGTCGAATAGTTATGTTGTTATTGTAAAAGAAAACACTTATTCTCTGACTAAACTTGGGTGATTTTTGTAATTATATTATTTAAAGGGAATGTAAAAAAATATAATGGGTTCAAATTTCGTTAGAATTGGCAGAATAGTTATGATGTTATTATCAAAACAAAATAATTCCCTGGCGAACATTGGGAGGACTTTGAAAATTATATCATTCAAAAGAGAATGTAAAACAACATATTGGTTTCAAATTTTGTTAGAATTTGCTGAATAGTTATGATGTTATTGCTAAAACAAAATAATTCCCGGGATAGCTTTTATATGACTTTGTCAATTGTATCATTCGAAAGAGAATGTAAAATAACATAATCGTTTTAAATTTCGTTAGAATCGGCTGAAATATTGCAATGTTATTTAAAAAAAAAAAGCAAAACGTGAACTGACCGACATAGTGAGATGTAGAGCCGCCCGCCACTAAAAAGTCACAACTTTCTAAAAGCTCATTAAAAAGCAGAACTAAATTATATTCAAACCAGGCAATGGCTTCTCCACTCCGTCCCCCCCCTCCCTACGAGGGGAGCTACTAAGATTAAAACTTAAAATCTAAAAAAAACAGCCATGGTTAAATTTTTATAAATTTTATGAACTTTGCCAATTATAATAATTTTAAAAAGGAACTCTAAACTAAATTTCCCCCTTTCAAAATATCACGTTGCTAAAATATAGTTATAGAAAAAGATATATAAAAATAAATTTTCTGAACTTTGTAATTCTTTGGGTTTTTAAATTTCACAAAATTTCAATACTAACGGCCATATACTAAGAAAAATGTGAAATGCACTTTTATTAGATTTAGTGTAGCTTCACAATTATTTATAAAAATATTATATGCAAAAGGCTAAAATGTAAAATACTTTAAAAAAAAAGAAGGTTTTTGCTCAAATGTGCATTTCACATTTGTTTTAGCATACGGCCGTTATATTTATTTCTGAACTTCACCATTTTGGTTTTGGATATAAAAGAATTATTAGAAATAACTTTGATAAAAAAACATAAGTCATAACCAAACTAAGATGAAAAATTATTCAAATAGTCAAAAAAATCCTCTTCTTAAATTATAGTTAGTGATGATGATGATGATGATATTTTTTAATTAAAATGGCGGGCCTTAGCTTTTTGTCACACTTCATTTATGGAATTGCAAAGGCGAAAAAATGGTCACACCCTAATTGCATAGTCTAGAATAGTATAGCATAGCACGATATAGCATAGTATATTATAGCATAACATAGTATACTTAGTATAGCATAGCATAAAAACATACTATAGTAAAGTATAATATAGTATAGTATATGTAGTATAGTATCTCCTAGCATAGTATAGCCTAGCATAGCATATTGTAGTATAGCATAGTATTGTCTAGAAGAGTATTATAACATTTTATAGCCTAGCCTAGTATAGTCTCGAATAGTAGCCTGGCAAAACCTAGCTTACCGTAGGATAGCAAACTATAGTATTTATTACCTCAACTAGCATAATAAAGCCTAGTATAGTATAGACTAGCCTAGATTGCCTAACATAGTAAATCCTGCTTAGCCTAGCCTAGAATAGTATAAGATAAGATTGTCATAACATAGCCAATCATAGTATGGCCTAGCCTAGCATCAGATAGCCTAGTCTAGCCTAGCTTAGCCTAGCATCGGATAGTCTAGTCTAGCCTAGCCTAGTATAACAAAATCTAGCATATGTTTCCCAATAATAGTAGAACTTATCATACCATACTCTAGCGTAGTTAGCATAGTAGAGCCTAACCTTACATAGTATACGTTAGCCTGGCATAGTATGACTTAGCCTAGACTAATCTATCCTAGCCTAGCAGAGAATGTATAGTATGGCCTATCTTAGCCTAGAAACCATAGTAAACCCTAGCCTAACATAGCCTAGTACAGCCTATCATATAGAAGATAGTAAAACTTACCATAGTATAGTTTATCATAGTATATCCTAGCCTAGAATAGTATAGTATAGTAAAGCCTAACCTAGTATAGTTTAGAATAGTTTAACATAGTATTGCCTAGCCTAGCCTCGTATAGCCTAGGTTAACCTAGCCTTGCAAAGCCTAGCACCGTATAGCCTATCTACCATAGCTTACCTTACCCTAATCTAGCTTAGCATAGTATAGTATAAGCATAGTGTAACCTAGCCTAGCATAGTATAACCTAGTCTAGCATAGTATAAATTAGTCTAGCATAGTATAGCCTAGCTTAGCACACCCAACCATAGTCTAGCCTAGCCCTAGCCTACCCTAGCCTATGCTAGCTTAACATGGTACACTATAATCTAGCCTAGTCTAGCGTAGTATAGTCCAACATATCTTTGCATAGCTTTGCATACCCTTGTATAGCCCAGCCTAGAATATCATAGCATAAAATGGCCTAGAATAGCATAGTATACCCTAGAGTAGCCTAGTATAAACTTGCATATATAGCCTAGCATAGTATATATTAGAATAACCTAGCTTAGTATAGTATACCTGATCCTATCACAGTGTATCCTAGCCTAGTTTATCAAAGTATAGCCTAGCCTGCCTAGCAGAGTATAACCTAGCCTAGCTTAGCACAGCCTACAATTATATATTAAAACTTAGTCTAGCCTAGCTTAGCACAGCCTACAATTATATATTAAAACTTAGTCTAGCCTAGCTTAGCACAGCCTACAATTATACATTAAAACTTAGTCTAGCCTAGCTTAGCTAACCCTAGTCTAGTATAGCCTAGCTTACCCTAGTTCACTGCAGCCTAGCCTAGTATATTCTATCCTATCCTAGTTAGCATATTCTAGCCTAGACTAGCATAGCCTAGTATAGTATATCATAGCCTACCTTACTCTACCCTATCCTAGCCAAGTTAGTATAGTATAATCTTTCATAGTATTGCCTAGCCTAGACTAAGCTATTAGATTATACCCTAGGGTTAAATAGCATGCATGACATACCCTAGCCTAGCCTAACAAAGCCTCGCTTATCCTATACTCGTATAGCGAAGACTAGCCTAGTGTAGCATAGCTTAGTACATCATAGCCTTACCTAGGATACCATAACATAGCTTAGCCTAGTATAGCCTTTCATGCTCTGTCTATCCTAGTATAGCCTTTCATGCCCTGCCTAGCCTAGTATAGCTTACCCTAGCCTAGCATAACATAACCTAGCCAGGCATTAACTATCTTAGACATGTATAGCCTATACTATACTATTATACCCTAGTCAAGCATAACTTATTATTGTCTATCCTAACATATGTACTTATGCTCTCTTATCATAGCATATTATAGCCTAAATTACCATAGTATATTTTAGCCTTGTACATTATAATTTAGTATAGCGTATAATATCCTAGCATAGCATAGCCTATTCTAGGTTTGCCTAGCAGAGTATAGCATATTATATCCTAGTCTAGCAGAGTATCGTTCAAAAGGTTATGATGCTATTGCCGAAACGAAATAATTCCTGGGATAACCTTGATACGGCTTTGACAATTATATCATTTGGAAGAGAATGTAAAAAAACATAATGGTTTTAAATTTCGTTAGAATTGGCCAAATAGTTATGATGTGATTGGCAAAACAAAATAATTACCGGGCTAACATCGGGGGGACTTTGGCAATTATAACATTCGAAAGAGAATGTTAAACAACAGAAGGGTTTCAAATTTTGTTAGAATCGGCCGAATAGTTACAATATTATTACAAAAACAAAACAAAAAAGCAAAACGGGGACCGACCGAACGGCATAGTGAGATGTAGTCTCTCGCGACCTGACTCGAACGCGACTAAAATTCTTAGTCATTAACACAAAATACACATATTTCTGACATGTTTAATATTAAATTTAAAACATACAGTTTAGGTACAGAGTACAGTAATCATTGAAATAAGTAATACTGATCTAATCTAAGTAAAAAATGTTTCTTATACATTCCTGCATTTAAGGAAAAGTATCTTAATCATTAACACCCAAGGTTGAGAAGACTCGTTCAATCCCTGCTGAGGAAGCAACAACAGTGTATAACTGTGCAGGCACCTTCATACAGTCTTTGATGTCACCTGAAAAAGTTGGCCACCAGGCAAGTGGTGAGAGAGCATTTATAACATCAACCTTGAAATACATTTCCTTAAATAGAATTTTCTTTCCTTATATTTCATTAATGTTGGTAGGAACTGTGGGAAATTTTCTTCTACATATTTTTCTACACTGTTTATTTCTTCAGCAGTGAGACTTCTACCCTGATATCTTGAACCAATCAAATTTTGCCAATATATGACTAGATGTTAGGGCTATTTGCTTTCTCTTGAATAATTTATATAAATCCTTCTGCTCAGTTAAACATTCCCGTAAGTCACCAACAAGTTTGTGCCAAACTTCTACTGAATCAGTAATTAGTGCCTCTTCACTTTGAAGTTTATCCAGTGCCACTGCAATTGGCTTTAGTTCGTCTAAATTATCTTCAGCAAACCTTGTCATTAACTTTCCTAATTATTTTTTTATCGATGTGATCACTATGTTTCTTACATATTTTAACTAAAATATCCCAGTTCTGTAAGCATGACTTTATGGAGTCAACCATGGTATTCCATCTAGTGTCTGTAGGCATTGCAAGCATTTTACCTTCTTCTTCCTTGTATAAGGAACCAGAAACATGGTGGATTCTGAAATATTTTATAATCTGGGTAATGTGTTCTTTAATGTACGGTATTGAAAGGACTTGTGCTAGTAGGTTCAATAGATGTTCAGAGTACCCATAAGCAATTAACTTATCCTTTTTCTTCAAATCCCTGCGGATTTTTGCCATGTTGGCAGCATTATCTGTAACCAAACTCTTTACAATACAACCATACCTCTCCTGACATTTTTCAGCAGTTGACTGCAATTTCTAAAAGATTTTCAGCTGTACGTCATGCCTGATTGTCTACTGTATTTACTAGAAAAGCCTTTCCTTCAGATGATAAGCTGGCGCACACTACTGGTTCATTGTCAACATACGCTAACCATCAATTGCTAAACATACTGTCTTTCCCTTTAATTCATTCGAATATTGCTCCAGTACATTAGAAAAAGCATTTTCCAGTAGATCTCCTTCAACTTGTTTTCTGTTTGGTGGTACATAACCTGGTCTTAATTTCTGTAATATTTTAATGAACTGTGGCTGTTCTACAGCATGAAATGGAGTGTTTGTGGCAATAATATAATTAGCAACTTCCTGATTTAGAACTTGTTTTTGACTCTTACTTGTTGTAATGATCATATATTTTAGGTAAGCTGCTTTGAATTGAATGGCTCTTTACAATTTTGTTTTAATCAAGGATTATTTTGGAGATACCAGTGTTAGTAACTGGTAACTTACATATCTTATTCAGGATAGAAGTATCAGACTCTTAATCACTCTATTACTTAGCCATGTATGCAATATTTCTGTATATTTAAATATTATAAAAAAATATCAATGATTTTTTTTATCTGATTATAATCGATCAAAATCACTTGATTAAAATTGATTTTAATCATGCCAATCCTGGTTAAAAGGTTACTGAAGATAGAGAAAGATGTTACCTTCAACTCTACAGAGTAATCGATCCTAGTGGTAAAACTCGCAGGTTTTATACACTGTATTATATTTTCTTGTGTTTCCCTAACTGCTTTATACTTATTTAAATTGTACATGTACATATACATATATGGACCTCAATACCAGCATAGATGAATGTCAGAAATAGGATTATAGCTGAGACCAAAAATCTTCTTATTCTTGCCATCCGCATTATTTTCCTTGGCAATAAACATAATATCAACTTGCTAGTCTTTAAATCTCTAGCTGAGAATTTTCTATACATGATAAATGTTAATGTGTATACAAAAATTGTGCCCCATTTGTGTAACTTTCGGGTTTCCTCTATTTTATCGGATGATTAGACTTTTATAGATATTCTCGACTCTTGTAATTTTTAGGTATTCATAGTTTGTATTTTAATTAGTTCAGACTGGGTTACTACTGTTCAGTATCAAAATAAACTTTATCTAACCTTCGAAACTAGGCCTCTACTCGGAACTAAAAATTAAGTTCCCACAAAATTGTTAGTCTGTCGCATGTTAGATATTGTTCCCGTATCCTGTTTGAGACATAGGGAAGAAGTTCTGACTATCAGGAAACTGAATTTAAAGCAAATGTGATGATTTATTTGCCATTTCCTGGGATTGTTACCTGCCACAGTTTGACTGAAAACTACTATTCTTTCATGACAAGATATAAAATATAATGGACATTAAGGAATAATATTCAGGATCTAAAAGCTGCAATTTTGGCGCATCATTTCTCTTCTAAATGTCCCAATTCAACTTTTGACCCCTTGACCCGTTTTACAAACTTAGTATTCAGCTTTTTGAATGCACCCTGCGACCATCATTTAAGATTAACATGAGGACGACAGATATCTCTTTATTCCTCTTTATTCTTCACCCTTGATTCTTTGCACTATTCCCAGTATTTCTCTTTATTCTTATTTTTATCTGTTTATCAATACATTATTCCATATCCGCTGCATAACATCGTTGGATTACACCACTTCTATTCCTATAACAAAATAAGACATTAGCTCTCTTGCCATTTCCACTCATCCAACTACTCCAGCTCTTAACTACACTCCGGTGGCTATAGCAGTGCCAAATTACCCGGAGGAAAAATACAGATGTGAGAAGAGGCAGTTTCCGCGATCTAACATCTTTTCTACAAGGTAAAGGACCTTTCCCTTGCAGAAAAGATGTGTAGAAAAAAATGTATCACGATAACCGATAAATCGATAACGATAACCATATCGGCGATAACCGATAATCGATAAATGGCGATAAATTTATCGCCCGATAAGGTGAAAACCGATAATTCGATAAATCCAAAATTCCAATACTAGCGATAACGATATTGATATTTTAAATAAAAAAATAAAAAAATCCAAATCTTTATTTTTATCTTTATCTTAGAAAACTTAGAAAATCCTAGAAAAAAATAGAAAAGTCTTAGAAAAATCTTAGAAAAACTTCGGACCTATCTATTTCTGCTTCCAAGGCACGCGCGGCTTGCTCTTGTGTTAAACTGGAACCAAAAACTGAAATTATCGATTATCGCTAGTTTGGAACCAAAAGTATCGGCGATACCGATGCATCGATAACGCGGGGGGGAAATCGGATAACTGACAACGCGATAACGCCCACCTATGGTAAAGCTCGATACGCATCGGTGTTGCTAAACAACTAAGATCAAGATAGTATAAAGTTAGATTGTGGAGAGAATGATATGATAGATAGAAAATATTGTGTAAAGAGTATGTGTTGATGGGATGATAATGATTGTAGGATGAACGCCCCTTCATCACACCCTTTTATATCTTATCAAGCACAAAGCCACCAATCCACCTGGCACACATTCAGTATTTTTTTCTCCCAAACATTCAATCACACAATAAAACAACTCACCTTTTAAGATTTATTCTATCCCTTCGCCCTCCCTGATACTCATTGTTGTTCATTGGCTGCACAAGTTGGGATCGGGATAGTAAAAGAGGTGAGTGTGTGAGAGAGAGATAGGAAAGGTAGAAATCATTGTGTAAGTGAGGGAGGAGTGGTGTTAATGGTATGGATGAGGAGAGGAGATAAGGATGATGTGATTAGAATGAGGGTGATGGTGATAGGTGACAGGTTGCCAAGGTAACGCGCTTTCGTATGTCATTTTTTTTATTTATGGTTATATTATTTTTCCTTTCAGTATTGGAGCCTTTGTTCTCTTGAGTTTTTTTGTTTTTTATTTATATTTCCTCTTTAAACCGTCTTTGGTTTTGTTTATTTTAGCTTTCGAGCCTTTTTTTTCTCGGGCTTTATTTTTTGTTTTTTATTTATATTTCCTCTTTAAACCGTCTTTGGTTTGGTTTATTTCTTGTTTTGTCTCATTTGCCTTCTTTGTGTGCACCATCAGTGGTTGCTTCTGGTGATTGTTTGGAGGCATTGCAACCTTTGTCTTTAACTTTGCCTCTCTCGTTGTTCTTTGGGCTTTATTTATTTACCTGATGGATTTTCTGTCTATTTAGGGGAATTGTACGGAATTTGTCCGTGTTCATTTTTGTTTTATTTGTTCTCTCGAAATCGTTGATGTTTTTAATTTCGCGAGCAGTTCCTTGCGCGATGTCTCTCGGGTTCTTTATTACCTTGGCTTGTAATAATCTAAGAAGCATCATCTGCCAGTTGGACCTACATTGCGCAGTCATTTGTGGGTTGGGGGAGGTCTCTCATAGGGTAGTCAGAATGGGCGGAATGTATTGAATTCAGACGATTTTTGAGGCTCTCCACTACTCCACTACATACTGTTTTAAATCCGCTAATTGCTACTTTTTGAGTTACTTCGAATCATTCCCAAGCGATCTTGTATGGGGCGGGGAGGCATAGACTGGTATTGGTTGACTTACAAGGAAGGGTCTGGGTATTGGTTTTGACTGACTGGCTTACGGAAGAGTCGCCTCCACAAGGTGGAAAAGAGATTCGTTCGTACATGTTTCTAACTTGTTAAGAGATTATAAATCACAAGTAAGCTTAAATTTACTATTCTTAAAGATTTTTTTCAGTTTCGTAAATACCGAATAAGTTAAAATGAAAAAAATGTTGCTTCCAATGTTGCGAGTTTTTTATGTTTATATATTTGGACTAACTTTTGCTAATAATGCTACTTTTGAGTATAGAAATCTGACACCCTGCTAAATGGGCGTGCAGACGCTCAGATTTGGGGCTAATAAGAAAAAGCCTTGGCATAAAAATGTTATATTTGATACCCAGATTTATGGGCGATTTGCATATCTAATATATATTTCCGGAAGTCTGTTTGTATATATATATATATATATATATATATATATATATATATATATATATATATATATATATATATATATGACCACTATAAAAGGCCACTTAGAGCGACCTTGAAGGCCAGCATAGTCACTAGTAGGGTAACATGACCCGGGGAGTAACATAGGCTACTTATATTGTACAGAGGTGGCACCATCTCTTTGTCAAAATGCAAACTAATACTTGATAATAGCTGCAGATGTTTCAGTGCTTTAAAATGCCACCTTTAGTTGATAGTTAGAATACTAGCACCCACCCCGAAATAAGGTTCAAATCCCCATCTCAATATGTTCTCGAAATATCTGTCGCAAAACATTTTGGGAGAGCTGCGCCCCCCCCCCAAGTCCCCTCTGTTCAGTAAACCGTGCCATAATTATGCAAGATATACCGGTCTGTATTTGCTTTAGCGTCCACTTTGGAATGATATAACTCAATAAGTGCTTCTATCATTATTCCGGCAATTATTGGCGAAAAAACGACGATAACCAACGAGAACATCTGCATGAAAATAGTTTTTTTCCCCGTTATCTCGAGAACTATATACGAGGCGTCGTTGACTTGAATTTTTCTGCCTATGATGACCGTAGTAGTAGTTTAAGGTAAGGTTAGGTTAAGTTAGGTAAAGTGCAGACGGAACGATAAAGAAAATAAAAATAGGATCATTTGGCTATAATATCGTAATTATTCGCCCGATTCTAACTAAATTTGAAACCCTAATGTTCCTTCACAATTTATTTTGAGTGATAGGATTGTCAAAATCCACACGTGATTAGCCCTGGAGTTATTAAAAGAAAACTAACAATGGGTCGGATTGCCCCACTTGCACGCCGGCATTCTGAGCAAATCTTGTATTTTGAATAAACCTAGAGCCATACAGCGCCTTTCGCTCTCCACCACTGCGTCGTACCAAGTTTTGAAGATGGGCAAGCAAATTACGTTGAATTGGTGGGATCACTTTGGGATTCCGTAGCGCCGACTGCCTGATCACCTTGACTTTGTTCCCCATCTACCGACTGAGGGTCATTGGCGCCATAGCAATAGTTACAAAGCCAGAAGGGGGCACAAAAAAATAACACAAAGATTCGTCGGGAGGAAGCTGACAGAACTTCCTAAAAGGTCATTTGTACAATGAACATTGGTGTGACAACTATGCAGCCCTGATAAAAATAGCTCGCAATTTAATTACAAGAAGTCATTGTAATGGTAAATATTAACAAATCATCATGTTGAGGCCAAAACTTAAAAATAGAAACCACTGACTTTTATAGCCAATCTTCTCAACACTGCAAGGCAAGTTTCTTCATAATTAAGCGCTCAAAATTTAACTTCTATCTCGAAGAACAAAGATTCCAGCCATTCCGAGCGTCTTTCTCGTCATTAAATCAGTCGATAATACCCCCACCCTCAAATACACGCATCTGGTCATTTCATGTGGTCAAAAGAGACATGAATAGTTGCGTGAATACCACCACTGGTCAGGTTCAGCTCAATTTTAACATATATGATCTCTGTTTCAGTTATTTCGTCAAAAAATATTAATTTGTTAAATTTTTGAAGTTGGTCCTGTTAGAAGTTAGCTTATATATGTTACAGGAAATGTGTGTAATTAGGTACTTGATGAACCCCCTTAAACTTTAGTAAGTTCATAAAAACACTGCAACCATCAGTAATTTCCTGTAATTTCTAAAATATTAGGGGAATTCATGTTAATACTGAAATATCTGCTTAGGGATTTCATGAAATAGCTAAGGTGTCAAAAAACAATATTTCAAACAGTATGTAATATGATATTTACCACTTATTAGGACAGAAAAGGCTGCCATGACGCCTGCTATTGCATTTAAGTTTTGCTTTGAATCATTTACACGTGTTTTTGGGGGATTGATTAGGGCCACAGTTACAATTTTCAGAGATTTCATGAAATACCTAATACACACATTCCCTCTTACTGCTTGCTATCTTTATTATTGTATCTCATGTATATTACAGGAAAGTTGTACAATCGAGTGGAAATGAAGGCGACGGCAGAAGGCAGGCTGCGAGCGGCTATGTATAAGCGAGTAAAGACACAACTCAGCATTATGAGAAGCAATTCCGTCAATTTCTCTCGAGGGATGGTGAGTCAGCAAAAGTCATGTCTGCATTTTTATGAAATTTCTCTTTTTTTTGCTCTGAGGTTTCTTTAAAGTTTTTACCAGGATAAAATGAAAATAGAGCAGGGATGTCAGACAAACGTCCCAACTCTCTTCAATCCGGCCCGTGACTATTTCGATCATTTGGGGTTTAAAATACTAAAATTTGTTAATAATGATAATAATAATAATAAAGTCTCCCATTGTTTGACTTTGGTGAATCTGTTATAATACTAATTGAAATTTAAATTATTGTTACATAATCAATTATTTTTCATTTTTGTTAATTCTAATATAACTTATTTAAGCTTTCTTGAATCATGAGTTTAAGACAGTAGCTGGTTTCATCATTTGGTATACCAGCTACTTTAAAATTATTTTCTACTGCTTTAGGAGATTTTTTTACTAGCAACTGAGCTTTCAGGCACATTTCGAATCGTCGTTGTTCATCGCGCGCAATACCATTGAACATGCTATGAGCATGTTGACCTACGGTGTTGGACATGGCGTGTTCTTTAAATGCAGATCCTATTTATTTAATTAATAGCTTTCTCTTTATCAATAGTATATCGGAAATTTTATATGAAATAATTTATTTCGGATTTGATTTGCACTTACATAATTTGGGGGTCAACTACAGTTTATTAGAAAATTAACACGAATTGTTTACAAAGGCACATGGGCAAATGGAGCTGAAGTTAGTTATGTAGTTGCAAGTGAAATAGCCATATTAGCTAACGGGACCAACACGCAAAGCGATATATTTCTTCCCACTTTAACTTCCGTTCGCATTTCCAAAGATTACGCCAAGGCTAATCTGTGCTTGTAAGATGGTAAATATTGAAGGAAAAAGTGCCCGTTAGCTCAATGATAGATCAGTGGTCTAGATAACCAAAACTCTGAGGTTCGAGTCTTTGCCGGGACGATGTGTTTTTTTTCTCGTGCCTTTTTCGGGGTCATCTACTGTAAGATAGGAAGTAACTCTTCCTATCTATATAACCTTTGCACACACCTCCTTTATCAGGCAGCATAAGCTTGACGTGATAGAAGCTTTCTTGTTCGCACGCCAACCACAACTGGCAAATAGCTTTCGGTCGTACAAAGAAATAATGCGTTCACTTTACACTATATATATATATATATATATATATATATATATATATATATATATATATATATATATATATATATATATATATATATATATATATACCAATTCAAAATTCATAGAAAATCTGATACAAATAACATTTTGAAGGATAATTTATTTTTAAACATCTATACCATAAAAAATCAATAACTTTCAAGGCGATTACCTCATTGTATTAATTCATTTCTATAAAAATATTGGTCTTGAGGATTAAATTACATTCATTTTGGTTTTCCGAGAACTTTTAAGTATCCATCCCACACCGAATACTTATAATAGTGATAGTTCTGACCGAGGTCTTTCCACAAGTTGAACTACCTTCTTAGCCGAAAAGGATTGGTTTGTAAGAATCGAGACATTCTCCTCATCTTACTGTATTTTAGTAACTTCTATAGATTTTACTTCCCTTAAATTCGTCGCTTTCTTTACAAATCGGTCTTTATAAACTCTCTTTATAATGATAGAAATACCCTGAAATGACCTCGTATGACCTTTCCTTTTTTCTAGACGTCGTACGCCAGACAATATTTAGAACCCAAAGTCATCCCTGTCATTTCGGTTCTTAAGGAGAAAGTCCGAGCAACTGCTTCGGTAAGTACCGTCGAAATGTGTAACTATTCACTTGATTGCAGCACATGTACATATTCTTTTTGAGAGAAAATGGGTCTCAGGATGTAGTAGGAGTCTAGATCCAGTAGATAGTAGGTCAAAGAAGTACCCATGCTCTAAAGAGTCTGAGTTTGAGACTGGGTCCTGTAAATGACCCCAATTGGCGGATAATTTACAAAAGCCTAAGAAACTTTTCCCCCCAAAAAAGTTTATTTTAAAATTTTAAATGAATTTCTTTTAATTATTAAACTGAAATATGTATGGGTGCCACTAAGTAAAGCAATGGGAGGGGCTCCTAATTTTGAAGGGGATTAAATCATCGGATTTTTTTAGGGGGGGGGGTTGATTCTGAAAACACTATAATGGGATTATTCCTTTCAGAAATATGGAATTGTGGATACGTTCGATAAAATGTCCGCGTGGGTCGATAGACATTACTATATATCATCGGTTGCAAGTTTCGGGATCTCATTCGTGATGGTTCCTGTTACAGTAAGTAGTACTTCTTTGGCTTCCTACAGTTCTCCATTCGTTTCCAGTTGTCTCCTTTTATATTTAATCGGTCTATGTACCTTGCCTACATTTTCACCTCACCACTTTCCATAGAAATCTCTTTCCCAACAATGGCAAAGATGACATTACTCAATTTGACCTTTATAAATGATAAATAATCTTTACAACTTCTTAATGTACGGTAATTTTAATCCTTACAGCTCGCGAATAGAATCCTATTGGGCAGTAAGAAAAAATCCCGCAGAACGAGGTCCATGAGATCCGAATCCCTTCGTCGGAGGTCATTAGCACCCTCAGCTACGGTAGTAACTCCTCCTACACTGGAATCTCTGGGACTGATTAAATCGGAAGAACCGGTTGTAATAGAAGAATCAGAGTTCTGTAACTTCCGTAAATACAAAATGCCTCGGAAAGGGTCTTCGGACGATTCAATGAAAGACAGCGCTCTGGCCAGTAGTCTAGATGATCTTTGTCACATCTCTGACAGTACCGACGGATCGAACTCTTTCCGAGACCAAACCATCCACGAAGAGGAAAATAAATCCCAAAAATATCCAAAGACCATGTTAGGCAATTTAGAGGTTCCTCCAGTATTGAGACAAACTCAGAATGGAGATATCATGTCGAATGGGCCTAGAAGCTGCATGGTTAATTCTACCAGGGAGCCAAGACGTAGGAGAACAGATGGTATAATTATGCCTACAAAGAATACCGATGGAAGCTTAAATGAACTCTATGCAAAATTGAGCGAGATGAAAAGAGATAACGAACCAGATTCCAACCGGATAAACGAAAATGGAGATCCGTGGATAATTTCTCGAATCCTTTCGATGGAGAGTAAACTTACTGACATTAGGAAGGAGATATGTCCTCATGAGACAAAAGAAACAAAGGTGGAAGAGCCTGAAACAGTTCACTCGGATGAAAGTGACAAGAAAGCTAAGCCTCAAAGAAGAAAAATTTCATTCAGTTTTGATTGCTAAAATCACTATTCAATCCCTTGAATCAACTTATTATTTTTCATCTTAATAGAAATGAAAGCAATTATTGTATATACAAAAAGCTTTTTTTTCTTCTTTTTTTTGCAATACATTAAAATTCAATTCTGCTTAAACTCTACAGACTAATTTTGTAGTTAGATGTCTTTTTTATTTAGTGTATAATGACTATTATGCGAACGATTCTTTTGTTTTAATAACCTGTTCTTTTTTCTTTTAATTAAGAGAGCCAATCTAGCTCCTATCCTAATTATGGAACTCTGTGGTTAAATTGGTTAAATTTCTACCAATGTGATAAAGGTATTTTATATGCTTTAATCAATATTGCAATATTTTGACTTATTTTAAGTAAAAATAAAGCTATGTTATATCGCACATTTGAAAGTAGTAACATGATTTAAAAACTCAAATATGCGTTCCATAATAAAACCTCCTACGAAGTCTTTGATACAAATACCACATTATGGCTCCTAGCATAAAGCCATAGTAGTGATATTTAACCATCAGCCTTTATCGTTTAGTTTAAGGGATTTAGCGACCCTCACTACATACTTTTGAAGCCTTTTTTTGCGACAATATTGCTCATTGTAATTTGCGTCTGCCCCCCTCCCCCTCTTTTGTCTCCCATTAGCAAATTTAGACCCTCATTTTGTTAGGAATATATTGGTCTAGTTAACCGTTACGGTTAATTTTGAAACAGAGGAAAACATTAAGCAATTGAATTATATTCGAAATCTCACAATAATATGTCTAAGATATAAACATTATTTTTAATACCATCAAAAGTGTTTAGAAGGTATCTCTAGATTTTACAGGTTATTTTATAGATAAAATAATTAAGTTATACGGTGTCGATAAATTTTTACCTTCAATTAATGCAATATTTTTTTTTGTTTAACACTGTAATACTGTAATTTGGCACCTAATGCATCAAGAAAATTGCCATCCCATTTAAATGGTCCTTAACGACCCTTTTCATAATAAAAAATTCCACATTCTTAATACTTTAAGAAATTCTATTTATATTAAGCAGAATCAGAGGAACTGAATTTGAAGCAAACGTCTTTAATTAAGATAATTAATTCCCCAAAGTTTTATTACTAAAAGGTAATCGTTGAGTATCAATATAAATATATAAATCATACATTCATTGTACATATACATTTGTGACTGTAAACATTGTAAATAATATACTTATGGGACCTGCTTAATTTATGCGATGAAAATTTTGGTGACTTTTAAAAAGTATATTACTGTCAGAGCGAGAAAAGGCTGTTTATTTTAGGTTTAAGCAAATTGTTCTTCATAAAGAGACAGCAACCGTATCTAAGCTTTACTAGAAAAATTCACGACAGACGTAAACATTACTTAATAGGCAACTGTCTGTCTAGCAACCGCCACCGAGGGCTTACGTTACCGTAATTAAAGCTAGCAAACATAGAATTAGATAACGCTAGTTAGTAATTTTTTGGAAATATATGGCTGGCCAGAAAGTCCTGACTCACTTAGGAAGTGGAAGCTGGTTTACATTGTTTGGATTCTCTCAGTTGACTGGTATCTGGGACAGGTTCAGATGCTGGCTGATCGCTGGAAGAAGGTAATAGAGAATGATGGACTTTATTTTGAAGAATAAATGTTGGAGTTGGTCCATAAAATTTGTTGTTTTCTTTCCGCTTCTTAAGTAAGTCCGGACTTTTGGGCCAACCTAATATTACACCCTCGTAAATTCCTATTTCTAGTTTGCGTGAATGAAGTGATGCACTTTTTCGGATATTAATGACCCTATACCGTGTGATTGAGACCCCATAACAACCCGAGGCGAAGAAGTATTTATAAGTAATATCCTAGAAATTATAATATATAAAACATAAACAAAAATACTGTACCCATGTAAATAAATCCTTAATATGGCTCATATTTTCATAAATTCTTTAGGAAACCATGGTGAAAGGTGATGAAACCGTATGGTCTTTATTAGTTTACTTTTATTTTTCTTGTTACAGTTTTTAACTTCGCCGGATTTTGCATTTACAAGTAAATAATTTTTACCGTAGATGGATATATTTCTGCAACTCCATTGCAATCTATATTTAAATAAAAAAAATATATGCTTAAACATACACCTTAAAATATTCTTCTGCCGGTTTGTATGTCAGTCAGTCGGGGTTTGGGGGGGAAATAACATCATAACTATTCGGCCGATTCTAACGAAATTTGAAACCCTTATGTTGTTTCTCTTTCAAATGATATACTTTTCAAGGTCCTCAGAAGGTTAGTCTTGGAATTATTAAAAGAAAAATAACTATGGGTCGGATTGACCCACTTTGTTGAAAGTTTTAAAGGTCGTAAGGTCATAATAAGTCAGAATAATTGAGAACACGCGACCAAGGTATGTTGACCTTGTCTTCTATTACCCGATTAGTTTAAGGATCTGCTCATAGTTGTAACGTTTACAGTACTGCAAATAAATTTTCATTGCAAGCTTATTTTGATACGTTATCTTTAATAAAAATGTATTTAATTATGATAAAAGTGCCCGAATAAATTACCCCTCTATTATAGGGGAATTTATGTACGACTAGGGGATTTTTTTGCGAATTAATTTTAGAACTATTTTAATCTTTTATATTACCAGGTATTTAACTTATGATAGTTGTGCCGACTGAATATTGAAATTTGAGTTTATTGCAACAAATTAATATGGTAATACAGCCTACCATGTTTGCAAATAATTTGAATTTTAGTTATTATTAAAAATAAAAACCATTGTATTATTTAGTCTTTGAATCTATTCTTCATTATCTAATAATAAGTAGGAGTTATTCAAATTTTAAAAATCCAATTCTTTAGGTATGCAAAACTATACCGTGACCAAAATTCGTCCAATTCTATTAAATTTTTATTTAATTTATGTATATATGTTGAGACTACATAAATGCCTGATTTTTAATTTCTTAATGTAACTCTTGAAAATTAATAATATTTATCATTGTAAATAAAATATTCATAAGTTTAAAACTATAAATAAAATGTTAAAAAAAGTATTGTTTTAATTCAACTTATCATCATTTTTTGGCTAGAAAATGCTTAAAAAGTTCAATGATCGATTAATCAGGTCTAGGATTCGAATTGTCAGGAGATGTGCTTCTGATGAACGTTTTTTTTAAACGGGCATGATCAAACTCCCTACACGAACACAAAAAAAAACATGTAAGGAGGTAACATATAATACAATAAATATTTTTGTATCTATGTGTGTTCATTATAAACGGCCACATTTCTGGTTCGATTGGTCTGCAATTTAGTACAGAAGTACATTTTTGTAAAGAGATAGTTATAGGCTCTGTGAAATAGCATAGTAGGGAGGAGGGTTCTCCATACCGAGAAGGTACTATCTAAGGGAGACCGTGAAAACAGCTTGAGAAATAGCATAGTAAAGAGGAAGGCTGTCCATACCGAGAGGCTACTCTATAGTGAAGAGAGACCTTAACAAACAGCTTGAGAAATAGCATAGTAGAAAGGAAGGCTGCCCATACCGAGAGGCTACTCTATAGTGGAGAGAGACCCTGAAAACAGCTTGAGAAAAAGCATAGTACAGAGGGAGGCTTTTAATACTTAGAAGGTATTCTCTACGGAAGACCGTGGCAAACAGGTTTTGAAATAGCATAGTACAGAGGAAGGCTGCCCATACCGAGAGGCTACTCTATAGTGGAGAGAGACCCTGACAAACAGCTTGAGAAATAGCATAGTAGAGAGGAAGACTGCCCATACCCAGAGGCTACTCTATAATGGAGAGAGACCCTGACAAACAGGTTTTGAAATAGCATAGTACAGAGGGAGGCCTTCAATACTTAGAAGGTATTCTCTACGGAAGACCGTGGCAAACAGGTTTTGAAATAGCATAGTACAGAGGAAGGCTGCCCATACCGAGAGGCTACTCTATAGTGGAGAGAGACCCTGACAAACAGCTTGAGAAATAGCATAGTAGAGAGGAAGACTGCCCATACCCAGAGGCTACTCTATAATGGAGAGAGACCCTGACAAACAGGTTTTGAAATAGCATAGTACAGAGGGAGGCCTTCAATACTTAGAAGGTATTCTTTACGAAAGACCGTGGCAAACAGGTTTTGAAATAGCATAGTAAAGAGGGTAGTTTTCTATAACGAGAGTGTACTCCATAAATATATCCTTACAAACAGCTTGAAAAATAACATATTTATTGAAGGAAGTTCTGCTCATCTTCCTCTGGAGGTAGAGAAAAGACGAAAAGCCTGAATTTGATGACGAAAATTATGACGGAATTATGACAGTAAAGTTATATTTAACTTCGTGCATTCTAAATGCCCCCCAGTCAATTTTACCCTTGAATTCCTCAATGTTGGAACTATTAACTTTCTCTGTAAGTAGTTAATTCCATGTCTCGTATATTCTATATGTGGAGTAGTTGGGCATCAAAAAAGTCTCGATTCGTGGAAGCTCAAACTTCCAACTGTTGTTCTTAGTCCTATTCTGGCTGAGGCTAAACAGCGTCTGTTCATAATATTTTTCGAAGCTTTGAAGAATTTTGAACATTTATTTGAACTGACCATGCTACTAAGGAGGGGGATCAAAGTGTTCTTTTCCTCCACCAACCTTTTGGCGCCATCACATATTTACTTACTTGGAAAGAAGCGGAGCTATTCGCACAAGATGCGACTTTTAGTGCAGCCATAATGAAAATTGACTCTGTGGCGTAACTGGTAACCGGGAAAAGAATGGTGACGTCACTATAGCGGCGTCATGTGAACAGGATTATAGTGTAACGTAACAGTCGCTGAGAACTTTTCTCAGCCTCAACGCCAATTATTGGAGAACTACAAATCACTGCTAATCAGTGTATCTATGGATTTCTCCACGTCAGCGAACTTTAGAAGGTGCAATTTTATTGTGTGGATGTACCGGTTCTTCACATAACCGAGAGTCAAAAGGCAACTGCCACGTATCCGACCACTCCCATTTTCGGCACAGGTCAGCCCACAACCTCCCATTTTTTTGCCGTCTGCAAATCTACCTATTTTACTAAATAATTCATCGTAAAAATCGCTTAGATACAAAATAACGCAAATACCTTCTAATTTATATGGTTAGCCAGAAAGTCTTGACTTACTTAGGAAGCGGAATCTTGTTTACATTTTTGGGATTCGCAGCTGACTGGTATCTGTGACAGATTCGGATGCTGGCTGATCGCTCGAAGAAGATCTTAGACAAGGATGGAATATATTTTGAAGAATAAATGTTTCATGTTGCCTCAGGAAATTTCGTTCTTTTCTTTCCGCTTCCTAAGTGAATCAGGACTTTCTGGTCAACCTAATATAACAGCCTTCTGCCTGGTGTGACCTGCTTTTTCGCTCATCTTCTTCCTTTTGCCTTCATTTCTCCCGGCGCCCTGCGGCTTCCGGGGATGAGCTTGAGGTCGACAAGCAGCAGGCTTCGGCTAGTCCCGCCGACATCGGATCTTCCAGAACCCACTACAATCGCAGAAACTCAAGACTCCGGGACGTGCTCAGGGGAAGGCGGCTTCAGCGCTGGCTCGCAGGAGAGCTCTACGCGCTACATCCTCCCCGACCCGCCTCGGAGCCTCGCCGACTCACCGGCGAGAGAGAGGCCAGAGGCTCGCCACGCAAGGGGTCCATCGCCTCCTCCGGTACAGGCTCTTCGTCGATTAGACTTGGATCCCCTCTCTTACGTACTTGACCCAGAGACCCCTAGGTCGCCCAGTCGTCCGCCGCCAGCGTATGAACCCGCCCTCGAAGAAACTACAAGGGCTCAGCCGTTGGACATAGAGTGCTACGCCCACATTAGGTGGGACGTAATACTCTTGCACCTACGCCGCAACTTAACCTCAGCAACCTTCAGAACACAGGATCGAATAGAGATAGAACTTCTCCTGGCTCTCTACCCGTTCCGGCTGAGCATACCGTCCGCGACATACCACACACTTCACCAGCGCGTCAGATTATTTTACACCGTGTCACTCCACGGTTGGTCGACGGCCCTAGTTGACACCCACCTCCAAGCCGCCACTGAATCAGGAATAGAATATGATTCGCGGATCCTCAACCGCTCTACAGCGGCCAGACCCCCCCCCCCCCCGGCGTACGGGTCTTGGTACCGAAGCTCAGCACCTAGACGAGTTGGTCGGCGACGCCCTGCGAGTCGGTCTCGACCGGGCCCGCAGGTTCCTGGCAGACGTTAGACGAAACGTCAGCTGGCAGACGGAGGTCCGAATCGCACGCCATCGCCGTCGTATTGGCCTCGATCGCCGTACCCTCTCGGACACTTCGGACGAGTTCCGTTCGCTCAGCCCAGGAACTCCGCCTTACTTCCCCAGCCCGGACCCCACCCTCGACTCTTCGGCTTCAGGCTTCACCATATCGGTAACTTCATCAACGCCAGAATGGATCCCCTGTGACCACGACAACCTGTTTGGAACTCCCCAGTGCGCCCTTCCCCCAGGGCCTATCCCCCCCATCGTGTACGATGTGTTAAGACCAGTGTCCGTGCTAAGCTCTGTGAGCAGTGATCTTGAAATGTGTAGTATAACCGCCAGTCCACAAGTTATAGAACTCCAAGACCCCATCATCACCCTTTTTCATCCCCTTCCGGAACCTGAGATTGTCTCATTTTTTGAAACGGCCGCCACCGAGCTCGGTGCCCTGGTCATCCACGACCCTTCCCCCGTCCCCGACCTGTGCTTCACCCTGTGCATCCCGCAACCCGGCCTCGCTGTCCCCACGGTCCTTCAAGGACCTATGGCCACTCCGCCTGGTTCGACCGCCTCGTCCGACACCCACCCCTCCGAAATGGGTGACGTATTGAATGACCCCAATAGCGACCCCCCGGACATCATGAGGGGAAGGGGCAACAACAACAACGACAACAATGGCCAACAGCAACAGAATGGGGACAACGCCCGCGATAATCGGGACAACGACAACAGGGGAGACCAGTGGGAAAGCCCCGGATTGGACCCTCTCGAGCCAGAAACCCCCAGAGTAGACTTCGCCACCCCCCTCGATGTTGAAGAACTGGGCTCTTATGACTCAATCACCCCCATTTCACATCTTCAAAAGGCCAATGCCAAAGAAGGAATCAAGCTGTTTCTGAACAAGACCTACAGTAATTGGGCCCCCTCCGACGATAGAACCCTGCCATGGATCACCACGCTTGTGGAACTCGGCGTAATGGAAGAGGCCCGCATCCGTTGCGCCCATAAGATCTTCGGGGTGACCAAGCCAAACGGCTCTGCCCGTCTAATTTACGACATGTCCCCCGCCGCCGACGCTTACCATCCACCTAGATTCAGCCTCCCTAGCATAAAAAAGATCATGGACTCGGCCACTGAGGGTCTTTGGGCGATGAAACTCGACTTGAAGGACGGTTTCTACCACGTCCGCCTTTATCCCAAGGCCCGGCCGTGGTTCGGCATCCGCTGCCAGAACCGCTCCTTTAGGTTCACCCGCCTCCCCATGGGATTCAACGGAGCCCCCTTTATAATGCAGAAACTCACATCTACTACAATGAACCAACTGGCAGCTAGGCACCACATCAGGGTGTATACTTACCTTGACGATGTGTTATGCATCGGTAAGAAGCGCGCCCTCCGCGCCTTCATGCTTACCATAGACCGCAGCTCAATTAATGCCAACTGGCATAAGTCGGTCACCGTCCCTAGCAAGAAGATCTCCCACTTGGGCTTTAATATAGATCTCAAGCTGAAGCGCATCCAGCTTACCACGTCAATGCGGGACAAGACCCGCTCGGCCCTCCGCATCATGTCCTCCCGCCCGGTTTCCCGCAAGGCCTGGACCCGGCTTGCGGGTTTACTAAACTTCGTCCTCCCGGCCCTCCGCTTACCTTTCTGCTGGATTCAACTATGTTATCTCCAGTCCTCTCACTCCAACCCCGGACCTTTTCTTCCCCTCTGCCGTCTCATCCACAACCGTTGGACGCGCTTCCGCCTCCCGAAAGGGAATCGCCCCGGCCCTTTACGTCGACGCCTCCCCCTGGGGCATTGGCTGGTGGTCCCAAGGTGTCTCCATGGCCCTCGACTGCCGCCAATGGAACACGGGAATTTTTTAGCTAGAATCCCTCGGGCTCATCCTCTCCACCATGTTTGCCCCCCGCGCCCTCATGTTCGGGGATAACATCGGGGCCATTTGGAATGCCAAACGCGGCAAGATTCCAGAACCCACCTTCCTTGCCCTCTCTATCACAGTCCTCATGGATTACTCCAAAGCCTTCCGGATTTCATCAAGGAACATTGGATACATTCGCAGCAGGCACAATCCAGCGGACGTCCCGTCTCGGCACTTTGCAAGAAGTCCTTAGGCGTGTGTGGGCCCGTTCTTGGTCTGGACTATATAAGGTCCCACACTCTCCCAGACGGGACGGACGTTTAACAACCTTCTGCCTGGTGTGACCTGCTCCCTCCATCCACCCCTTCGCCTCCTTTTCTTTCTATAAATATATGTTTAAAATTTGTTTATTTTGTCACAAAATTGTTAACACTTTCTACTGAAAGCTTTTTGTATTTTTGCTTAAAATAAAAAGAAAGGTCCTCCTCACCCTGCGGGGGGAGGACTAAACTGAATAATTCATCGTAAAAATCACTTAGATACAAAATAACGCAAATACCTTCTAATTTATATGGTTAGCCAGAAAGTCTTGACTTACTTAGGAAGCGGAATCTTGTTTACATTTTTGGGATTCGCAGCTGACTGGTATCTGTGACAGATTCGGATGCTGGCTGATCGCTTGAAGATCTTAGACAAGGATGGAATATATTTTGAAGAATAAATGTTTCATGTTGCTTCAGGAAATTTCGTTCTTTTCTTTCCGCTTCCTAAGTGAATCAGGACTTTCTGGTCAACCTAATATAATATTTGAAGTTCGGTTACCTTTTTTGAGTGAAACACTATAGATGTTGGATAACAGGGTCTAATATGTAGCCCTAAGTGACTCTTTTAGTCCCTGAGAGCAAAGGGAGGGCCATCGAAAACCACAAGAGTCACAGAGAGACTACTCTGAGGAAGGTGATAAAAGAGAAGCTATTTACCAGGAGAGATAAAGAGAGGGAAGGGGGAGTCTCCTCTCCGCTAAAAGGTGCTTCTGAGGGCGGCTCAAAAAGTAGCAAAAGGGAACCCATTTTTCAGTTGAGGGCGGTGAGATGAAGGCCCCATCACCATTCAGAGAAATGTTGTCAAGGGCCGTACCTACACAAACAGCAGGATTGGTACTGGCTTCATTTTCTTCTTTGGCTTCTATTTTCCCGTTTTAGATAACACACGAAAAACCCAAAGCTTTCGACCATATGCAGAGAAAAAAAGGTTTTAGGCTATATATCGCCTCCAGCCGCTCCCGGCTATCCATTTTACACTTTTCAAAGACACCTACTCTAGCTGCGTTATAGGGTGCTGTCCACGCCTGTGAGACAGCACACACAGAGCTAATGTTTCCCAACGGACAGTGGTCTTTCTACACTGAACGCAGCTTCCAACTGAACAGCCAAAATGACTGATGAGACAGAGTGGAATCCCTTACTAGGTCGTACTAGTCGTCGACAAGATGTCCAGGATCTGAAGACCTGTCTTATGACACTCCCAAAGATGGGGACTCGAGTCTATTCATTGGCCTGGCTGTCAACAACGCAGTCAGTCCCATCCCTAGAGACAGTATGGCCTTTTGCACCCGGGAATGGTCGCAGTGACGTGGTCAGCACATTAGACGAAGAGAAGGGGTTATTTGGGCTAATTTTGTAACCTTTAAGCGTTAGAAGGCGTTATTTATAGAGGTCCCAAATCCTCTTTTATAACACGATATGATGGAGCTGGGCAGGTCTTTATACTCGTACCTAGATAGGAGAAATAAGGAGGGATACTCATAGAAAAGAGGGAACATTAAGGGAGAAGGGAAATGCACCAGGTTCCCCAGGCTCTGCCAAAGATTCAGAGCTATTCAGTGTGCAGGCCGTCCTCCTGTTTACTGAGGCTGGGAGGACATGCCGCTCGTCCAAGGACCAGAGGTAGCAGTCTAAACAGGGTGCGCCTGAAAGGAAATTGGTGAATGTAACCCTTTAAGTCTTTAACTATAATGATAACTTTGTTAACCTTTAACCTGTTAACTAGAATGTATCTTCGTTACTCTTAAGCCTGTTAACTAAAATATTAACTTCGTTGCCCTTTAACCCGCTAACTTAAAAAAAATTATTACCCTTTAACTCGTTAATGAAAATTTAACTTCGTTATCCTTTAACCCGTTAACTAAAAGTTAAATAAGTACACTTTAACCCGTTAAATAAAATTTAACTTCGTTACCTTTAACGCGATAATTAAAAATTAACTACATTGACTCGTTAACTAAAATATTTACTTCGTTACCCTTTAACTCGTTAACATAAAAGTATACTTCGTTAAACTTAAGACCTTTAACTAAAAATTTATCTTAGTAACTTTAACCCGTTAACTAAAAAGTTACCGGTAATACTTCAGTTTAGGGGCACACAATAGAGGGTGCTGTTTCTGGGCAACAATTTTGGGCTCCAATCTAGTCCTTATGACATCAGGAGGTAGCTTCAAAGGGGGCAAATCACGGCGTTGTATTTGTTTTGTTATTTTGTTTTTTTTCCTTTCTTCTTTATTATTTAGTAAATGCTTGCACTTCTACTTAATTATATTATTTAGTAATGCATTGATTCATTTATAATTACTAATGTATTAAACTTTGTATGTTTCGTTTAACTATTTTTGTGAAAATAAACCATTAATTTCATACACTGGCAACCCCTAATTCAACCTTATTTAAAACATTGGCAACACTAAAACCGAGCAGTTAAAAGAACGCAATACCTGTGAATATGGTTTGTTCGACTTCAATACGACTTGTGATAATTCCTCGGTCAATTTAATAGACTTTTCTATAGATCGTGGTCTCATTTAAAAGAAGCGCGGCTCATTTATAATAGTGAAAGGTTGAGATAGGGTAGACCTGAAGATCTGCATCACGCGCTCGCCTTCACTGTTTCCCGGTCCTGGCCTCATAATATTTCGTCCATGTTCCAATATGTTTCACCTTTTTTTACTAATTTGAGTTGCGGCTTGTGAAGGAGATCGCCCTGCAATGACCCTGAAATTTCAATCAATTAGGGGGTCTGGGGCGCATCCCCCCAGTATATAATCGTAATTGTTTATAAAATAATGTCCTCACGTTTTTGTTTTTTTAACAAATCGTTTCTGCGCGTCTGAACGAAACATAAAAGCAACTTGGTCCCGATAGATTTCGGCTGGAATCTATTTCCAAAGTAACTAAAAAAATTTAAATTTTTGGCGGCAATAGCCTAAATTAGGCGGCGCTATCGGCTTTGTTATTTTGATAAACGTGCTATCGGCTCTGCACGTTTATCAAAATAATAAAGACGATACTGTCGCCTACTTTAGGCTATTTTCGCCCCAAAATTAACATTTTTAGCTACTTTCGAAATGAGTGGCTTCGCCTTTTGACGTTTGACTGACGTCATAAGGCCCAAATTATAGCCCAAATTTGTAGCCCAGAAACAGCGCTCTCTATCGTGCGCCCTTAAACTGAAATATTACCAAGTTACCTTCGTTACAATTTAATCTGTTAACGGAAACTTTAACCTTTAACCCGAAAATTAAATAGTAATCTGTTACCCTTTAATCCCTAAACTAAAAAGTTAACTTCGTTACTATTTAACCCGTTAAGCAAAAAGGAAACTTCGTTACCCTTTTACCCGTTTACTAAAAGGTTACCTTTGTTTCTTTTTAATCCTCAACTAAAAAAATAACGTCGTTAACTTTTAACCCAATAACTAAAAATTCAACTTGGTTACACTATAACTCTTTAACTAAAAAGCAAATTTTGTTACCCTTTAAACTATTAACTAAAAAGTTGACTTCATTACACTTTAACCCGTTAACTAAACAGTCAACATCGTTACTATTTAACCTGTTAATTAAAAAATTAAATTCATTACCTTTTAACTCGCTAATTAAACGTTAACTTTGATAATATTTAACATTTTAACTAAAAGTCTAACTTCCTTACCCTTTAAACCGTTAACTAAAATTGAATTTCACTACCCTTCAACGCATTAACTAAAAGGTTAACTTCGTTACCGTTTAACACATTAAATATAAAGTAAATTTCGTTAACTTTTAACTCAACTAAAATGCTTATTAGTTACCCTTTACTCCGTTAGCGAAAAAGTTAACTTAGTTACCATTTAAACCGTTAGATAAAATTTAAATTCGTTACCCTTTAACCCGTTAGCTAAAAATAAAGGTAACACTTCAGTTTTGGGGCCCACGATAGGTGGCGCTGTTTATAGGCTACAATTTGGGGCTACAATATATGTCTTATGACGTCAGACGGTAGCGTCAGATGTGAACAATTACGGCGTTATATTTTTTTGTATATGAGTATATACTGGGGGGCTGTGCCCCCCAGACCCCCCCAAAAAAAATTGATTGAAACTCAGGATCATCGCAGGGTGTTTCCCCCTCAGTGATATCTCCCCCACGAGCAGTCCCCTTGAATTTACTTGGGGTTTTTTTCTCCCCAACAGCTTTTTACTGGCAGAGAAACCTAACCTAATAACAAACAATTCTTACTTTTATAGGTTTCTTGATTAGTTTATGCGCCTCTAAATAATCTAAAAGTTTTTCGCGATCATACAAAGTAAAGCCGAATTCGAATAACAAAGAAGCACATGGAGAGCACGAAAACACAATAACGAAAGAAAAACATTTGCAAAACGGGTCCTATTTATAAGCTACGACGTTGCCAGTAAGAAGCTGTTATCGTTCGCAGTAAACAAAAAATACGAAAACAAAACAAAAAACAATAAACAACATCAAGAAACCTTACCTAACTTAGAAAAAACTATAAACGAGCGGAGGCGCAGATATTTAGTAAATGATCCAGACTAAAAGTTACAAATACCCAAAACAACAAAAAAATATAACGCCGTAATTGGTGACATCTGAAGCTACCGTCTGACGTCATAAAAGATATATTGTAGCCCAAAATTGTAGCCTACTAACAGCGCCACCTACCGTGCGCCCCGAATCTGAAGTATTACCAAAGTAAACTTATTACCCTTTAATCCGTTACAAAATTAGTTTCGTTACCCTTAACCTATTAACTTAAAAGTAATTTTATTGACCTTTTTCTTGTTAACTCAAAATTTAACTTCGTTACCATTTAACTAGGTATCTAAAAAGTAAACTTCCTTACCCTTTAATCCGTTAACTAAAAAGTTAACTTATTTACCTTTAATTGCGTTAACTGAAATGTTAACTTCGTTACCTTTAATCTGTCAATTAAAAATTTAACTTCGTTACCCTTTAACTCGTTAAATGAAAATTTAACTAAAAGTAAACTTCGTTAACTGTTAGTTACTTAATTAATTAAAAATATAATAGAAGTTATTGCTATGCCGTTAACGTTCCTTTTTATTATAGAACAAAACCTAAATGAGTTTTTGCTCTAAAATCACTTAAAAAGGACGAGAGCTGCTATGATTGCCTAAGCTCGTCTAATTCTCTCTGCTTTCGTGAAGACTGTGCTAGTTCCTAAATTTATATCGCACCGAGATTTGTGCGTTGTACCGCGTGTTTAGTGAATCCTTTTGGGCAAGTTTTAGCAGTGCTGCTAAGTAATTTCATTACGATTTTGTGCATTAAAATTGTGAAATTTTTCCCTCGCTTTCGTGCGCCCGTGGCGAGGAGAGAACTTGTTTTCCCCCTCCCAACTCTTCATCGAGTCTCCTTGGTTGGACACCAACCTGTAGGCATTCGGTAAGCGCCCTACACGAAAGGTAAAGTGCCATTTGTAGGTTATATTTTTGGACGGGAACACCTTTCCTGAAACTTTTGTGATAAAGTCTCTCTCAAACTATACACACGCACACATACAAACACACACAATTACTCCTGGGAAATTTTATGTTTAAGTTTATTTCTTCCAAGCCTTATATACTCGTATGAGGATATGGAAGGCTAAATGAGGGAGACCCTGCGGATACCGCTTAAGACCCTCTTCGATGGCCCCAAGCCTAATCGGTGGAGGGTTTTCGCTAAAATTTATGGAGATCTAGGATTGCGCTATTAAGACTGATTGACACTTATAATGGTTATACGGCTATTTGCTCAGAGGAAGGTGACTGTGACGCACTCACCTCTCCTAAAGCAACAGAATGCCTTAACCCTTTGAGGCTCACTGGCAAACCTGTGGGCCATAACTTTAACTCGCTGTATAAAATATTCTTATATATTATTTTTAATTCGTTCTATTGTATATATTTATATATATATATATATATATATATATATATATATATATATATATATATATATATATATATATATATATATATATATATGAGGAATTAAACCACATTCTCCGAAGACAATTTAATTCAGAACAGTTTCGGTGTATCTCACACCCTTTTTCAACTGACACTGGGCAGAAAATATTTTAGAGGAAATCATAACACAAGATCCCCTCTTTTTCCCCCCAATCCCCTACTTGTGGCTAATCTGGGGGGGGGGGGGGTTAGGCCTAAACATATTGAAGGGCTGACATTTTACTATTCTATTTATTTGCGATCTTATTACAGGATTAAAAGAAAATTGACCCTCAGATAGATTTAAATTAGGAACTGACGATATCAAGCTCGATTCTACGATTCTTCTCTTAACATAGTTGGCCGATTTAAATAACATTTTACTTCCATTGAAATCGATCGTATGATTCTTGTTTCTAACATGGCAAAAAATTCTACTACTTTCGCTGCCCACTCTAATATCTCTTTTGTGTTCGTACAATCTATTGTCTAGATTTCTCCCCTTTATTCCCTATATAAACTTTATGGCAATCATTGCATGGTACTGCATATACTCCTATGTTATGAGGTTCTTTGGGTTTCCTAGCCATCATCAATTGGTTTAAGGAATTATTATATTTAAAGGCTAGACTAATACCCGCTTTTCCAAATATGTCCTTTCACGTACGGTGATATCTCTCTAGAGTTAGTACCGGAACAATGGTGATTCTAAAGTTCTTACCTACTGGGCAAAATGTTGCTAGATGATTTCAAGAAACTTCTAGAATGTTCCTGAAAAAATCCTTCTCCTATTGTGCACATGTCAATATTTTATATTATTAGTTTATTTAGTATAATTTCTTGAATATATGATTGTATCATGGAATCTTCATAAAATATATTAAATGCATTCCTTTATTTACCATGGAAATTTTAATTACCTAATCATCATATTTTTGAAAATATTCTAATAAGGAAATATTATTCTCTTATTTTGCTCGGTAGTGTATGTGCGGTCAGCTCATCGAAACGTATAAAATTTTACGGAGAGGAGAAACGTCAACTACAGGAGGTTGTTCACCTTGAACATAAATTCTACGCGCAACGACGGTTACAAGTTCAATTACGGAGATTTAGGACAAGCGTTTGCGCCAACTTTTTCGCGTATAGTATCAGTGACAGATGGAACCATCTTCCATTGGGGATGGTGAACAGTTCAAGTATCGGCTGGACAGAGTACTGCTGAATTCGAATAGGCAATCGAAAACTTAGAAATATTTCCGCTATTTTGTCAAAATTGCTAGGTATAATCTTTTTCAACATGCCAAGATCGTTCTTCAATTTCTTTACCGCAATATTGCGAGAAGAGAGGTGGGCGAGGAGAGCCTTCATTTTTTTGCTATACTTTCTCTCATACTTATTAGACCTCCCGCCTTCTCAGTATGGTTCGCAGGAACTTATGAGGTACTGCTTTTCGTTGTAACTCATCCTTGTAATATCTTTAATAAACAACCCTAGACGCTCATATATACCATTACTCCAGTTAATTCCACTGTTAAATAGCCATAATCTAAATAAATCTACTTTTGGATTTGAGGGCTTTGGAAAGAAAAGTCGAAAACCAGGAGGAGTAAATGTTTGGAAATTACATAAACAGGAATTCGAAAAAAACTACTTGACGCCTTAAAAAACAACACCCATCTGAGTAAGTCTAAATTAATGAAAATTATTATAGATTTAGTATAAGATTACGTTTAATCATCAAGAAGGAACCCGTAAAAATACATCAATATAAAATAAAATTTATTTCAAGAAAAAAATCATAATTAAACCACACTCAAAATACTAATATTTCAAACAAAATCAAATAAATTTTATCAATAGTCCGTGTTAATTTATACTATTGAAATTAACCAATTTTACACACCATAATTATTTCCAATTCAAATTTTCTAAATAAAAATACACATTTTCTGATCGTCGACATAAATTAATTCTTTGATATATTTTTCATGTTTTGTCTCAAAAGAAATGGACAAAGTTAAAAAAAAATCTCTGATTCAGTTGTTGAAAACAACACTTTTTAATGTCAGATGTTAGATTAACAAAATGTTTTAAAAATTAAGTAAAGAACACATGTGTAAAATAGTTTGCGAAATTAAGCTGTAATCTCAACTAGAATCTATCCACTCAATGTTTGCCAGAATGACGTCTGATTTAGGTTGGCACGTATAGCTTCATGATTAATTCCATTTTGCTACAAGGTTTGATTACAACAATTTTTGCATCTTTTATCTAACCACTGGTCGTTAGGGAAACCGGAGGTATTTGTGCAATCAACTGTAGTTCTTTGGTAAATATGTGGCTTACCATTCCTACACTCCTATTCATCCGTTAACCAGTGGATATTGGAATTAGTATATAAGTAATTTCTTTCAATGAATCTTACTGAACGAGATTCTTCGTAACTTTCGCCACATCCCTAATTTAATTTCATTCCTTAGCATTATTTATTCATTTGTTCAAAATTTTCCAGCTAATATTCTACTCCTTACTTTCCTTACACGTCCTCATATTGGCCTATTCCATCATCTTTTGGGCCTATTCCATCTTTTAACTCATTCCGAAGATTCTAGATGAAATTCTGCTTTTTAGGTTATAATCTAAAACGCCTCGGCAAATAGACGTAGCTCGATTCAAGTTCCTACTTCAATTAGAGTTTACTAGCCAATTCGGCAGACTCTTTATTCCTGCTAATTTCATAATATTTTTGTTTACGAGTCGTTACCTTTCTTTTATTCCCTTACAATTTTCTTGTAAATTTACAACGGGACGATGTTAAGGAGAGCAGAGGGACGTAACTATGGATACATCTTTTTGAATGAGTGGTTGAATAAACTCGATCGTAGAATTTTCTCTTGGGGTTTTTCGTGTGCTTGTCACATTGACCCGACATGGTTTAAAAAAAAATATATAACGGAAAAAGAAATATATGAGATCTTACGAAGCGATAAAGTAAAGATAAATTGCAGAAAAAAAATTAGGACGTTATTCATATTAACCAAAATTTTATAGTAATTTCAATTTATCAAGATATCAAAAAAGTTTGAGTCTTTTCAGTCCTTCTCTGTGAGAGGAGTAGCTTTACTATCATATCCCATTATTACCCTCCATAGTGGGCGTTCGATCGTAGGATTAGGAGAGTTGAGTGGCTTAAATTAATTAGCCTTTCAGGCCTCTGGCTGCGTACTTTACACACGTTTTTCCTCTTCCCTAACTTCACCACTGTTGTTTCAAAATGCTTCATGAACTTTATGGCCAAGATACTCATGTTCGCTTTTGCTTCTCACTTTACAGTAGAGAATAATAATAATAATAAAATTATACTTATAATATAATAATAATATATAATATCGACTTTTAAAATAATAGTAATAATAATAATAATGATAATCACATTATGTTGCTGATATGGTTTGTATAAAAGCATTGGTGGGTCGAGCTTCTGGAGTGAAGGCTCGATCCCACCGAGCGGACACAAAATTTCCAGTGACGTCACGAGTTGACCGCCCAATCACAACACCTCTATCACTTCCCTTCCACCTTCACAACATTCTCCTCTGTTCCGGAACCCGGTATATGGAATACTAGCGTCCCTTATTAAGGTATTCATATCTACATATACTCCTGACGCAGACCCATAGAGGGTTCATCCCAATGGGAACCAGCCACATGCGCCTTAGAGCTTGCCAGCAATTGTCATTCTAATCTTTATGGGCATCTCATTATCTAGTTGGAGGATCTCGTCCACGATGCTAGGTATGATAGCTCAACTTAACTTAAGACTAAAATATTTATATTTAAAAGCTCCGAACACAAGCTTTTTTACGATATTCATCTATTCCTTATGAATATTTTATGTATGTAACTTTCTATTCTTGTGTAACTTGAAATTTACTTGTCGTCACGTTTCCATGAATAATGTATCTCTTCATAATTCAGTAAACCTTGTTTCATTTAAGACAAAATATTCTAACTTTTACTTAAAAGTAAAGATATTTTTTAAGTCAGTCGATGTTTTTTAAGTCTTTGATGTTTTTAATTTAACTTTACGTAGAAACTAGAAAAATGTTATTTTCCCAATTCTTTGATGTTTTGAAAAGCAATCAGGGAAAAATTGACATTTACCAGAATTTTAAATTAAAAAGTTAAATCTATAAAGGTATTAATTGTACATTTGTTTCTATATCTATTCAACCACATATACGTTCCATTTTAGAATTATTGAATTCAATTTTAAGACAGAATTTTTAAATAAATTTCCCTTTGAGTTTAAGGCTAATAAGGAATAAATAGCCTTACAATGAACTCACCAGAGTCAGTAAATAAAATATAACCTAAGTGAAAATGGAATTTAAAATTACCTTTGCTTTATTGCAATTTAAGGAAAAAGTATTATTATTTGAATGTTGTAGGTACTGGTTTGGTATAACATTGCTAAAGTTGCAAGAGGAATAATAATGAGGGCTGGTAGATTGGTTCATTAACATAATTAAGGCTGGTTTATGGTAGCGCTGTAATTTGGAAATGAAAGTAAAGGTTGGTGGACAGTCTTTCTGCTGAGGTGAAATAGATAAATTTCCTCTTAAAACAGTTTATTATTTAAAGAAAACTGATGGTGAAAGTTTCACATATGTGCACAGGTATTATCTTAACACATATATCAGTTATTATTAATCTCACTGCCTCAAATGACTGCGTCGTCGGGTGTTTATTAATTTACGAAGGTGAGTTTTACTATTAAGCTTAACTAGTTTATGTAGGAAAGTTTTACTAGAAGTTTCTTTTCACCTTTAAGAAAAAATTTTACCTTAAAATTGCATGGAAACAAGTGAGGTTAGTTCTTACGCCTTTGATTGTTAAGCCGTCTGATTGATTTAATAGTAAATTATGAAAATGTTGAACGGTGTAAATAGAGGGGAGTAGGAATAGGGGCAAAGAATAAATAATAGCGTGGGCGAGTTGCGAACAACTTCCCGCGTCGCTGGACCACTGTTAGTCAGTAGCGAATCCACTCTGTCATCTTGAGCCTCAAAAAGACTCCTCCAAACGAAGCTTTTAAGCCACTCGCTTGCAATTCTCGTACGCTATACAATCCCCTTCCTAGAAGCGGAGCGTATTTTAAAGAAATGAAGAGAGCCCGTTTAGAAATGTTTTATCCAAGGGCTAACTCTCCCCTTCCTAGGTCTGGGCACTATTGTAGATAAAGGGGCAAAGAAAATAATAATAGCGTAGGTGAGTTGCGAACAGCTTCCCGCGTCGCTGGACAAATTTTAGCCTGCGGCGAATCCACTCGGCCATCCTGAGCCTCAAAAAGTCTCATTCGAACGAAGCTTTTAAGCCGCTCGCCTCCACTTCTCGTAAGCTATAATGGGAAACTTCTGGGTTGAAAAGGCAATTTTGCTTCTTCAGTGCTTTTCCAAAGTTGTTTCTTTAATTCCGGAATTAAACTCGTATATTTATTTTATTTTTTTAAATCAAGAGAGAGAAAAATAGTGAGTTTCCAAGTCTTCCAAAACATTAATTCTCTTGCCAAGCTTTGATACAATGGCATTCATGGGAGAAATCGAGTCGCCAAAGACGGTGGCTGTTCACCGATTAGCACCTATACGCAAAGGTTTACCACCCCTAAAATAAATAAACCAAGTAGAGTGGTTTGTGAACAGATACACATGACCATGAGCAAAGAAAAAAAGTAAAGAGGGACACTTACAACAATTTCTCTTATTGTTTCACTACTTGACATTCTCTTGTTTTCCCAGAAAGAGCTGGGAGACGAATTTGCCCTTTTTAGTACTTGTGATGTGTGTACTAATGATCTTCTCCGCCCCCAGTAATTATCATTGATGAGGTTTATTTTTGCAAACTTTTGCTCACAGCTATCAAATTCCTGTTGTTTTTTTTTGTTGTGTATGTTCTCTCCTAATTTCTGCTCATTTTTTTTTAAATGCAATCTAATTGTGAGCGCCACCGAGATCATATTTGCCGACAAACATTTAACTCAATACTTAGGCTATATTAAACACCTTATATAAAAACAAGGCAAAAAACACAACAACCAAAATGCGAAAACAACTAGAAACAAAATAAATGAACAGAAATAAAAGCCGAAAAAAGAAAGCATGTTTCGGCGTCGGATGGAGGCTGGCTCCCTCTTTGTCGCCCGAGCATCAAGCCAACACTCCAACAACCATGTACAGTGAAGAATGCCTGCCTTTTATGAAAAAACAAGAATACCAATAGCAGGTGTGCACGAAATCGTCCCGAACACAGGAGACAAGCAATAGTGACCCCACTCGTCCAAGTACCGGGATTGGGATACTCGAGAAGAATGTGTCGGGCAGCCCTAGGGACTAGGCTGTCGACACAGAAAGGTGCGGGGGACGCTCCGTCAAATGGCGGTCGTTCTTTAACTGTGCTTAATTCGGAGACGGCAGAAGACAACCTGCAGCGTTGGGACATTGGATGGTAGGACCACAGAAACAGTCGCGCCTCAATGAAGCGCAAATTTAGGTTCCTGTCGGCCGTTTCCTATCTTTTAACCAATCAACCTGATAGATGACCTGATTCCTGCCATGGAGTTTGTGTGGATAAGAGCAAAACACTGGTACGGTTTCACACTCTTCGCAGGCTCTTTGGCGTCTTTATCGGCGCGCTCTTTCTCCGTAATTACCACATGTCCAGGAACTCATCAGAATGCAATTTCTACATTCTTCATTCTAGCAGCAGACGTGGCATTCCAGATAGAGCAAACCAGGTAGTGCTTAGATCCAAATGCTCCGAGATTAATCAGAGCTGTCTGTGACTCTTTATAAATTACAATTTCTTCTGTGAACCGGGTAAGGCGCATAATCTCCCGTAAAAGAGTGGTGTATTGTAACCGACTTGGATGTAAAGATAGACACAGTGCCTGGTGGAGCCCCACTGACTTCAAGCAGAAAAGAAACGGCATGGAAGCTGACTCCCTCTCTGGATTTGTAGCCACCGTGTACAGTGGAACGACTCCAACGTGATGCCAAATGTTCTACAATACTCTTGGCTCTGTGTAAACTCCCGGTTCTGTAAAACTTTTACAGCAAGGGAGGCGTGGCAACTCATGTTAAGACGTAATGCTATGTAGGGTAGCGTCCTTGCTAGATCCAGACGCGCCATTAGCAGAGAGCTACAATGAACTCTCACATGACTTGCCTAGACTTAAAGCTAGAAGGCTCAGGGTATGCTTGTCGTTGCTCGAAGGTATAGACAACGTCGAGACAACGATGCAATGAGAGCAGTTCCAGACCCCTCCCCGTGATGAGGGCAGGTGAACCACCTCAACTCCCTTAGAAAGTTAAGAGGCGTCGCCATCCTCTGGGCTTTACCAATACATCTCATTGATGCGAGGTTTCTCACGTTGATGGAAGCCGGCATGACTGTTGTTCCTGTCTTCCCAATGAAGGTCGGTATGCAGACCTGGCCTCAGTGACGTTCGTGACGGAACATAGGGCCTATAAGTCTCCGCTCTGGATAACCAAAGCCTTAAGAGGGGAGTGGGAAACTGGGGGTCCAATCCTGAGGTGCCTTCGCCCTAGATGACAAGGTCTTCCATGGAGGTGAACCTGGTCTTGGTGCCAGACACTGAACCTGAGTCTTCCCCTCTGCAAGCCCCCTTGACTACCAACTTCTTCTCCATTTCGAAGTTTAATGCTTAGGACGGTGTGTCCGGTCTTTGGGCCCCTTTCTGGGAGGGGGGGAGAAACTGTTTTACTCCCAGCCATCCTCACCAAAGAAGAAAAGCAAGAACAAGTAGAAGAAATGATGGATTAGGGGTTTCTTTCTTTCCGCGGGGGCTCCCGAGATGGAATTTTTCGCTGCTATTTTGGCAAGCGACCAGGCCAAGACAGGCACCTCCAGCCAAGAGGTACCCTCGGGCGGGAAGAGCTAGACAAAGGCAGGAACTTCCATTACGTCGGGGCCCGGAATTCAGAGATTACTTGGCATTTTTTAGTCCACTGGCTTCGTACACTTTTTAGTTATTCTATGCTCTTAGGCACTATGGGCCAAGAAGCAGAGATGATTTTTTAAAAAATTTAGGCCTAAAACGTCGCAGGTAGCGGTGAGCGCACCAAAACCAACATCTTTAGCCTCGCATAAAGAGAAACGAGTTTCATCTTGAAAGACCTGGATTCCTTTCACTATGAGATGCACACCGCATTGCTTATCATGTACGGCCTTAAAAAAAAGGTACTCAGACTTCAGGAAAACCCGACTTGGCAGTAGTATTACCGTGGAAGTGACTCGAATGCCTTCACACAGTAGCGATATCAACCGGTGTGCACCGACTCAGGGAGCCTGCCACAGTTGAACGGAACAGAAAGTGCAGGGGTTGATCTCGAGCGCTCCCTCTCCTATTTTCTCATCATTTTTCGATCTTGATCGCTCCTTGTCAGCCAGCTCTTCGGTATTGTCTTGTAAGGAGTAGTCCACGAGTTCCATCGCATAAACTACCCCTTTTATGAAATTAATGGTAGAGTGAGGCGTCATACTCACTGGCGAACCTATCTAGCTAATGCTCTCTTCTGAATAAATATATAGCCTTTGGCCAACTTGTTGCTATCAGTGGAGAGAGGTCTTCGGAGGCGACAGTGCCTCCAGCGCCTTGTTTGGTCATCAGCGCCCGGAGTTCAACATCCTGGAAGCTTACAGCCATTCTCGTGGGGTATCTTGTCATCGAAGAGGGGCCCCCGCATCTCTTACGAGCTAAGCCTAGAGGGTATATTCCTTCAATAGAATTTCCGTAGACTTTAGGTCAACTGGGCGAAGGTACGGAAGCTCGTCTCCTTCCGTTCCCCATTAGCTATCGTTATACAGGGGACCATGTTCGACGGGTGCCCCATTCCCACCCTTCCGAGGTATGAAAGTTTTGCGGCCCAACCACCACGGGATGGAGGGTTAGGCAGAAGAAGATGCAAGTTACACTATGCAGCATGTCTCCGTTCTTCTATTTGCTATAAATACGTCTCTTCAGGCACTGTCAGTGTAGACATATCTGCGAGGGGTATATTGCTATTTCTGTGTCATCCTCATTACCATGGGCCTAAGTACTATCCGTAGAACGTCTGGCCGTTTTTTACACCGCCCGCTTATTGGATTAACCATAATTTTCCATTATGATTGACATGATTGTTTTAAGGTTATTTTTTTTACTTTTGTACATATGTAAATAAATTGGGGATAGATCATAAGTTTATTGATTGAGCCCAACAACCGATTTTAGATATAAAGTTACTTGTGTTTGTGATAATGTTTTGACACAAGACTCAATTCTTCTACCTTTGTTGGTCCTAACTTTAGCGGCTTTAAAAGTTCTCTCTTCTTCGTATCTCCATTAGTGACCACAAGGCGCCAAAGCTAAGTGGAAACACTGCAAGTTTACGTCAGTCGAAATTAAGCCATATGGGATATGGTTAGTCTTCGGCTAAATTCCCAATTCGGGTTGACATTGCAATGTTTGCTATAGGGAGTAGCAACCAGTGAATTGGATATCACGGTAAACTGTAACTACCAAATGAGATAGGAATTTGAAGGGGTTATTCGGTGGTAAAACCCGTATCATAGCAACCACCGTAAATGGGAATCAAATTCGTCCTACCAATTACAAGATTTCGGAATGAAGGACTTTACAATACCAGCATTACAATTTTCTTACTAATAGTGTGCCTTATTTTTTCTCTTTCTGTCTATCTTTCCTCTTACCCACCCTCCCCCCTTTAGACCAAGTACGAGAGAGAGATTTAAGACACTCCGACCGCGTGTCCAATTATCCATTGTAAGAATTCAAACCTTTGCCTCTGAAGATGACAGCTGTTCCTATGTACGCCTCAAGGGTAAGACAATTATGTGGAAACAAGTCTTTAAAAAGAACACACAATTGAAGAGTTTATTTGTTCTGTCCCTCTAGAGAGAACAAAAGCCAAGGTGGTCAGATAAAAGATGGCTTATCTGACCGCCAAGGCAGTGAACAGGATTGTGGAATCTTAGGCAAACTAAGGACAGTATGGCGTGTAATTCTGCCCGGACGGGAATAAAATCCCCGGCTTTAAAAAAAATATGGCATAATTTAAATCGTGACTAGAAATACCATAATTCGAATTTTATTTTATTAAAAAATGCGATGTCATTGTGTTAGATAATATAGAAAATTGAAATCTGAGAAAAGAGTCAAGACGTTCTTTAGTTGTTAAACAAGAGCTCTGCGAAGGTCCATGCCACTGAAGAACGCAAAACAAAAATTCATATTATTATTATTAAGATAAAAGCTAAATGAGTTTCTCTGAGAAGAAAAAGGGATTACGATTAACATCCTATTATGTGATATTAAATTCAATAAAAAAATAAGGAAGAAACAGAAAAACTTTGATTCAGATTATGAAAATAGTATAATTAATATCTAAAATTGAAGGGGTATCATTATAATCAATACATGATGATTCAATAATCCAAGGGGTTTCATATCCAGTTGCCAATAATTTCCTTCGATTCAACATAACGATTACAAAAAAAAAATACTTGACCTCGATTTATTTTTTTCAGATTAAAATGTTCAAAATGCAAAGAATCTTGAGTGAAATGTGTTTGGCTAATCTCCCTTTAGTTGTAGCAATGACCGTTCCAATATTCCTATTTTGTCGTAATTACTTCCGCGCGCCTCGAACAGATTGCAACTTTAATCGTGTAGTTGTAATCACTGGCTGCGATTCGGGAGTTGGTCTTCAGTTTGCAAAGTGGGCTCGGGAATGGAATTATTACGTCCTCGCTTGCTGCTTGGATCTCTCCAGCACTGGGGCAAACAGGCTTCGATCGCTTTCAGTTGCCGTGATGAATTTAGATGTCTGTAATAAGGATTTGGTTGAAAAGTTAGCTGGTGAAATGGCTCGACTACAGGCTGAAGGAAAAGGTGAGTTGTGTCTAGAACTTATAAGCAACAATACAATGCTCATTTCAGTTTGATACTTTTTGCAAAGGTCCACATTTTTATCTCAAGTTATAAGACAGTGAGCGAAAAAGAAAAGTAAAATTTCATTAATATTCTTTAATATCACGAACTAAATAAGAAGTTAAATTCTATTTTACATATAATTATACATATAAAAATAACACGATTATTCACTCCGTATAGACACTGGGCTTATATTGCTCAATTGTGACATTTAGCATTTTCCCTGTATGGCCTATGTATATTATGTTAGAAGAGCAGCAAAGCTGTAGAATATACTATTCTCAGCTTCATGTCGTTATCCTTATGAGAGGACAATTTTTTATCTTTTTTTCTCTATTTTGTATATATTAATATAGCATACAGAAGCCAATTTGTGATTGATTTTGTTGTATATATTGAAATCTCTGATCATCAGATTGTATGATCATGTCTAAAAAAGTATAAAAAAAAATCTATTTTGAATTTCTGATTTGTGTCTTTAATGCCTGTTTTTGTACTTCATACACAAACTGCCTTTTCATTTTCCTTTTTCTAACTTATTCTTTTGTTTCAAATTTGGTAGTATCTCTAGTTTTTTGTAATCTCAGCAGCCTCTGTCTAAACTCGTTGAAAACCCTCATCACAACTGCTGTCCACTAGATAATTCTTACTCACTTTCAATTGTCTTGTAGTTGAATTTAAATCAGTTTTCATAATTTTGATAATTTACTTGTAAGATTGACTCCAAAAAGGATGATCGTACCATGCAACAAGTGCTACCACAAATTTGAACTTATTAATCATACCAGTAAATGTCTTGGCCTTAATTTGGGAAGCATTTCTGGAAGACCATGGAGGCTTGTAGCATCAAAGATCTATATATCAGTGGTTCCAAAGAACCAATCCGACTCTCCCATCTTGTTTCACTCAATGGCTTATTTATCCCTAATTATTTATTATGGCTAGTAAGAATTTGCCAACGCTTAGTCGATTTAAATATATAAGTGGACATATATCCGCTGAGCCAAACTGAAGAGAGTAGTTGCTTCAAGACAACGTCCAGAAGCATTATTGACTATCAATATTAAAGATCGGACATTGAAGATTACAATAATAGTACCTGGGATTATTATATCTAGTATTCTCTATTGTAGGCCATTTTCTCTTATGATAGCTTCAGATTCAGACACCCCATTATGGTTTTATTAAATCAACTAAAAGTAAAATCATTCTCATTTGCTCGATATGATAAACATCAGCTGTGCAGTCTGGAATAATTGAATAGTATTTGGCTGAGTTTGTACGAGTTCAAACTTGCTGCGTCATAACACCAGCTGAAGCTCTATAAGCTCATCTTTTACAAGGTCGTCAACCATTGCTTTTTGATCTTTAACTCTAGCCAAATGTTCATTCATGATAGGATAAAAAAAGAGCTAGGTACTATAGCACAGCCTATTGGAGTGCTTATATCGATGTTTGTGAGCTGTCGGTAGGCCAGCTATCAACTCTCGGGGCCAACCTCTCTCTTCCGTTGACTAAAATTCCTTAGCGTTGCGCACTGGGGGAGCTTTGCTCTCCTCTCCTCTCGTTCCTTTCAAGAACATTTGGTTCCTCAAAGTGCCAAACGAGAGCAAGGCTCAGATAATGGTTTCGAAATAGTACAACTAATAAGGTAGCTTGGAGATACGAGGGAAGATCAATAAGTTTTGCAATTCAGATATAAGAAAACGAGACATGAGGAAAAGTGTTTTATTATTTTTCAATATAACTACCCTTGACTTCAATGCACTTGCGCCACTTGTCCCTGAGGCTTCAAATTCCCGACAACCAGAAATCTCCCGGCTGCTGTTCAATCCACTCCTGGACGGCGAGCTGGACATCTGCATCGCCCCCAAACTGGCGTCCACGCAGTGCAGCCTTGAGCTGGCGGAATAAAAAGTAGTCGCTAGGGGCCAGCTCTGGACTGTAGGGGGGATGGTTGAGCTCCTCGAAGTCGATCATGGGGCGTGAGGTTTCGTGAGGTTTATAGGGACTCAACGGGCAGAGACCTTGGTCATAGCCAAGGTGATATTCCAAGTTCTCGCTTGATTTATTCGACATTCACCCGTCGATTTTCGAGGATCATCCTCTCCACACGGGCCACATTGTCCTCGTGTGTCACGCCTGACGGGCGTTCTTGACGGGGGTCATCTTCAAGGGACTCACGACCATGGCGGAACTCCCTATTTCAGCGAGCAATGGTTGTATAGGAAGGGGCGGTGTCGGTGTACACTGCAACCATGCGTTCCTGGATCTCTTGCATTCTTGCCTTCCTTGGTCAAACATTTATCAGTGCGCGGTGCTCAACCTTCTCCATTGTTGAAAAATTTGTGACTGACGATCTGCGATCAGCTACTGATTCTTAAATAGACAAGGTAGGAGCGTGTGGCTGCAGGTTCTGACTTGTCATAACTTGTCCTGACACACCCACAAACAGCCATCCCCCTTCCTCTGTTTTGCCCTACCGATTCGCAAAACTTATTGACCGCCCTTCGTACTATAGACGCGTAAGGCAACTTCAACTTAAGAGGGATATTCGGAATGAGAAACAAAACAGTGGTTTACTAGAACAGAAACAGGAAAATCCACTCACACACTTAAGCGATGCAAGACGGGTACAGAAAGGCAGAGGCACAGCCAATATTCAGCTGCATTTCTCTCCACTCTGATTAATTTAATTGGATGAACAATTTTAAAAATTCTCTACAGTGATAGATCACGGAATAGTCCTGTTTTTTAACGATATTTTTGTCGCATTTATCGCCTTTTCTTCCCTATTTTCAATCTTGGTTGCACTGCGTCCTGGACAAGAAGAAACGCTATAAAGAATGGAGGCTGCTGTAATCAACAAAGTGGTGTAATTTCCAGTATAGAGAGAGAGAAAAAAGGAGAGTAAGAGAGTAACAAGGAGTAACAAGGAAAGGAAGTACCCTAAGAGACCTTACGGTCCATTCAAACAGGGTTCCTTTGGACTAGCAATCGAGCAGGCACATCGCTGCTCAATTGTTTTGCGTCCCTAAACGGCCACTTTTCCAGACTTTGACTAGTCTTGACTTGAACTGGTCAACATATTCACTGTTGACAACTTCCACTGGAAGTGTGTTTCAATTACCGCAGACACTGTAAGTGAAAACATTTCCACACAGATTGCGGTTGTAACGCTTCAGTTCAAGTTAGAAGCCGTGATTGCGCGTTCTGTACTCACTCAGTGTGAAAATATCCCGGTAGTCAACATTGTCGAACCCTCGAAGTATTTGGAAAATTTCGATCTGCTGACCACGCATTCTACGGGTTTCCAGTGAAAACAGAATTAATTCCCTTAGTCTATCCTCATAACTTTTATGTAAGATAGAGGGGATCAGCTTGGTTGCCCTGGCTTGTACGCGTTCCAACCTTGCGATATCTTTTCGAAACGAAGGACTCCAAAATTGTACGGCATACTCCAGGTGCGGCCGAACGAGGGAGTTGTACAGACAAAGTACTATCTCCTTGTTATGGTATCCAAACTGGCGCTTTATGTAGCCTAACATCCTTTGGGTTTTCTTCTCTGCCTCGATGCGCTGTTTCAAGAACTTGAGGTCACTAGTAATAGTTACACCCAAGTCCTTCTCAGTGTCACTCGATTCAGGAGCAGTGCCCTTAAGGATATAATGAGATTGGGGGTTTTTGTGGCCGATATGCATTACTTTGCATTTGTTCACGTTAAAAGACATTTGCCACGTGTCCGACCACTCCCAAATCTTCCCAAGATTTTCCTGCAGGCGGGCAGTAATTCCATCCTTTGCAAAGTTCATACCAAGCTTGGTATCGTTGGCAAATTTGGAAATCTTGGCAACCATGTTACCGTCTATGTCGTTGACGTAGATGATGAATAGTAGTGGTCCCAGGACAGAACCTTGAGGCAACCCGCTAGTAACGGGTACCCACTCAGAAGCCTGTCCATTCACCACCACCCGTTGCCGACTGCCACTTAGCCAGTTCTCGATCCAGCCGGCTACTTTTCCGTCTATGCCCAGCGCTCGCACTTTCCGGATAAGGCGGCGGTGTGGTACCTTATCAAAGGCTTTCTGAAAGTCTAAGTACACCACATCCACCGCCTTGTCCCGATCGTGCTCACTGAACACGAAGTGGAAGAATTCCACAAGGTACGTCAGGCATGACTGTTGCCTTCGGAAGCCGTGCTGGGAACTCCTTAGTAGCAGGTTTGACTCTAAATACGACGTCACTTTGTCCACCATCATGCTTTCCATGAGTTTACCGACTATCGAAGTCAGACTGATAGGTCGGTAGTTTGACGGTTGGCTACGGTCTTCTTTCTTGAAGATAGGAGTCACCTCTGCTTCACGCCAGTCTCTAGGAACGCATTCGGTCCGGATTGACATGTTGAAGATTGCGCTCAGGTGTCGTGACACTTGATCGCGCACTTCTTTCAACACTTTAGGTAGAAAACCCATTCGGGCCAGGTGACTTATTCGTCATTAGGTCACTGATCTTCTTTTTTATTTCCCCTTCGGTGAAGTCCATATCCTCCAGCTTTTCCCCCGAGTAGGAATCCATTGGCTGGGGGATGGGAGAGCGCGAGAAGGAGTAAGAGAGAGAT